>CM019151.1:75755462-75876024 GCA_009733165.1 Naja naja | reverse complement strand
CAATCCAATCTGGGGTTTCCACAGACTGGGACTGCTTTTGCTAGCATCCCAAATTCTACTTACTCTTTCGCACCCCATTTCCCATGGAATGCTTACTTTTGAAGATCTCCACAGGTCCAGAAGAGGCTGACCCACTGGCAGAGAAGCCAAAGTGTTTTATTCAGCTGATGGCAAAGCTGTAAGAACGTGAAAGCTAAGGAAAACATTTTCACCAGCTTCTGAGAAAAGACTTTGCTTAGGGACAGACTTCTGCTTTAGGACAGCTTCAGGGATTGAAGTAGCAAGAGCAGCCAACCAACAAGGAGTTTGCTTCCTTTGTCTCATGGGGCTGAACTGCAAGATGTTGATTGACTGGCACACCCCAATTCCTGAATTAGCCAGTCAGTCATTGAACTAGCCAGTTAGTAGCAAGTAGGAGGCTGATCCATGCCCTCATGGCAGAGAAGCTGGTCTTTTATTCAAATGGGGAAAGGTAGTTTCCTTACATCTCACTTTTTACAGCTTCATTGGCTTCTGACTTTGGCTTCTCTGCCATAAGGTTCAGCCTCTTCTGCAGGTTTTCAAAAAGTAAGTATAGTAAAGCCATGGGAAATGGGCAGGAATAAGTAGATTGGGCCCACAGAGGCTCCATTTTGGCCTGTAACAGGCCGGGGGAGGCCTCCGGAGGCCCGGCAGGGCCTCAGAGGGCTGGACTGGGACAGCAGGGGCTCTATTTCACCCTGTAACAGGCCAGGGGAGGCCTCCTGAGACCCAAATGACACCTTGGAGGACTGGATCGGGCCAGGGGTAGGATTCAAATTTTTTAACAACCGGTTCTGTGGGCGTGGCTTAGTTGGTGGATGTGGCTTGGTGGTCATGTTATTGGCTGGGCATGGCCAACTCAATATCACTCACATCGAGGCACGCATCTCCTCGCCTGGCCTCTCGTGACTGTGGGGATGCTGCAACAGTCGTAAGTGTGAAAAATGGTCATAAGTCACTTTTTCAGTGCCACTGTAACTTTGAATGGTCACTCCACACAAGCAAAGTACCAGCAAAGGAGGGGAAAAAAACTCCAGAGACGTTCCTGAGACAGGAAGTCTAGTCCTGCCAAAGCGTAATAAGGGTTAATGGAGAGGCAGTTTCTGTAAGCAACACCAGAATGTTTCCTTCCTGCCTTCCTTACAGGATTAGGCCAGTAATTTCTTCTAACAGCCGGTTCTCTGAACTGCTTAGAATGTTAGCAACTGGTTCTAGCGAATAGGTGTGAACTGGTAGAATCCCACCCCTGGATCGGGCCCACAAAGGCTCCATTCTGGCCTGTAACAGGCTGGGGAAGGCTTCCAGAGGCCTGAATGGGGCAAGGCTTCAGCTGGTTTGGTGAACTGAGCAAACAACTGGTTAACAACTGGTTCTAGAGAACTGGTGCAAACTGGCTGAATTCCACCCCTGATATGGATCATCAATTTGATTTGATAGACAGCAGCCTAATATGTTGTCTATTTAAAAGCAATGATGAACTCCATGAAATATTTATTTGATGTATAATTTATATTACCACATTAGACCCAGCAAACATGAGATAATATTATGACTTGAACCATCCAAATCTTAATTCCTAAACTTTATAGAGAGTGAAATAGTCTTTGTAGCCCTTATTAAAATAAGAAAATTTCTCCTACTCCTTTTAATCTATAAACCTATCTCTTTGAAAAATCCAGTTTGTACTAAATTCATTTTTCCCCTTAGAAACAGCCCTTGATTAAGCATTAAGCAAATACAGTAAATTTAACAATCAATATTATAGAGAAATTCTATAGCACCTATAAAATAAAACAGAAAAGGAAATTCACTTAAAAAAACCTAGAAAATAGAATGTTCTGTAGTTCTTTATAAATTTGTCTTTCTATATGATATAGAAAATTTATATCCAACTGTTCAATTGATATCAAATAAATGAAGTCATCTACACAAAGGTAAGACTTCTAAATGTGTAGATTGCTGTTTAGCTTTTGGAGAAAACAGCATAACAGGTGCATGTGAGTATAAAAAGCAATACTAGGTACAGCTTCAAATAGTTTGTTTCCATTCTCATTTAGCTATGTATAAATTGGTACATATGCTTTGCTTAAAACTTCATTTAATTTGAATACTAAAACGTTTGTTAAGTTATAGGATTCCCCCATTATGATTTTGATTGACTGTTAAAGGGTTTAAGTTGTAGTTTAATTGCTAGTTTTAAAAACAGAATTGTTTTCCCCCTCAAATTTATTAAAATTAATTAATATGTTATGACTCCCATCAAGTTACTGTATCTGATGAGGATTATATGTATTTGGTAAATGATATAAAGTGCAAGAATAAAAATTAATTCAATTATCACAGTTATTGACCATATTTTGCCATCAATTTTTCATTTACATATCATTGCTGTCAAGAGGAAGCTACTAAAACATTGATGGCAAATTGCAAAGCAGTGTGCTATGTTCTATTTTAAACACAGAACAAAGAAAGATTTGCTGGATTAAAATTCAGGGAGATAAATTGAAATGCCCCTCCTTCAGAATGTCATATAAAGACAGAGGACAAATCAAATTACAATTGAAATACATTCTGACCGCAGTCACAAGAGTTTTGAGCCAAAAACAAACAAAAGAACCAACAATATTAGAAGCACAATGCTCTAATGTTTCAAGTAAAGTGTGCAAAAGGTCTTAATAATAATAGCGTATTTTCTTCTTTTCTGTTTTGCTATTACAAAACAGTTTCTTACAGACAGAAAGGCTCATTTGTTTCCTTTATAGCACAATGAATTATTTTCCCCTCTTAAACATACCTAATCATTCTTATTTGGTTCAACTGTCTTAAAAGCTTCCAGAATCTATTTGGAGAGGAGACAGGAACTAGCAAAATATTATACAGCTCTTTGGGCTTTTCTTCTGTCACAAAGAATAATAGCACAATTTATTTTACAGCTACTGTTAAATAAGCTTTAACAAGAAACAGAGAATGTAGCATGCTTCTTAAATTGCCAAGAACAGAAGATGAAAATTTCAGCCCTAACTACTTTTTGAGTTACTGCCTGATCTCAGTGCAGACTTCACTATTTGTTTGATTAAGCCTTGAATTGTTTATTTCTGATATCTATATCATCCAGCATAAATGTAATTGCGATGTTTGCCAGATCACATGCACCAAACAGATGGAATCTAATACTTCGTTCATTCTGAATTCCACTCTCCAATCCCTTTCCAGAACAGTGAACAAAGCTGATTGAGCAGGGATATCACTAGCTGACATATTTAGCCGTTCAGTTTATTAAAAAAAAACACCCTGTTTTTGAGGCACCAGGATTATTCCTTCTCAGGAATTAGAATCCCAACTAATGCACTGTTTTTCTAAAAGCTTTTTTGAAAAGAAGATAATTCTTAGTCTCAGGAAACTGGAAAAATGACAAAAACAAAGCTTCAAGTCTGACTTCTACAAAGTGTTCTTTTAAAAGTATCTGATTATATTGCTTAATTTGGATATTAAGAGCCTGAATTTTGATCCTGTGACCATTGGGATGCTGCAACCATTGTAAATATGAAAATGGTCATAAGTCACTTTTTCAGTATTTTTGCAACTTTGAATGGTTACTAAATGAGCGGTTGTAAGTCAAGGGCTACCTGTAATTTCTCATGTGTGCAATAGATGCTTTTGGGGATTATTATAGTCTCACAAACACATTCTACGAATATTTGTTCATGAAAAGAAAATCAAACACTTTCATGTTTAAAATGCAAAAGGCAAGATTTTAACGATTAAAATGTGCTCATTTAAAAGTAAGTACTCCTACCAGATTTCACCAGTGGTGGGATTCAAATAATTTAACACCTGGTTTGCCCATGGTCAGGTGGACCGTCATGGGACGCATAGCCCATTCCCATCCTGCAGCTTCATTGTACATATGGGATGAGCCTCCCGCAACATCCAACCTGACCCTGGGTAAGCCAGTTGCCAAATTACCACCACTATCAAAGTGGATCCTGGGCTGCGCTACAATGGAGAAATGAGAAACTCAGCAGCTCTTTCTTCTCCCTACTCCTCCTCCTTCCCTCGTGCCAGCCACTGTGTTTCCCGTTTTCTCCATTGCAGTGCAGCGCCACACTGCAGTCCTTGTCCCACCCACCACTGCCCAGATGCCCTCACTTCCTCCAAGCTTTTTTTTTTTTTAAAGCCTGTCTGATTTTCAGCTTAGTCATGTTTCTCCATTGCATGTCTTGCCATCGTGTGCAGGCAAACAAGTTTGTGGGACTAAAAAAAAGTTCAATCAATCAATTCCAACTTCACGAGATCTTTTTGTGTGTGAGAGAAGTTGGAATTGATTGACTGAACTTTTTTTTAGTCCCATAAACTTTGTTTCCCTGAACATGATGGTGAGAAACACTACAGAGAAATGTTACAGAGCTGGAAATCAGGTAGGTAAAAGAAATGTTTGGGGAAAATGAGGGCATCTGTGTGCCAAGCACTGAAATGGGCCTATCTTTCTCCAGCAGCTGCCCAGGCCTGCCAAGGGAGGGCTGGCATCTACCAGCACTTAAACATGGTGGCATTCCAGCTCTGGCCAGGAAGGGGCCGCTGGCATGGGTGCTGCAGGCAGGACGCCCACTCACTTCAGCACCATTCCCAATCCTCTGGTGCTCCACTGGCACTTTGGCCCTGGGTTGCCGCCTTACGCGAAGACCCTGCCTGAGACAGTTTTCACCTGAGTGATGTGATCAAAGGTTTCTATTGCTCTTCTCTTGGACTTTTGGGGAGGGTTCCCACCCCCCGGCTTGGAAGGATGTTGAATGACAACCAGACATGTTCTAGAAAAGAGATTTTCCAGAACACATCTAACCAGTTCATAGAACTGAACAAAAAATTAGGTACCGGTTCTGCCGAACCAGTGTGAACTGAATGAATCTCACCACTGGATTTCACCCCTAACAGTATCAATTGCTTTTTCTCTCTCTCTCCATATAATTAGCATTTGCATGATTCACATGAAATCATAAAATATGAATGTTCATTAACAAATTTAACATATTTTTATGATTGTAGCAATGAAATTGAAGTAATAATTCAGGATGAACCAATTTGTATATTGTATGTGTATATTAATACTACATGTTTAAGTTAGTAGTTATTCTTGTTTGTATCTCTCATGCAACATCTTTAAGATTATTCTGCCAATCTGTGTTGTTTCATCTGATTAAAAATTCATCCGCTAAGAAGAGGCAGATTCAAGAATATGTATGTCACCCTGGGTTATTATACTACTATACTATAATATACTATAGAATAGAATAGAATATTTAATTTCTTGCGGTCACAGACCAAAATACAAGTATAATAAAAGAAGAATGATAATATACTATATTATATTATAATGAATTAAAGCTATATTTTTCTATATTTAGGTGAATACACATAAATAGACAGAAGCATTCTGAAAGAGGAATTTTAAAAAATCTTTCTTTCAGACACTTTTGTCTATTTAAATGTATTTGTCTCAATACAGAAAAATAAAAAAGGTTCTGAGCTCTATAAACTATTTAGTCATCTTAAATAACATTTATTAAATTAGATTAATAAAGGAAGGTTTGAAACTAAACAATAATAAGGAGGTTTTATAGTCACATCTTCATGAAGATCAATCTGGCTTTTTGGCAAAAAGACTGTTTTGAACATTACTGAATACTTACAATATAATGAGAAACAGGTAGCTTTAATATTTCTGGATGCACAGAAGGCCTTCAACAATTTAAATTGGGTCTCTGGAAGGTATGGATTTGGGGAGAAATTTATTCTGTGGGTCAAAGCAATTTATACATCACAGCAAGCAAAGATTATTATTAATGGAGACTTAACTAAACCATGTGAAATTTAAAAGGGTACGAGCCCCTTATTTTGTCTATTGTTTATATTGGTGTTGGAAGTTTTGAATATGAATATTAAGAAGATGAGAAAATAACAGCTATAAATATAAAAAAGGAAATTTATAAATTGAGACCATTTGCTGATGATTTAGTTATATTTTTACAAGACCCCAAACTGGTAATGAATATTTGATGAAGAAACTAAATGAGTTTGGAGCTTTAGCTGTCAAGATTGAATTGCTCTACTTCTTCTGAGCTTCTATTGCTCCTCAACTTGCCATTCAAACAGGAGGAGGGAGTGGGGAAATGGAATGCTAAGATTTTGTCTACAGACCATGAGAGCCTGAACTTCACCAAGGTCACTACTGCAAGGGTTACATGGAGACGTGGATTGTTCCCATAACAAAAGGAAGTTTTATAATTGGACAATGTGAACACCCAGGGGTGGGGAGAAAGGGAATCTATTAGTTAACTGAGTATTTACGGAGGAAAACAAGAGCTGGTTTTGCTTCTGCAGTTCCGAGGTGGTATAGCCAATAAAGTTATATTTTTGGGAATTCAAAGATCCCGAGAATGTCTACTGCTTTTGTGTTCACTAGTCAGAGCATTAACATTAGCAGGCTTTGAAATAAATAAACAGAAAACAATAATGCTTGTTAAGAATATGACCTCTCAGGACTATGAAGTATTGACTGAAAAGTCAGGTTCTGAGATAAAGAAAAAGGTGAAATACCTGGAGGTTATGTTGACAAATACAAATCATACAGTAATTGATTAAAAATAAATTTGTGCTTCTTTGGAATTTATTTATTTTATTTATGTATTTAGAAAATTTATTTGCTGCCCATCTTGTATCCAATGATTCTTTTAAAAAAGACATTAAGATGGGATAAATTGCAACTATCATTAATGGGTAGAATCTCAGTAATTAAGATGAATGTTCTACCAAAGATGGTTTTTCTGTTTCAAACACTATCAATTCTTATAACTGATACTCCATTTAAACAATGGCAAATTGACATCTCTAAGTTTATATGGCAAAGAAAAAACCCAAGAATTAGATATAAATTATTGCAAGATGCTAAGGAAAGAGGAGGTTTGGGTTCACCAGATTTGAAATTGTACTTTGATGCCTTTTGTCTGGTCTGCCTAAAAGAGTGGGTGACTCTCCAAAATAAGAAATTACCTAAGCTGGAGGTCCATGAATTAAGATTTGGATGATATGATGATAAGGTTAAATTAAATATTTATTTCAATAATCATTTTGTAGACATGCCATCCTATGAGTCTGGAATAAATATAAAGTAAAGATCTCTGTGAAGATGCCCTTTTGGGTATCATTCCAGGAAGCTTTTTTAAGAAAAGAAATTGCAGTGAAATAATAATAGTCAAATAATATCTTTCAATTATGGTGACCCTATCATCAAATCTAAAGATGAGTTGGAATACCATCATTCCAGACATTCTTCTAACTAAACTAAACCAGCTAGCAGTACCTGAATACACTTGTAAGTGGATCATAAGCTTCCTAACAGACAGGAAGCAGGTGAAGCTAGGCAGAATCACATCTGATACCTGTACAATTAGCACAAGCCCCCGCCCAAGGCTGTGTGCTTGCTACACTTCTATTTTCCCTATATACCAATGACTGCATCTCAAACGATCCATCTGTTAAAATACAGTTTGCAGATGATACAATAGTGAATGGTCTCATTTGAGATGATGAATCCGCATCCAGATGGGAGGTTATACAACTTACCTCGTGGTGTAACCGGAACAATCTGGAATTGAACACACTCAAAACCGTAGAAATGGTGGTAGACTTTAGGAGAAACCCTCCCAATCTACCACCTCTTACAATACTAGATGATACAGTATCAACAGTAGAGACTTTCAAATTTCTAGGTTCTATCATATCACAAGACTTAAAATGGACCTAACATCAAAAACATCATCAAAAAAGCACAACAAAGAATGTTCTTTCTGTGCCAACTCAGAAAGCTCAAACTGCCAAAGGAGCTGCTGATACAGTTCTATAGAGGAATTATTGAGTCTGTCATCTGCACCTCTATAACTCAAAAATGACGCTATAGAGAACAACTAGACCAGTGGTGGGATTCAATTTTTTTTTACTACTGGTTCTGTGGGCGTGGCTTGGTGGGCGTGGCCGGGGAAGGATACTGTAATCAGAGGTGGTATTTGCCGGTTCTCCAAACTACTCAAAATTTCCGCTACCGGTTCTCCAGAACTGGTCAGAATCTGCTGAATACCACCTCTGAACTAGACACAAGGACAGTTTTTTTCCCAAAACGCCATCACTCTGCTAAACAAATAATTCACTCAACACTGTCAACTATTTACAAAGTCTGCACTACTATTACTATTAATCTTCTCATCACTCCTTATCACCCATCCTCTCCCACTTGTGACTGTATAACTAACTTAGTTGCTTGTATCCTTACAATTTATATTGACTGTTTCCTAGTATGATTTGACTGCTTATTGTACCCTATGACTATTATTAAGTGTTGTACCTTATGATTCTTGACTCTTGACGAATGTATCTTTTCTTTTATGTACACTGAGAGCATTTGCACCAAGACAAATTCCTTCTGTGTCCAATCACACTTGGCCAATAAAGAATTCTAAAAAAAACCCACTAAATTTTGCTCTGTATTTCTCTATTTTAATTTTTGATAGACTAATAAAATATTTGAAAGCCCAAGAAACTAAATAAAATGTAGGGTACTTTTTAAAAAATTCATATTTATATGCCGTCCTACTCAGGAGATTCAGGGCGGCTTACAATTTTTGGAGCGCAACCCAATGCGCTCAGCAATAGCCTTCATTCCATTGTATATGCCTGCTTATTACTAAGCAGCATTTTTACAAAGTCAGCTTATTGCCCCAACAATCTTGTAAACAAAGATACATTATTGTCAATATATTACAAAATATATGGGGAAACCTTAGTAGGAATAAAAGCAGAATTATGATCTGTTTGGAGAAAACAAAACCCAAATAGGTCTTTGATGGCCAATATTTTGATTGGAGAATAGGTGGAGAACCACAGGGATTGTTAAACCAGATACACGTACATTTAAATTACATAATCTTATCTTCCTCTCTTCTTCATTCTACCTCACAGCACTTATTTAGAGGATCAGGCACTGCACAATAATGTCCATGAGGAAGCTAATAGAAAGTCACTGTATCAGACATACATATGCCTGCATACTTAAGCATTCCTCTAGGGACCTCTTTTTGTTATGTTAAGCAAGCAGATTTTTTTTAATTACAAGGCAGTTAGGTAATTAAAACCTCTCTCTTCCCATTGATCCTGAGAATTTCCACATTGCTAATATGGTGATAGTTTTTCAGTGCTAAATCAAGTAGGCAAATTTGCTCAATGCTTCACAGGCTACAAGATAGTGAATTACAGATGCAATGTCCTGTATTCTTAATAATACATTGGAAATGCACTATGTATGTATATATGTATCTGTTTTCCTTGAATAGCTTTTGACCATATTTGGTTATGTACTTTCAAAGTCTATAAATAAGTCTGTATGGTAGACCAGAATAAACAAGATCTGAACTGGTATTTTAATTTTCCTCATATTAAGAAAAATCATTTCCGCAAAAAAGGAGCTATCTTCTTATCACATAGTTGGAAATAATTTAGATTATTAAGAATAATATATTTATAAACTATTCAGCTACTTGAAACTGTACCAGAACTACAGGCATCATACCAGCAAAGAGTGAAAGAAGGAAAAAGAAAAAAACTCCACTATTCCAGAGATTGGCAGGATCATAGATCATAAGCCATAATTTGATTTCTTTGGGACTGATGTAGTGCCAGATAGAGTTTAATTAGCATTAAGGCTGTAGATTGTGGCTTAAAAATTATCATGATGGGTACTTAGCAAGATGGATGAATCAAAATGCAACTATTCCCAGAGTACTATTTCCAAAAGGAACAGGACTTTCTTCAGGTTTTTTTCTTTGAAAACATTTCTCTTCTCATCCAAGAAGCTGCGTCAGGGAAATATTCTGTCAGCATTCCAACCAAACTCTCCATCTCAATTCAGCACTCAGAAATAAAGTCCATTCAAGTAAGAATTTATTAGAGAAGTCATATTGACACATCTGGGAAAACCCGAATCTGAAATCCCGCATTTTCCCCTGCTATATTAAACTCACATTCAGCTTCCTTGCTGATGACTCTCAAGTCACACTCTCCAATCCACTTCCATTCTGAACTCCCACCAAATCTGAT
This sequence comes from Naja naja, assembly GCA_009733165.1. Lineage (NCBI taxonomy): Eukaryota > Metazoa > Chordata > Lepidosauria > Squamata > Elapidae > Naja > Naja naja. Next base: position 75,865,860 of record CM019151.1, on the reverse strand, counting down.
CACTCCCCTCCAAACTCCAGCGACTTGGCCTTGAGCTCTGGCAAAAGAATGTTGTTGTGGCTATCCTCCCTTCTCACTTTACTTTCATTCCCACAGTTACCCATCCTCCCTTGTGGCAGCCCCAAATCTGATTCAAGGTGGATCCAGGGCAGACAGATTGCATCCCCTCAAGCGATGCTAACACCCTGAAATGAAACAAGTGACAGGGGGTTAGAAATTACAACAACTAACCGCCTCTTCCTCCCCCAGGGGGCCACTTTGGCTTATCGGGAAATTTCTCTAGAAACTGTTTCACTAGCCTTTCTGCTTTCACATTCCAACTTTATACTCAAGTGGCTTCAGACAAAGGGTACCCCTTCCACTGAATTAAATATTGTAATTGGCCCCTATGCAACTTAGAATCAAGGATCTTCTTTACTTTGTAATGGTCTTCTCCCTGGACCAGTATTAGTTTGGGGTCTTACTTGGGAAGTAACAGCCAGCTTTAGTAAGCTACTATGGAAAACTGGATGCACCTTCCACAGCGAGCAAGGGAGACTCAGCTGCATAGTTACTGGGTTAATAACTTTTACTATAGGGAATGGACCTAAGAACTTGGGACCTAGTTTCTTTGTGGGCAATTTTAGCCTAAGATATTTAGTCGATAGGTAGACTCTGTCACCCACTTTGAAAGGGCTTGTGGCAACTGGTGTTCGTCTGCTTGACATTTGTATTTCCCAGTGGCTTGGGCAAGAGCATGTTTGGTATTCCCCCACCCCCTTTTTAAGGAGTCCATCCATTCAGTCAAGGACATTGAGGTGGGAGGCTCTCTAGGCAGTTCAGGCATTGGCACAAAACCCATTCCACTGGTAATATGGAACGACGTTAAGCCGGTGCTACTATGGACTGCGTTATTATAAGCCACTTTAGCAAATGGCACCAACTCGGCCCAGTTGTCCTGTTGGTAGTCCACGTAACACCTCAGGTACTGTTCCACCATCACATTAATTCGTTCTATGGCCCCATTTGTGCTTGGATAAAAAGCCAAACTCAACCCTTGTGAGGACCCAATGGACCATAGGAATTCCCTCCAGAACTTAGCGGTAAACTGCACTCCTCTATCTGAGATGATCTGCTGCAGCACTCCATGAAGTCTATAAATCTGTTTAATGAACATTTTCACCAATTTCTTGGCTGAAGGTAATCCAAGGCAAGTGGTAAAATGCACTTGCTTAGAAAAGAGGTCAACCACTGTCAAGATAACTGTATTCCTCCCCATTGTCTGGAAGTTCTACAATAAAGTCCATTGTCATTTCCTCCCGGGGCGGCTGGGATCAGCTACAGTTTGCAGCAGACCTGGCAGTTTTCCTGGTCACATTTTCATCCCTGCACAGGTGGAGCAGCTTTTGACATAATTAGCTTTCATCTTTTGCCACCAGACTTGATGCCACATCAAATGGAGGGTTTAGAAACCCAAAATGTCCAGCCAGCCTCGAATCATGGCAGTGTCTTAGCATTTCAGTCAGGCTGGCGGAGACGTACAATTTGGGACCCTTCCAGGCTAGACCATCATGCATCATCAGATTTGGGTTATCCTTCAACCATTGATCTGCAGGGATGGCTGACTTCATCTCTGCCGAAATGGGATCAGTTATGTGTAGCGATGCCGGACACTCATGAAATAAATAGGCAGAGACCAGGTTCTCAGGATGAGTGACCCCCACTTCATGCTGAGACCACTCTTTTATTAGCTCCTTCCTACCTCTTACACAATTAGTCACAGGAAGGTAAAAACAAGTTCATCTTGTGCTTAAGCAAGCATAATATTATTGTAATATGTAGCAGATAGAACCACATCCCCTTTTACTTATAACAACTACATCCCCTTTTACTTGTAACAATCTGGTAGTTCCTCTTACAAAGTGTTCTTCTAATGACCTTTGATATGCTCGTGCTTGCTATTGCTAAATTACTATTGCTAAACTGCTAACCTGTCAATCTTATTCCTACATCTCCCCCTTTTTTATTTATTACTGCAGAACGGTTAAATCTAAATATTCTTCATTTTCCTCCAGCACTACTGTGGACCGTCTGTCCTCCTCCTCATTGACTTGCAATGCTTTACGGGGTTCCACATAAACATCCTCGGACATATTGATATCTTGGTAAAGTTTTTCCTGCAAAGCCGGTTTCTTTAAACTTTTCTTTAAACAAGTAGATACCATAATTATTAAATTTGGAAAACATTGCAGGCAACAACATACCCCCACTAACAATCCAGCCACTAGGATCAATATTTTTACAAATCCTGCCATCCACCCGCTAGGTAGCCATGACCACAAGGCTCCCCATATGTCCATAGCATTTTCCTCCGCTGGCCACCAGCGGATTATGTTTTATCATATCCTCCATATGCTGAATAGTATGAGTGATATTGGGGCCGTTGTCATGGATATAAGTACAACACATAGCGCCTAGCAATGCACAAACCCCTCCTTTAGCGGCCAAAAGATAATCCAAAGCATATCTATTTTGCAGTACGACTGTTCTAATCTCCTGCATTTCTTGATTGATGGCCTTCAAGGTTTTTATTGTAAAATTGAACATATGAGTTGTCCAATTGTTAAGTTTATGTAGATCCCGGTAATTCATGGCTGACCCTAAATTAGGTTGTAATCCTCTAGCTAACTGAGTAGACCAATTCCCTCCCAGAGTTAACCCGGAGTCCAAAGATGGAACTTCTCTCTTGTTACGCAGTCGTAATCCCCTAGGCAAACTTTGATTCACCCAAACTGCCGGTGAAACCCATCCTAAAGCACATGTCCCAAACCACCCTCCAGGGATCTCAGGGTATGCATTATGTCCACATAGCCACCACACTTCTCCTAAATACAAAGGCAATGACTTGTTCACCGCCCATGTAGCATTAGCCTGTGTGACTATCATTCCTATTACCTGGCACATGTGTGCATTAAGAAACTTCCTGTTGTCAGCCTACAGGATGTTGTTTTTGTTCCTGTGATTATATCACCTTTTGTACAGGTCAGGTTATGCTGTATACATTCACAATCCAGTACAATTAAAATTGCAGCTTTACATTGATATTCTGAGTCCATGCTGTCCCAACCAAATTCCACATCACTACCCTGCTCATTTTTCCCACTCCAAGTAAGATTTTTGCATCTATGACTATAGTTTGTTTGCAGTGTGGATAACGTCCAAGAAAAGTTCCGTTGCCTGTCTGGTTGGTAATTTCAAAACAAATCTCCGCTTCCATTTGCAGTCGGTGACTGAGTGCCAAAATGGGTTTATTCTTTTTATTAGTCAGCAAGCTTGAAAAAGTCCCGGAAAACTCCGGGATGTTCTGCTATTTGTTTTCTGGTTAAAGGAACACCTGCAAACACCAATCCAGAACTCCCAGTAGTGGGCATATGCATACAGATCCAGCACTTAGTTTTATTCAACAATGTTGCAACGTCAGCCATATCTTTCATTAAAGTATTCTTTTCCCAAACCCCCATATCCGGATTGTTTTCAGAACTTATTTCTGGCTTCCTTCTCTCCTCCATCACGACATACATAAGGACGCACACACCGACCAGGAACCCATAATGGAGATCCATCCTTCTCCACTGCTGCGTAGCCTCTTCCCCAAGTCAAGAGCCGAAAAGGACCCTTCCACTGTTTGTCCGGTAATTCTCTTATCCACACTCTGGGTTTCGCCGCTTCTGCCAATTTAGGTTCTGCATAGGAGAGAAGAAAAGTGGCGTCCGCCGCCGATAACAGCGCTCCCCTCCCGGTTTGATCCATCCAATTTAATACAAAAGCTTTATTTAACCAATTTTGTATATTTGGAAGACCCAGAGGGTTTTCCCCTTTTTTTATTTTGTCCAATTTTGCTTTTAAGGATCTGTTCGCTCGTTCCACAATGGCTTGACCCTGAGAGTTGTAAGGGATCCCAAATTTATGAGTGATATCCCATTTTGTGCAAAATTCAGAAAATGCTGATGAGCAATATGCTGGTGCATTGTCCGTTTTTAATTCTACTGGTTTTCCCATATATGCAAAAGTTTTTATGCAGTGATTAATGACATGTTTTGTAGCTTCTCCTCATTGAGGAGTAGCCATAAAAATCGAATAGGTGTCAATGGATACATGAAGATACTTATAGGGACTGAAGGATGCATATTGAGTAACATCCATTTGCCAAATTTGATTACGAACGAGCCCTCTCGGATTAACCCCAGGCAATCCTCCTGTGGTTACCATTTGGCTGCAGGTAGGACATGACTGGATGACAGCCCGGGCCTCTGTAGCAGAGAGCCCAAATTGTTTCATTAAAGCTTTTGCATTTTGATGATAAAAATCATGACTGTCCCATGCAGTAGCAAAATGAACAGGGTAACCTGATGCTGCTTCATCAGCTCTCCTATTCCCCTCCCCTAGAGCACCAGGAAAAGATTGATGACTTCTCATATGACCAATAAAATACCTATACTTTTGATCCTCTAACAACTTTTGCAAAGCTAAAAATAGGCATGACAAATCTGGAGTAATAGAAGGGGACAAATATGCATTTCTTAACATATGACAAAGCTTATATACATATTGGCTATCTACTATTAAATTCATCTCCCGGTTCTGATGATACTTGAAAGCCTCAATTGTTGCTGCTAATTCAGCACGCTGAGCAGACTGCTGAGGCCCCGTGATTTTCGTTTTCCAACCATCTACCTCCCGCCAAACACAAGCGCCATATGTCCTTCCCCCATCTTTGCTTTACGGCACCACCACCCGGTGCTCTACATTGTGCTTTAAAATGCCCAGGCTTGCCACAATTAAAGCAGTTGCCTGTCTTTTTGTTTCCATCCCTAAACGCTGTTGCCATACACTCCATATTGTAAACATTACTACCTGCTTTCGCAGCTGCCTCTAGAAGTTGAGCTAAATCTAATGCTGACCCGGATGCCACCAATGGTGTTAACAGTCGCCATAGTCCACATTTGCATTTTCAACTGCTAGTTTCAAAAGCAACTCCTCTTGGGCTTGTGGGTTATTAATTTGTCGCTCAATGGCTAGTTTTAACCTATCGATAAAATTTCCATAATTTTCCCCATTTTGTTGCTTGATGGTAGCAAAACTCTTTCCTCCTTCTTTTCCTTCCACTTTACTTAATGCCGCAAAGACGGCCAAAATAATAATTGGATAAGCTTCATCAGGCAAATCTTTCTGTTGATCTACTGCAGTGAATTGCCCTGACCCATAGATTTGATCTGGAATAATTTGTGCTGTCCCTCTGGCAATGGCTTGTTGCTTATAGTGAAAGTCGAATACTACATATTGGGAGGGAGTAAGTAGCATTTTAAATAAGGCCTTCCAATCTGCGGTATCATAAGATTCCCCAATCCCAAAGCTTCTAACAAAGCCTTGGTATAATGACTATGTATGCCATAATCGGCAGTTGCCTGTTTTATCTGTTTTAATGCACTCAAAGGACCGCTTCCAAATCCTTTGAGGATTCAGTTGTGCATCCATTTGTACTTGAACAGGGAACGCTTCCAACCCTTCCACATCTTCTAACCCAAACTCTCCCTTTTCTAACCCTTCCAAGATAGTTTGCTGGATAGGCGATGCTAATCCCTTTCCCCCCAATCCTTCCATTTGTCGGAGTTGATGTTCAGTGGGCGGGGAAACTCTGGTGCTGATGGGTGATCTAATGACTGAGGCGGCCAACAACACCGTGGTTTACTCTCCTCCTTTGGCTGAACTACTTGAGGAGAATATGGGGGTAACTCTTCCCCTATTAAAGATGTCAATTCCATAGGATTTTCATGTGTAATTAAAATTTCCATCAGTTTTCGCCATGCCACCAACTGCCCTGCTGGGGCCCTGGGCCTGATGCATGGCTTTCCCAATTTTCTTCCATGTTGATACCTGCAGACTACCTGCCTCGGGGTAGCTTGGGAATTGTTGCCATAAATATATTAACAACTTTCTAATGTCATTTCTGTGGATCTTAATCCCAACACTTTTAACAGAGTCCGCTAACTTCTCTAATTCCTGGATATGCTGTTCCTGCACCCTAGAGAGTTTTCCTCCCATACTGCACTGTGACCAGTTCTGACCAGCAGAACTGATGAGAGCTCATATACCTTCCCAGTGAGCAATATAGAAGGGGGATACGTACCTGACCGTAATCAGATCACGTCGGGGTCACCACTTGTAGCGATGCCGGACACTCATGAAATAAATAGGCAGAGACCAGGTTCTCGGATGAGTGACCCCCACTTCATGCTGAGACCACTCTTTTATTAGCTCCTTCCTACCTCTTACACAATTAGTCACAGGAAGGTAAAAACAAGTTCATCTTGTGCTTAAGCAAGCATAATATTATTGTAATATGTAGCAGATAGAACCACATCCCCTTTTACTTATAACAACTACATCCCCTTTTACTTGTAACAATCTGGTAGTTCCTCTTACAAAGTGTTCTTCTAATGACCTTTGATATGCTCGTGCTTGCTATTGCTAAATTACTATTGCTAAACTGCTAACCTGTCAATCTTATTCCTACAGTTATGGAATCCCCCGAATTCCTAGCTTAGCTTCAGGTAGTGACTTGAGTTGCTGGTTGCGATTGAGGCACCATCGCATGTATCTCTTTTTCTCATTTACTGTTAAACTGAGGTTTTCTTGACAATGCATCAGCTGATTTGTTCTTTTCACCTGGGATATGCTTCAGTTCAAAATTGAAGCATTTGAAATATTGTGCCCAGCGGACTTGTTTTGGGCACAGTTTTTGAGGCATTTTTAGTGCCTCTAAGTTCTTGTGATCAGTCCAGACTTCAAAAGGCTCTTTTCCCCCTTCCAAGAAGTGTCTCCATGAGAGGCCCAATGAACTGTGAAAGCCTCTTTCTCCCATATGGCCCAATGCTGCTCTGTATCCATCAATTTGTTAGACACATAGGCGCAAGGTTGTAGCTGACCCATCAGATTTTTCTGCAGGAGCACTGCAGTGAGCGATATCACTGGCATCTGCCTACACCAGAGGGCTTGTTTGGATCAGGGTGCAATAGGATTGGCTCTTTAGAAAAAAGTCCTTTTAGTTCCTTGAATGTTCCCGGTGACCACTGTGCTCCCAAAGGTGGGAAAACACCAATACTGATTCTGTTGGCGGGGTCTGCCAAAGGATCAGTTATTTGGGTCTCACACCACTGCAGATCTCAGCATGTGTAGCCTCGGCTGTGGCTGCTTCTGCTTCTAAAGGGTAACAACGGGTTTCACAGATTTCCCCCTGCACAGTTCCAGGGGCCCCTTCACAAGTCTCTGGTTCTTGTTACATCTTCCCTGAGTTTTTATATTCCCAATGCTGGTAAGGAGCATTTAGGAGCTCAGGACCCCAGGCAGTGGCACCGTGTTTGTGAAAGCCCCTGTGATTTTCATTTTAGGGGATTCAGTTTAATGTCAGCATTCCAACCAAACTCTCTATCTCAATTAAGCACTCAAAAACAAAATCCATCCAAGTAAGAATTTATTAGAGATGTCATATTGGCACATCTGGAAAAACCTGAGTCTGAAATCCCGCATTTCCCCCTGCTATATTAAACTCACATCCAACTTCTGTCAATTCATAAAACATTCCTATGCCTGTTTTAGTAGTTGCCATAAAAAGGAGGGGAATGAAAGTACATTCCAATCCTTATCTTTAAAAGATTGTAACTAAAATACCAGAGTTTTTGTGAATATATTTAATTGGAGAACATGAATGATGACACCCAGCCTGTGAATGGGTTCAATTGGAGAATTTGGTTTATGAGACACCCAGGGGGGAGGGGGGAAACAGGGTAACAGATGACTGTAAATTACATACACCAGGTTGGCTTCATACAGGGCAGTGCCAGTATGCCACCTCTTAATGAATCCTTCAAAGTTTATTGAAGTTTGGCTGGAGAATCATGATTTAATCAATTGCTGGAATCCTGACAGCAAGCCAACTCTCATAATAAATCAATATTACTGGGGTCCTGGGCCTGGCCTCTCCGATCGCTTCCCAACATCTGGGGTGCATAGAGAGAAACTCGGGCAGCCATGGTAGAGCAGTACCTGAGGTGCTATGTGAATTATCAGCAGTCCAATTGGGTGGACCTGCCTTTCACAGAGGTTGCATACAATAATGCTGTTCGCAGTAGTACGGGACTAACCCGCTTCAGAGTAGTGAGAGGTATGGACTTTGTCCCAATGCCTGAGTATCCAAGGGATCCCACCTCATCAGTCAGCCTGACTGAGTGGATGTCAATGCTGACAGCAACTTGGGAGAATGTTAAAAAAAGCACTAGCTAAGGCAGTGCAGAGCTATAAAAAACAGGCAGACAAACACCAAGCCCTGCAGCGGCCATTCCAAGTGGGGAAGAAGATCTACCTCTCCACCAAATATCTGAGGCTAAAACTCCCTAGCAAGAAACTGGAGCCAAAGTTTATGGGACCTTTCCCCATATTAAAGATTATCAACCCAGTCACAGTGCAGTTGAAATTGCCCTGATTGCTAGGGAAGATACACCTGGTATTCCATAGCACCTCTTAAAACCTGTGGTTTTAACCTGAGGCTCCTGCCTCGTGAGCCCTCAGACCCTGTGGTCATAGGAGGCCAAACCCATTATGAGGTGCAGTGAATCCTTGATTCGAGGTGGCCCAGAAGACAACTCCAATACTTAATCAAGTGGAAGGGCTACCCATTATCAAAGGCATCTTGGGTAAGTCGCCTTATAGCAAGATTCCAACCAAGAAAATCCAACCAAGCCTGGGGGAGGGGTTTTCACAACCCTAAATTCTATATCTGCACTCAATTTGTTTTTGCTTTATATAGGTCACCTTCAAGAAGTGAGAGGAGTTGAATGTCAACTCATAAAATGTTCCTATGCTTGTTTTAGTAGTTGCCATAAAAAGGGGGAAAGTGAAAATACATTCCAATCCTTATCTTTAAAAGATTGTAACTAAAATACCAGAGTTTTTGCCCATGAATATATTTAATTGGAAAACGTGAATGATGACACCCAGCCTGTGAATGTGTTCAATTGGAGAATTTAGTTTATGAGGCACCCAAGGGGGAGGGGGGAAACAGGGTCACAGATGACTGTAAATTACATATGCCAGAGTTGGCTTCATACAGGGCAGTGCCAGTATGCCACCTCTTAACTCCTTTGAAGTTTATTGAAGTTTGGCTGGAGAATTATGATTTAATTAGAGTGATTGCTGGAATCTTGGCAACTTCCGTACTGATGACCCACAAGTCAGACTCTACAATCTACCTCCATTTTGAACTCCTACCAAGTCCAGCCAGTCCCCTCCAAACTCCAGCAACTTGGCCTTGAGCTCTGGAGAAAGGATGTTGTTGTGGTTATCCTCCCTTCTCACTTTACTTTTTTTTAAATATATTTTTTATTGTTTACATATTTGTTGTTAGTTGTGAAGTCGTGTCTGACCCATCGTGACTCCATGGACAATGTTCCTCCAGGCCTTTTCTGTCCTCTACCATCTTCTGGAGTCCATTTAAGCTCACGCCAACTGCTTCAGGGACTCTATCCAGCCACCTCATTCTCTGTCGTCCCATTCTTCAATTCTTCAATTCTAGGGCAATACTATAACAGATAATCTTACTTATTGCACTGTACAAAACAGGATTAAAACAGTCTGACATATGTTTACCTAATAATCTATTTTTAAAGAAGTTCACTTCTAGTGATGAGGACTTTACAACTTCCTGTGTAATTTGTTCCAGTCCCTAAATGTTTTTATGTTTAGGAAACTCTCTCTTCAACTTATCTTTCTTCCTCCAACTTTATCTTGCTTCCTCTAGCTTGCTGCTGTGTTGCCATTGTGAGACATCAGTTTGCAATTTTTTTTTTCCGAACTCTGAATCTGAAGAGAATTTAAGAGGGCTTTTGTCTGTTCTCTGACTAAATTGCTCAGAATGTCAGTACTATATATCTACTTAAATACCAGGAAAAATTGCTACATACTGGAAAATGTATTTTGTTTTCTATTGCTATTGCAAGTTTTTATTGGGGGAAGGGGAAGCTTTGTTGAAGTTGATGGAACTTTGTGAGAATTAACTTCCTTGATCAGAGAAAAGATTAACTATGTTTATTTCTGATTGGAAATCCCCTATAGAAAAAATGAAGTTGTTATTTATGGTTTTTGATGATTAGACAGCACAGATTATAGAAAGAGGAGTCATGTTGTAACCATAGAGTAAGAAGTAAATTTATAATTGTAACTAATACATAAGTTATACTTATATATACAGTGTATTGCTGTAAAGAAGATGAAAGATATTTTGTATCATTTTCCTTTTCTATTACTTTTACTTTTTTTCCTTTCTTGCACTTTTAACTTTTTCTTTTATTTTTTTTATATTAGTTTGTATTAGTTTTTATACACACACACACAAAGTATGTATATGTGTGTGTGAATATATATATATATATATATATATCCATATATACATACATATATATATATAATTCAGACTTCACTTTTGTCAATTTTGTTATGCTGCAGCCTGATTCTACTGTGATTGAATTTCATTTTTTCCTCATTAATCTACACTCAGTATCCCATAATGATAAAGTGAAAACAGAAGTTTAGAAATGTCTGTAAATTTATTAAAAAGAAAAAACTGAAACATCACATTGGCATAAATTTTCAGACCCTTTGCAACAACATTTGAAATTTAACTCAGGTGCCTCTCATTTCTCTTGATTGTTGCTGACATATTTCTACACCTTGATTGGAGTCTACCTGTGGTAAATGAAATTGATTGGACATATTTGGAAAGGCACTCACCTCTCTATAGAAGGCCTCACAACTGCACAATTGACAATGCATACTGTAGCAGAGCAAAAGCCATGAATCAAAGAAACTGTCTGCAGAGCTCAGAGACACAATTATTGCAAGGCACAGATCTGGAGAAGGCTACAATAAAATTTCTGCTGCACTAAAAACACAGTGGCCTCCATAATTCTCAAACAGAAGAAATTTGGCACAACTAGGACTCTTCCAAGAACTGGTCTCCTGGTCAAACTGAGCAATCGTGGGAGAAGGGCCTTAGTAAGAGAGGTGACCAAGAACCTGTTTGTCACTCTGACTGAGCTCCAGAGATCTTGTGTGGAGATGAGGCAGAGTTCCAGAAGGACAACCATCACTGCAGCCCTCCATCGGTCTGAACTTTATGGCAGAGTGGCTAGGTGGAAACCTTTCCTGAGTCAAAACACATGAAAGCCTGCTTGGTTTGCAAAAAAGCACCTGAAGGACTCTCTGTGAGGGACAAGATTCTCTGGTCTGATGAAGCCAAGACTGAACTGTTGTCAATTCTAAATGTTATATCTGGAAGAAACAAGGCACTGCTCATTACCTGCCCAATATAATCTCAACAGTGAAGCATGGTGGAGGCAGCATAATACAGTGGGGATGTTTTTCAGCAGCAGGAACTGGGAGACTGGTCAGATTTGAGGAAAGCTGAATGGAGCAAAGTACAGGGTTATCCTCAATGAAAACCTGTTCCACAGCACTTAAAACCTGAAACTAGTCCGAAGGTTCACTTTCCAACAAGACAATGATCCTAAGCACACAGCCGAGACAATACAGGAGTGGCTTAGGGACACTGTCCTAGAGTGGCTCAACCAGGGCTCTGACTTGAACCCTATTGAACATCTCTTAAGAGACCTGAAAATGGCTGTTCACCGATGGTCACCATCCAACCTGACTGAACTTGAGAGGATTTGCACGAAAGAATGGCAGAAAATCCTACAGTCCAAGGGTGCAAAGCTTGTTGGATCATACCCAAAAGACTTGAGGCTGTAATTGGTGTCAAAGGTGCTTCAATGAAGTACTGAGTGAAGGGCCTGAATTTTTATACCAATGTGATATTTCTGTGTTTTCTTTTTAATAAATTCATGGACTTTTCTAAACTTCTGTTTTTACTTTATCATTATGGGATACTGAGTGTAGGTTAATGAAAAAATGAATTTCAACAACTATAGAATCAGGCTGCAGCATAATAAAACTGACAAAATTGAAGAGGACCTGAATACTTTCTGAATGCATTGTATTCATGAGTTAGAATGCAGACCAACAATTCAGAAGTGTTTGAGAAACTCACAAATGGGGAAACTAATCAGAACTGAAAACTATTTCAAATGTTATTCACTTAAAAATATAAATTACACTAATGCCTAGTACATACTTCTCATGAAGTGCTATATCTTTCTTTGTTTCAATTTGCTGTCTAATCAATTTAGCTGAATTCCCTCCCTAACTGCATAGCTTCACTGCACCCTCAAGCTTTCTTGTCCTGTACTGATGCTCTCTGGACTCAAAGCTGGATTGAAAACACATTCTTTGTGATGGCACACTTTGATAGCAGGTTGCCAAGTGTTCATTCTAGACTACTGGGTATCATTCTAGACTACTGCATCTTTCACACACACCCTCCCAATCCAGGGCTTTCCATGGCATTTCCTTATTGCTATGCTCTGCACCCCAATTTTCTTTGCCAAGAAAGCAATTGCCAGTTGTGTTTTTCCCCCCCTGTTGGTCAGGGCTGAAATTCAGCCACCTTGGCCTACCTCGGGAGAGGCGGTAGGAATGATTTGAATCAGTAAAAAAAATTGCCAAAATTGCCTGTGGTTGCTATTACTATTATACCAAGCTATGCCCACAGCCATGCCCACAGACCCGGTAGGGAAAAATTTTGAATTTCGCCCCTGCTGTATGTGCATCTCTCTGGACATATATGTTTGGTATGTGTGTTTACAATACAAAGCTTATTTGAGAGATGCAGAGTCAAAGCATCAAAATGTAGATAGATGCCAACCCAAGTAGTTTTAAAATAAAATCTTGTTTCTTGTATTTTACAGGACTGTCTCAATAAAATCTGTTGCAGTTTGTTACGTCATTGTCAGTAGTGCAGTTGTTATCATATTTATCTAAAATGCATGTCAGCTTTGGAAGCCATATTGAGACAATGCACTGTTTTAAAACCTTGTAATTTTAGTTTTTCCTTTCCTTTTCTAGAACAACCCACTTTTCCATTTAAAAACAAAACAACCATTTTCCATCACTTGGGGAAGGAAAAATTCACTGCCACCTGGTACTGTACTTCATTGCCACCTGGTACTGTAGATCTTAAGTTCAGGGGTGGGATTCAGTTTTTTTAACAATTGGTTCTGTGGCTGTGGCTTAGTTGGTGGGTGTGGCTTGGTGGTCATGTGACTGGATGGGCATGGCCAACTCAACATCACTCATGTCAAGGGGCGCTTCTCCTCACCTGGGGTCTCATGACAGTGAGGATGTTGCAATGGTCATAAGTGTGAAAAATGGTCTTGTCACTTTTTTAGTGCCATTGTAACTTTGAATGGTCACTAAATGAACTGTTCTAAGTCAAGGATTACCTGTACAAAATACAAAAAGCTTCTTTGCTTGCAAAAAGCTGCCCTGAATACCAATCATTAGATTAAAAATACCTACAAGCTGGAGTTACAAATCAGGCAAGGTGCCAGAGCACCTTGAGGAATGAAAATAGTTAAAATGCAGTAATAACTATCAAGCAGCCATCTCTTGCTCATAAAGTGAAACCCTTTAGCAGAGAGGTCATTTAAGCTCTCCAGGAAAAGCACACCCAGGAAAAGCAATCCTTAGATCCATTTGCACCACTTAAAGATACCAGCTGGTCTCACTCACCTCACAAGTTATCCTAAGGAAATCATCCAGATTTAAGGAAAGGTCACATGCCCCCCAGAAAGGCAGTAAAAAAAATCAGTGCCGAGTTGTATCCTGCCTCTTGGAAGTATACCCCAAAAGGACAGTGCCAGGAACCACTGAAGCAGTGGAGGAAGACCCGCTCCCCAGATAGAAAAAGAAACCATGAGGCAGGAAAAAATTCAAACACAATACAAATAATTAAATCACAACAGTAGCTGTTGCTTGTTGAAGCTAAATAGGGAAAATTATCCCATCAATAAAAACAGGATTAAACATCAACTAGCACAGAATTAACCTTCACAAAAAACAGTTTTAGACCAAAACTCAGAAAGGGTATGTAAACTCATGTTTGAATGTCAATCTTTTTAGATAGCCAAGAAGCTTTGCTGAATGTAGCTCATCTTGGTTCCCTGTCACTAAAAGCTTTGCTTCATTATTCAATTATTTCTTCAAAGTGCTGATTGTCCAGGGAAGCATTTCCTCCCAACAGCAGTGTAAAAATCTTAAAACAACCCCTCCCCTTTAAGAAAGTCAAGCCTCAGAAGTTCTGGAGACAGGAAGTCTAGGCATACCAGTGAATGTGAATCATTTAATAAAATGCCATGTAGCAATATCATGAAATATATTGTTTTGATTATAATACTGCACAGAGTTATTTACCAAACAGTTACTTATAGAAACAGCAAATACTGACATGCATCATGATTGAAAAATTGGTTCATCTATAAATAAATAAATGATACCAGTAAATAATAGTAAGGCTTGCTTACTAAGATTGCTTAAATACTGTTGAGGCATTATTATTTTTGTTATGTTCCCTACATCTTTCACTTATGAATATATTTATTTTTCTACTCTTGATTATTTCTTTTCTCAAGCCTAATCTTTTGGAAAGTCTTTACTTATTCTCCTAACTTTGATCAATTAATGAGAAATGTGAACCACTCTGAGAAAAGGTTATATAACTATGAGTTGGCTTTTCCATTCATTTCAACAGATGAATTTTTAAAAGGCTAATTTCCATATTTATAATTCCTTTATTCTCTATTTGGAATGACAACAAAGAAATGTAGTTCTTTTCTAGAGCACAAGTTTACCTTGAATCCTCTAATTACTGGTCTTAATTTAATAACTGAATGTTTTTGAACATTATCAAGGATTGTGCATTTTTAAAGCACATTGGTTAACACTGACTTACTTTATTTAATATTGTTCCAACACATATAATTCCAGGAATTCTCTAGCATTTTTTGATTTGGCTTGGTTTAAGATGCTAACAGTTTCCCATTAAATACTGTGATCGAGTCTGTACAAGTGTTGTAAGATTAAGGAGTTTTCATTTTTTTTTCTCATTGGTAGTTGGATGGATACACTCTGCTAGTCTTCTGCCTGCCTTCCTGCCTACTTGCCTGTGTTTTTGACATGGTGTCAGTTGGATTTCCAGCATGGGTTTCTTCCCCATGCTTGCTAAGACCAGCAGGCTAGGAAACAGCTTTTACCACACAGAGGTTTCCTTGCTGAACTCCTCAGTTCGTTTGTCCCCACACATATGCTGATGCTTCCCTTGATAATATATGATGTATTTTGTATAATTCTTGTGCATTTGTACTTATATTCAATGTGTCCATAAACATTTTGTACAGTTGTATATGTTCGTATATGTGTAGTTACACTTATCCTTGTGTGCTCGTGTACATACATTTTGTTGTGTTTTCCATTGATATATTCATAGATGTCTTGCATATTTGCATACATATATTTATATTTTACTGTTGTTTTGCACTTTTGGTTGGATGCTAACTGCATTTCGTTCCCTGTATCTATGACAATGACAATAAAGTTGAATCTAACCTAATCTAAATCTATTGGCTGCCATAATAATAGGGAGGGGGGACTTGGGTATTTGGGATGGGGATGTGAGCTTGTGTAGTCCCATGAGAAGTGAAAGGGAGGTTTGCACCAGAGATGGTATTCAGCAGGTTCTGACCAGTTCTGGAGAACCAGTAGCAGAAATTTTGAGTAGTTTGGAGAACCAGAAAATACCATCTCTGACTGGCCCCGCCCCCATCTATTCTCTGCCTCCCATTGAGTCCCAGCTGATCAGCTGGGTCTTCTTTGTTGCCCTGCACAGGAGAACAAAGCTGGAAAGCAGGTCAGTGGGGTGTGGAAGGAATGGGATTTTGGAGTAACCTTCCCCCAGGAGTGGGGAGGGAATGGAAATTTTACAGTATCCTTCCGCTGCAATGGGGAGGGAATGGAGATTTTACAGTATCCTCCCTCTGCCATGGCCACCAAAGCCATGCCCACCAAACCACGTCATGCCCACCAAGCCATGCTCACAGAACCGGTAGTAAAATAATTTGAATCCCACCACTTTGCACTCATGAATTATGGCACTGCTGAAGGAAGGTGTTTACACTGTGTCAAGGCCAATTGTCCTGAGATTCCAGATGGGAGAAATACCTGAAGACAGGCTTTTGCACAACATCATACTGGACATTGATTGGACTCAGTGCTGGACTCTGAGGGGAGGGATTTGGGATGGCTTTCAATCTGTAACTTTTGCCTTACTTTCGCTGCTATCATTCCAAACTTAGTAAAAGTACGCTTCTCTAAATCAATGAAGTTGGGGGTTTTCTTTCTTGAGTTTTGAACAGAGGCAGGCCTGACATTGTGGCTGTTTATAGTGCTTACACTGTGTGTTGTAGATCAAGGGTCTCCAACTCCCGGTCCATGGCATGCCAACAAACGGTCCACACAAACAAGCAAAGTCCCATCCATGGGATGCAGGCAGCAAGTGAAACCATGCCCCCTCCAGTCCACAGAAAAACCTCTCTCCACAGAACCGGTTCCTGCTGGCCAAAAGGTTGGGGGTCACTATTGTAGATGACTTGTTTTCATTCTTAAGATCCAGCTGTCTACAATTACTGTAGGCTCGAATCCCACCAGGCTCAAGGCTGACTCAGCCTTCCATCCTCTCGGGGTAGGTAAATTGAGGACCCAAGATTGTTGGGGGCAATAAGCTGACTTTGTAAAAATGCCGCTTAGTAATAAGCAGGCATATACAATGGAATGAAGGCTATTGCTGAGCACACTGGGTTGTATCCCAAAAAATTGTAAGCCGCCCTGAGTCTTCGGAGAAGGGCAGCATATAAATGTAATTAAAAATAAATTTAAAAAATAAAAATTCTTGGCTTTCTGGTCTTTTGGCTTGCTTAGGATGCTTTGCTTAAGATGTTTAGTTAGTATACTACAGCGACACAATGTGATATTAATAGTCTGAAACAGACTATTATTACCTATTGTAATAGTGGTACAAACTATTGCATTCAACAATGTAATGCAGCCTATTATAACAGTCTGTAGCAGACTACAATACCCACAATTAAATAAAATAATTTAGTTTTAAATTAACTAGACAATTGCATATTTCAGTTGTGGTTCGCCGGCAGCCTATGCAGACAGCAGCGGAATCGGACAGTGGGAAAGAATGGGGACAAGTCTGGGAGTCTGGAGAGGACTTGGATGAGGATCCTGTGTCCGATGCAGAGATGGGGCCAGGACCATCTGGGAGTGGGGTGCTGCCTTTGGAGCCTTTGGAGTCTGGCAGCAGCGAGGCAGAGGAACAAGGGGAGCCTGTTCCCAGTGCGTGCATGCGTGCAGAGCTGCTAGAAGGCAAGAGCAGCTGAGACAAAAGGGGCGACTCAGGAGTAAGGCTTGGAGGTGATTGCCCCTCCCATAACATATAAAGGAGATGCAAAGGTAGAGAAACCTTTGCAGGAAGCAAAGTCGTTCATTCTGTTCAGATTAAACCTTGAAGCTCTGTGTGGACTTTGTACTTCGGCTGGTTTTGTACAGTTAATTTGGCACTTTAGTTGTTGGCAGCAATTCAAAGGAGATAAGGTGGGTGCTTATCTCGAGGGACTATTTGGGACTCATTACAGGCTGGGAATGCATATAATTCCCAGTGTTGAAATAAAACAAGAGTTGTTTGGACTAAGTGTGCTTAATTACAGTCTCAGGAAGCCATGGTCAGAACAATTTCATGTTAGAACTTTTTAAACAGCATTAAAATTACCAGCATTAGTTTTTGCTGAACAGAGTCAACAAATATTGAAAGTCAAAAGCATAACTGTTAAATTAGTAATTACTTGGAGGATAGTTTTTGTGGGGTTAGAGTATATTTCTGGAAATGAAATTATGCAACCTATTAAACTATGATTTAATGATAGGTGTCCCATACCTTAATGCTTCACTAACTAGAATTTGTAGAAATATTTTGGCTCTTTACATTGATGAATTAATTTGATATATTACTATTTTTCTAACAATTATATGAAAATAGTTTTGGCTTGCAATCAGTTAAGAAGTTATCACTTTCATCTTAGAGGAGAATAACTGCAAAATATCAACCATCAAATGTTACTCGATGAATGATTCAGCCTTCTGAATAAGAAATACTTGTACATCTTTTGCACTGAATGATTTTTGAAAATAAACTGTACACAGAGAGTTTTCTCATAAAGTGAAGAACAGATCCAGATGCTTGTAAAAAGGAGATGTTTCATGAGTAATTATCATTTTGGTTTATACATTTGCAACTGAGCCAAGAAGCTGGATGCTGTAAAAGTAAAAAAGAATATAACAGAAAATACAATGTAGAAATTAACAGAGCAAAATACAGATTCAGGCATCAGCATAACAAGAAATATTTCCATATTCTAGTAGAAAATCCAAAAGGCATGTATAAAACTGGACTGCTTTTAAAGGATCAGCCACTATATAGAGAAATGATGTTTAACATGTTCTTTCTTTTTACCCTTTGTATTTCTGAACAGTTTCTGTTAAGTTTGCATGAAGAGTCAGACGCGAGGAGTTCCAGCAAAGAGTTTATTAAGTGACTACAGCTCGAACGGACCTGTCCTGGCTTGGCTACGGCTGCTTCTTATAGCCTGCAGCCGTAGCTGCCAGCCAATGGGAGTGCAGGGTTTCTTCCCGCACTATTTAAACCAATACCATTTGACATTTTACAAGAACAGTTCAAATAAACCAATAACATTCAAACCTACATACATAACACCCCTCCCCACTAGGTTCAGTCCATACCAAACCCCAACCTATCTAATGTATTCCTTTAAATAGGTGGGGCTCTTACGTGTTGTTGAGACCTTTGTGGTTCAGAAGTTTTAATGTTCTCACCCAGTGAGAGGAAATGTGTCTGCTGACATTTCCCTGTTGGACTTCCTGTGAAAGGAGACCCTGTTAGACTGTCAGAATCTGGTCTCTCCTCCCAACCCATCTCCATTCCAATGTCAGCACCCAAGTCAGGTAGTGATGTGCAATCTTCCACTTCTAAGGATGGATCTTGGCATTGTGACAGGGTTCGGGATGGTTCCTGTCAATGGCTCGTTACACATGGGGTTGATTCTTGTTTGCTGATTTTCCTCCTGTTCCCCCCTTCCCCTAAAAGAGACATCAGGTGAGGGACCCAGAGAGAGACAGGGCGATGTTCCTGAGGGAACCTGGATCTAAGTTGGTCAATGTGCCTGCTCCAGAGGAGGCCATCCTCTGTTTGTACCCTGTAAGAACGAGGGCCAGTGATGTGAGTTATTTCAGCAGGAATCCACAAAGGTTCACCTATAAGGTTCCTAGCATATACAGAATCTCCCACACTAAAAGAACGAACTTTGGAAGTGGAATCCAGTGGTGCGGTGGTAAGTGGGATGAAGGCGGTCAAGGGAAGACCTAAGTTTCCTACCCATCAACAACTCTGCTGGGGACAAGTTATTTGATGGGCTAGGAGTGATGTGCTGAACACTAAGAAGTTTTTCAAGCTTCTCAGTGATATCCCCAGGACCCAGCTGCTGAAGCTTCTCTTTGGTAAAGTGTACCATCGTTCAGCCCGGCCATTGGAAGGGTGCCCAGGGGCAGTGAGGGCATGTCTGATACCCTGTTGAGCTAGGAAAGGATTCAAAAATGTTAGATGTGAATTGAGGGTCATTGTCAGAAACAAGGACATCTGGTAACCCATGGGTTACAAACAATTTTCTGAGCTGCTTGATGACAGCCTCAGTTGTAGTGGATGTCATGGGAATTACCTCTAGCCATTTGGAATATGCATCTACTATAACTAGAAAAGTGTGCCCTCTCATAGGGCCTGCAAAATCAATGTGGATTCTAGACCATGGGCCCCTAGGACATTCCCATTCCTGTGTGAGGTGGAGCAGGCCTGACTACCTGGCAATTGGGACAAGATGCTACCCAGTTTTCAACCATTTTGTCAATACCTGGCCACCATACATAACTCCTGGCCAAACCTTTCATCCTTACAATCCCAGGATGACCCTCATGTAACATTTCCAAAACCTCCCTTTGCAATTTTGCAGGAATAACCACCCTGTTACCCCACAAAATACATCCTCTTAATACAGATAATTCAGTTTGCCTGGACTTAAAAGGTTGAGGCAAGGTGAGGTAATCTTGAAGAGGCCAACCTTTCTTAATCCAGCCTATAACAGGTGCCAACACAGCATCTTTGGCAGTCTCTCTGGCAATCTCAGCAGCATGGACTGGAAGCTTAGCAACAGTCTCTAGGAAAAAGGTGTGAGTTTCAAGTTCAAAGTCCTCCTTGTGGCAAGGTAGTGGGCAACGACTCAGTGCATCAGCATGTCCAATGTCCTTGCCAGGCCTGTGAATCAGTTTGTATGAATAGGCTGCAAGAAATTCAGTCCATCTCAGCATTCTTGGTGACAGGATATTAGGTGTAGGTTTGTCTCCTGCCACAATGCCTAATAAAGGTTTGTGATCTGTAACAATGGTGAATGACCTGCCATACAGATATTCATGAAATTTCTTAACAGCTGCAACGACTGCTAATGCCTCCTTGTCCAGTTGGCTATAATTCCTCTCTGCTTTGGACAAAGTGAGAGTAAAATGCAATTGGGGCTTCCCTTCCACTGGGAAGCCTGTGACTCAAACCCCCCACTCCAAAGGGGATGCATCACAAGTCAGAACAACAGGCAAATTCTCAGAGAACTGTATCAACACAGCATCAGACGTGATTAGTCTCTTAATACTGTTAAATGCTGACTGTTCCTTCCGCCCCCAGATCCAAACAGCCTTCTTATCAAGCAGGCGATGTAAAGGCTCAGCAATAGATGCTTTGTGAGGTAGAAACATGTGATAAAAGTTAATAAGTCCAAGGAAGGCTTGCAAATCTGTCTTGCATCTAGGTTTAGGGGCTTCCTTGATTGCTTTAACCTTGGCATCAGTAGGGTGGATGCCATGCTTGTCAATCATGTACCCCAGGAACTCAACTCTGTCTGTTTTGAGTGTACATTTGTCTTCCTTGACTTTTAAACCCGCTTTTCTGAATCTGGTAAGGACTTCTCTGAGTCTCTCTTGAAGCTGAGTGTCATTTTCAGCAGAGATTAACACATCATCAAAATAAGGCACTACCCTGGCAGTCCTTGCAACATTCTTTCCATAAGGCTTTGAAAAATGCCAGGTGCCACGCTTACTCCAAATTGTAGTCTTTTACATTTGAAGGCACCTCTATGAGTCACAATGGTTTGTGCCTCTGCAGTGGCATCATCAACCGTTAATTGTTGATATGCCTGAGCTAAGTCCAGTTTGGCAAATACTGTACCCCTGCCAAGGGAATGGAGCAGATGATGCACAACTGGTACTGGGTATGCGCTCTGCTGCAGCACATGGTTAAGTGTCCCCTTATAGTCACCACAGATTCTCACTGACCTTGACTGGTGTGACTATGGGTGTTTCCCATCTGGAGTGGTCAGTAGGCTCTAAAACCCTTGAGCAATGAGCTTATCTAATTGTGCATCAATTTTTCCTTTAAAGCAAATGGAACCCTCCTGGGCTTTAAACAATTGGGGCACCTTGGGGTCTAGGCTGAAAGCAATAGGGGTCCCCATATACTTGCCCAGTCCTTCGCTGAAGACCTCTGGAAACTCAGACTTCAAGGACTCCTCCCATTCAGAGCTGCTCACGTGATTGATGCCAGTCACCTCGATGCCTAGTGGCTTGAACCACTCAAGTCCCAGCAAACTTGGGCGATCCTTGTCCACGATGGTCAGGGGCAAACGTTTGGTGTGGCCTTTAAACTGCCGTTGAAATCTCTTGCTCCAACTACTGGAATCTTGTTCCCTTGGTAGTCTTTGAGAGTCAGTGCTTGCTTCTGGAAATGCTTCTTCTGAATTTTGGGAAAGAGTCTGTGGATAGTGTCCCATGACACCATAGATAAATAAGAGCCTGAGTCCACTTCCATTTGGCAAGGCCTTCCTTCAATAAACACCTTCACGTACTTTTCTGCTTTTTAAGGGTGAAGAATGACCAATAGTGATTGTTTGGTGAGTTTCATTCTTGCCATTTGCTTCTAAATTAGCCCCATCTTTTCAAGGAAATTGTTGGGCTTAAAGTCTTTATCAGGAATTTTTTCCTACTAGGTGGAGTTCTGGATGATTTGCAAACTCTGGCTATGTGACCCCGTTTCTCACAACGTAGGCAAATGGAGTCAAAGAACTTGCATTCAGTGCGGGGTGCCCCCCACAGCCTCTGCAATAGAATCCTTGCCTGTTTTTCCCAGAGTCTTTTCTCTTCTCCATTCTGAGTCTAAAAATCTCCTCCTCTGCCTCACTACCATCAGAATCAGAGTCTATTTGTTCGCAATGCGCTGTTGTGGATTTTTCCCCATCAGAATGGCTTGAGGCCTGGCTTGAGGCCTTGTTAATCTTTTCATGGCCACTGCTGAGGACTTGGTGGCTTCGCTGAAACAGCTTCTTCAATGGCCTCTTTAAACGTGATCTTAGGTTTCATTAATAGTTTGCTTTGTAAGACCTTATCTTTGAGGCCTAAAACAAACCGATCACGCATGGCCTCTTCTAAGTTGGTAAAGTCACAAGCACCCCCAATGTCCCTTAAACTTGCCACGAAGTCATTAACATTCTCGCTATCCCTTGATCCCGACGGTAAAATTTGTGTCTCTTAATGAGGCATGATACTTGTGGCGAATGGGCTCTTAAAAGTTTCTCTAAATCGGGCCATTCCATTACCTTCAGCTCTGCAGCTCCGCTTCGCTTTCGCCATTTTGAAGACTGCCGGACCGCAGTGTGTGTGAGAAAGACCGCCTCTTCCGTCTCTCGGGATGCCGGCGAGTCGTTCCCTTCCAGATACATCTGGAAGCGATCCGCATACATTCCCAGTCTTCCGCCCGGATCGAACGGTGCTGGGGGTGTTCAGCGCAGCCATCTCGCTCTGTTGCTTGTTCTTCGGTCATCTTCTCTTCAGGGAAATCCCATCCTCGTCGCCAGTGTTAAGTTTGAATGAAGAGTCAGACGCGAGGAGTTCCAGCAAAGAGTTTATTAAGTGACTACAGCTCGAATGGACCCGTCCTGGCTTGGCTACGGCTGCCTCTTATAGCCTGCAGCCGTAGCTGCCAGCCAATGGGAGTGCAGGGTTTCTTCCCGCACTATTTAAACCAATACCATTTGACATTTTACAAGAACAGTTCAAATAAACCAATAACATTCAAACCTACATACATAACAGTTTCCACTTCAATGTTTCTTAATATGTTTCTTTTAAAGAGTGTTTTCAATATTAATAATCTCAGATAATAGTAGTAGCATTAATAGCAACAAGATGAGCAGTTTTAATCCAAATTTATAAAAAAGATCTGCTTCATTAAGGCAGTTAACACCTTTTTTTTGCAAAGAATATATTGGTATATATTGAAGACAGATGCTTGCCTAAATATATCCTGTTTCTAATAACGGGTGGCAAGGCTTTAAATGTCATAGATTTTGTATCAGCTTCTTTCTCTGGGGCCAGCTTTGGTAGTTTTATATCTCAGTTAGCTTACAGAAAACCTTGAAAGTATCTAGCTGAAATCACAGGACTAATGATCTCTTAAGGTATTTTGTTTTTGTCTATTCAGCCAAAGAAACAGCTACATGTGCTTTTGAGGCTACTGTATGAGATCTCAGGACAATTTTTTAAAAAGTCTCAAAGAAGTCAATCTGAATTAATCTGCTCTTAGACATTATCTCAAACTATGAATGGCTTCCTTGAATCTTGATTTTCCAGGGTTGGTTCACATGGACATAACCGGGGGTGGGATTCAATTTTTTTAACAACCGGTTCTGTGGGCATGGCTAGCTAGGCGTGGCCATGTGACTTGGTGCATGTGGCTTCTTCTTTTATTTGCAGCAACCCCCCCAGGTTTTTTTTTTGTCTCCTGGGCCTCGGGGAAGCCTCCTGGGAGGGGGGCTGTTTTTGCTCCCAGAAGGCAAAAAATGGAACACAGGGGAGCCACTCAGCACCCCCCTGCACTCCATTTTTTGGGCCTTCTGGGCCTCAGGGAAGCCTCCTGGGACAGCATTTTTGCTCCCAGAAGGCTTCCCTGGGGCCCAGGAAGGCAAAAAATAGAGCAGCACCACCACCCTGCACCCCCTTTTGCCTTCTGGGCCTCAGGGAAGCCTCCTGAGTGAAGCAGTAAGACAGCGAGGGGGATCCCAGCACAGCTGATCATCAGAACAGCTGATCGTCGGGAGAGGGAAAAAAAGAAATACCTTAAGGAGTGACTGGGCAGGGGAAAATGGAGTCAGCGATGTTGGGCATGTGCGCCATGTCACGGATGCGTGATAAGGACTGACTGGGAGGGGCAGGGGGGGCAGAGAGGGGAGGGGCCAGCCAGGGGCACGATTTGCCAGTTCTCCAAACTGTGTAGAATTGTAACAACTGGTTCTATGGGACCGCTCCAAACCAGTAGAATCCTAGCCCTGGACATAACTTTTATTTCCCCAATGAAAAGAAGTCACTAAGAAGAAATGAACAACCAGTCTTGAGAAGAGAGAAGGAATTAACAAACCCTGAAGAGGGACTTTATGAAAGTTTACTCAGTTCTGAGGAAAAAAGGAGTGTGTTAGAAAGAAACTCAAAATATCTTGGCCCATGTAAGATTTTGTTATTCTACCATATAAAGCATTGCTAGAATTCTTGGTTTCTTAATGTTAACTATCTTGAAGGTATGGCATAAATCTTGAAATTTCATTACTCTCTCACTACAGAGGCATCAAGCTTTGCTTTTAGGCCCTGAATAAGATGACAATGTCTTGAGGCACCTCCCTGTCTTCACAACAAGTTGCTGAAATATTGTTACATCATCATGTATGCAAGTAACAAACCTGTTGTAAGGCATCCAGAAAGTATCCATGATATCCATCACTCTGAGACATATTCTCTCCAATTGATTTATTAGAAACAGATCTGGTACGTCTAAGGCATTTACCAAAGTGAAAGAATTTTTGCGCGCTACACAGAATCCACCTTTTTCTCCTCCCACTTCTACACTTCATAAATCACGAGAACCAATTAACTGCAACTGGAATTTCTTAGTACAACACACAGAACAACCTTGAACTTGTCAACTCCTCCACCCCCCTTCCCATTATGTTGGCAGCTGAATTTCAAAGCTGACACCTGCACAATGCCAATGGCATGGTGCAGCTATTCAGGAAAGGTTTATCTCACCCAGTAGTGGTCCCATAACTTGCTGCCCAACAGGTTTTGCTCCAGTCTCCTAGATCAATTCCTGAGTTTCACTAACTTAGTATGAATTGTTTATGACAGCCTGGCCAGTAGAATTTCCTACAAATCCCAGGTTTGCCTTTATTCCTAGTCTGCTGGAAGAAGGGGCAGCCAGATAGGCTATGCCCTTCATTGAGAGAAATGTTGCATTGTTGGATAAGTATCATAACTTGATGAAAAATGTACACCTGCTTTTGGTGATTTAATTAAGAGAAGAATAGCAAATTGGATGATTTGCAAGCTGAAGCAAAGAAACCATCAACTTTATGACTATATAGCTGATTTCCAATACGTGCCAGAGATGTGCATTAGAATGATTTTACCCTGACTTCCGGGTTGAGCCTTCTTTCGCTGGGCGGTTTGCAATTGTCGCGACGCTGGCCGGCTCTTGGCGTTGAGAGAGCTCCAATCCCTGTTTGGGGCTGAAGCTGCCTCGGAGGCGGCGAGGAGAAAATTGCCACCAGTGATGGGAGCCCACATCTCCCCTTGGGTCTGGTCTTTTCCTCGAAGATGACAAGAAGCGTGGTCAATATGGCCACCTCGAAGAGAAGGTCTCAACTGGACTAAGATCGGTGCAGGAGGAAAGAAAGAAGTTGACAGCAGAGGAACCGAGTATCGGATGGTAAGATCAACAAAACACCGGGATTAAGATAAAGATGAGTTTTTAAAAAGAAGAAGCGCCAGTGTCAAGTGAAGGAAAAATAATAAGTAAAATATCTTTGACAGCTATAAGGAGCTTGAACCGGGAAAAGAAGCCGCATAAGAACTTAAGTTTGGGGCTCGAAAAATCTTGAATATTAAAATAAAAGGAAAGGAGAAGATTTAATTGTAACAGAAAGTGCCACTTTGTGGATAAAATTGGAATTTAAAGAAGGAAAATATCTTGTTCCTTTGTGAATAGGAGTTGTTACAATTTTAAAGAGACATTGAAACAAAAAAAGACCCAACTTCCGGGTTGAGCCTTCTAGAGAGCGGCGTGGTTTCGCGATGCGTCATGACAGCAGCCTGGCTCTTCGTGAGGAGAGCCCCGATCCGCAAGGTTCAGGGCTGAAGCTGCCTCGTAGGGGCGGCGGAGAAAGGAAATCTGCCAGCCAGAGTGAGGGGCATCTCCCCTTTTGAGTCTGGTCTTTTCCCTCCGGCGTCAGAAGTGGTGGTCAAAAGCGGCCACTCAAGAGAAGGTCTCAAGGGATTAAGATTGGTGCAGGAGGAAAGAGAGAAGTCGACAGCAGAGGAACCGGGAGTATCGGATGGTAAAATCAAGGCACCGGGATTAAGATAAAGATGAGTTTTTAAAAAGAAACAGAAGCGCCAGTTCAAGTGAAGGAAAAAGTAAAATATTTTTGACAGCTATAAGGGCTTCAACCAGGAAAGGAAGAAGCCAGCGTAAGAACTTAAGTTTGGGGCCTGGAAATTTTGAATATCAAAAAATAAAAGGAAAGGGCTAAGACTCTGTGCAGAAAGTGCCACTTGGTGGAGAAAAATTGGAAATAAGAAAAACTATCTTGTTCCTTTGTGGATTGGAGTTGTTACATTTTAAAGAGCCGCTGAAATAAAAAAAAGAAGACTCATAGAAAGTGAAAGCTTGAATACACAAAGATGGACTAGGACTAATTGGTGACATTGATATAGACTCTGGACCTGGGTTAGGATCATAGAAAATTTAAAGAAGAAGAAATAAGGAAAATAAAAATTCTGGTGGCCATCCAAAGAATTAAAAATGGAGTTTAAAAGTATGAAAGAACTGCTACAGGAAGTGACTGAACTAACTTGCTCGTTGCAAGAAAACATGGGCATTGAAATGGTGAATAAAGAAGAAGAAGGAATCTTGGAAAAGGAGGAGCCAGCACAAGAGAAAGCCATCTTAAAAAGACAATTAATACAAAGATTAATACAAATAAAAGGGAAAGGAGGATGGTCAAAAAAGAACCTAAAAGAAAGTATAAAAGGGGAATTTATGAAATTAAGCATGTTAGAAAGGTTCAGAAGGAAAGGGAACAGAAAGAAAAAGAGAGAAGAGAGGATTCAAACTGGATAGAGAAGGGGAGAGCAGGATAAAAGGAGGAAGAAAAGGAACAAGAAACAAGAACAAGATAGAGAGACATGGGAATTACATAATGAAGAAAGAAACTTGTTTATAGAGATAATGGCTAATGTATTAAAAAGGGGGTTCTGCATGAAGAAGTGGTAATAAGAATACAATTATCAAAAGTGTAAAATAGGGATTACTGAAAATCTTCTGAAATAAAATCATTTTCTTCTTATTTACAAAATAATGGATCCTTGAATTAATTGAAATGATTTTAGAAAATGTCTAAAAATGATTTGTCAATAACCAAGATTAGTTATTTTTATTATTATCTTGGAACCATCAATAAACCTTAGGGGATATGTGTTGCAGAACCCGATTGATTAGAGATATATTGTAAGGTAGCTTTTCTTTTTCCTTTTCCTTTTCTTTTTCTCTATCTTCTTTTAAAAGGAATGATTATGATTATGCTACTATATTAACCACTGAGGTGTCACTTTCAAAGTAGTAAAAAGGGGCAAGTCTAGTTTTTCTCATTCTTTTTAGTGTTAAAACCTGTACGGATTTAGAATCATGGAGAGAATATGATGAAAGGGAGAGAATATGTGATGAAAGGGCAAATCTGATGGATAAAAGAATTCTGTAAATGATAAAAGTATTAACAATGTGAAGATAATTAAAGGATAGATATGGATGAACTTTATCTTTAATGTGATGGGCAAATATATTGTTATTTGTAAGATTTATAAATGATGTTTTTAAAATATATATATATGTTTGCAATTAACTTGAAATGAACTGGGGGGTTATACAGATTGAGATTAAGATTTGAGATTAGGATTAATTTCTTTGACCCTTTGTCTGTTAAAATGGAATAGAAGTGAAGTTAAATGCTTAAAATGAATATAGATCTACTGTCATATTTGCATGTAAAAGTGATGACCCGGGAACATGCTGTCTACTGAAAAGAGCTGTTTTAAAAAATTGTTAAAAATTGAATAAAATTTGTTTATTAAAAAAAGAAACAAAAAAGCAAGACCCATAGAAGGTGAAAGTTTGAATTAAAATAAAAGACAGACTGCTGGATTAGTTGGTGATATTGATATAGACTCTGGACTTGGGCTAAGATCTTAGAAAATTTAAAAAAGAAGAAATAAGGAAAATAAAAACTTTGGTGGCCATCAAAGAATTAAATGGAATTTAAAAGTATGAAAGAACTGCTACAGGAAGTGACTGAACTAATTTGGCTGTTACAGAAGACATGGGCATGGAAATGGTAACAAGAACAAGAAGGAAGGAATTTTAAAGAGACCAACACAAGGAAAGCCATTTAACAATTAACACAAGATTAATACAAAAAAAGGAAAGGAAGGAAGGGTGGTTAAAAAACGAAACCTAAGAAAGTAATTAAAAGGAACATTTATGAAATTAGGCATGCTAGAAAGGTCCAGAAGAAAAGAGCAGAAAGGCAAAAGAGAGGGGGGATTTAAATTGGATGGAGAAGGGATATAGCAGGATAAAAGGGAGGGAAACAAAAACAAGAGCAGAAGATAGAGAAATACGGGAATTATATAATGAAGAAAGAAACTCGTTTATAGAGATAATGGTTAATGTATTAAGAAGGGGGTTCTGCATGGAGAAGAGGGGTAATAAGAATATATTGTAATCATAAAAATGTAAAACAATAGAGGGGGTTACTGACAATTTTTATTAGATGAAGGTTACACTTTTATTTATAAAAGAAAGGTAAATGTTGATTAGATAAATTGAATTAACTGAAATGATTTTGAAGATGTTTAAAAACCAGATTTGTCAGTAACCAAGGTTAGTTATTTTTACTATTATTTTGGAACTATAAACAAACTTTAGGGGGGATGTGTGTTGCAGAACCTGATTGAAAAGAGATATAATGTTATGTAGCTTTTCTTTTCTCTTTTTTCTTTTATTCTATCTTTTGCTTTAAAGGGAATGATTATCACTATGTTAATATGTTAGCCACTGAGGTGTCACTTTCAAAGTAGTAAAGGGGGCAAGTCTAGGTTTTCTTTTTATTCTTTTTTGTGTTAAAGCTTGTATTGATTTAGAATTATGGAGAGAATATGTGATGAAAGGGTAAATCTGATGGATAAAAGAAATATAAATAAAAATATAATAAATATAATAATATAATAAAATATAATATAATAAATATAATATAATAAAATAAAATATAATAAAAATATAAATATAAATATAAATAAAAATAAATAAAAGAAAAAAAAGAAATATGTAAATGATAAAAGAGTATTAACAATGTGAAGATAGTTAAAGGATAGATATGGACAAACTTTATTTTCTATATGATGGGCAAACATATTGTTATTTTTAAGATATATAAACGTTTAAAAAATATTTACAACTAATTTGAAATGAAATGGGGGGTTATACAGATTGAGATTAAGATTTGAGACTAGGATTAATTTGTTTGGCCCTTTGTTTGCCAAAAAATGGAATGGAAGTAAAAATGGGATAAAATAGGAAGTTAAATGTCAAAAATGAATATAGAACTATTGTCATATTTGCATGTAAAAGTGATGACCCGGGAATATGCTGTCTACTGAAAAGAGCTTTATTTGAACCGTTAAAAACTGAATAAAACTTGTTTTAAAAAAAGAATGATTTTACCCTGATTGGCAAGTTTCAGAAAGGATCCTCTGATGAACTGAGGGATGAATTAGTAAAACAAAATATAACATACAATTTTTAAGTATTGTTTCAGTGTTGTGTGTTAATGATCTGGTGATCTGAAAAATTAAGGCATGGATGAAACAACAAAGGGAAGATACTTTACAGCCTTTTGTTGCACTACACACACATACACACACATACACACACAAACAGCTTCCTTGGATTATTGCATCATAGAATTTATGGATTTAGAAGGGATAAAGAGGTGTTTGCATTAAAAGCAAAAGGAAAAATTGCAATTTAGGCTTTGCTGTGGAACTCCAGAACTCCTAGCCATGGCTTGTCCTGCTAAAGTTAATTACTCTGAAGTAGCAGGAAAGTGTTGCATCAGTGGAACTGGAGTCACCACATGAGTAAATGCCTGGATTGCTCCAAAGACTCATCTTCAGAAAGCTTTGTAAGCTCCTCTCCCAGGAGTTCTGCAGGGGATTCTCACATAATTAAGAATAGTTCAACAGTTCACAGGCAATTGCATTTTATTATACCTGTTATACTTTACAGACCCTTGGACATAAAAATACAGTTCTCCACTCTTTTAGACTTGTGGGAAGCCCTCCTCCTAGAAGAATCAAATATTTTGGGAAATATTAAAAAGACAGAATATTATATTTCCCTAAAGGAGAAATGGGAAAACATGCTCTTAAAGACAGAAAGCAGCTCATAGTAGATGCCAACACTTAAAATATAAAGAGCTTATTGAAAGAGGAAGACAAGTATCTAGATAGCTCTATTCATAAGCAAAGCAAATACTGCAGGCAGAAATTCATTTAAGACAGGATAGTTTGAAATTCCTTGGCAGAATGGTAGGATTAGAAAGCAGGCCCTGACCCAAGGTCCAAAACAGGATGAAAGGAATTGCCCAACACCCTTTCAGAACACAAGCCCCTTCCTTGCACCACCCCCAGAGCAGTCCAAACTTCAAAGTCACAGAAACCTGGCAACTCAGATAAACAATAAGCCAAAGGTTGATAATATTAGCTCAGACAAACACCTAGGATTTGCATTTCCTCTTTTAACTATAGAGCCAGCTATGACCCCTATATAACCACCATATGACCCAATAGGATTCTGACAACAGCCAATATTATGCGGTGAATGAGTTCCACCACATGTTTATTGGACCCGTGTCCCTCCTGGCTGGCTTATGCTGCCAGGGAGGCCACCTGCGGTTGGCTCCGGGCAGTTATCAACGCTTCCTTAAGGGAGGGTGTCTTTCCCGCCGCCTTGAAAGAGGCGGTGGTGAGGCCCCTCCTGAAGAAGCCTGCCCTGGACCCGACTGTGTTAGACAACTTTCATCCAGTCTCCAACCTTCGTTTTTTGGCGAAGGTTGTTGAGAGTGTGGTGGCTCAGCAGGTTCCGCTTTTCCTGGATGAAGCGGACTACCTAGATCCGTATCAATCGGGCTTCCGACCCGGTTTCAGCACGGAGACGGCATTGGTCACGCTGATGGATGATCTCTGGAGGGCTCGGGATAGGGGTTTTTCCTCTGTCCTGGTCCTATTAGACCTCTCAGCGCTTTCGATACCATCGACCATGGTATCCTTTTGCGCCTTGAGGGGTTGGGAGTGGGGGCACTGTTCTTGGTGGTTCTCCTCCTACCTCTTGGGCGGTCGCATCGGTGTTGGCGGGGTTAGGTCGTCCCCTAGGGTGCTCTCTTGTGGGGTCCCTCAGGGGTCGGTCCTTTCCCCCCTTTTATTTAACATCTACATGAAGCCGCTGGGTGACATCATCCGTGGTTTTGGGGTGAAATTCCATCAGTACGCTGATGATACTCAGCTGTACATTTCCACCCCAGACCAGATCAGTGATGCCCTCTCCCTGATGACCCGGTGTTTGGATGCGGTACGGAACTGGATGAGCGGGAACATGCTTCGACTCAACCCGGCCAAGACTGAGTGGCTGTGCATATCGGCGTCCCGGCCCAGTCAAGACTATCCATCTTTGGCCATAGGGGGAGAGGTGTTGCCCCCTGTGGATAGGGCGCGGAATCTGGGGGTCCTCCTGGATGTATGGCTCCGGTTGGAGGAACAGGTGGGGGCCGTTGCCAGGGGGCCTTTGCCCAGCTCCGCCTTGTTCGACAACTTCGCCCTTTTCTGGACCGGGACACCCTGCGCACGGTCACTCATGCCCTTGTTACCTCTAGGCTCGACTACTGCAATGCTCTCTATTTGGGACTGCCCTTGCATACCATCCGGAGATTGCAGCTGGTGCAGAATGCGGCGGCGCGGGTGGTGATGGGAGTTACCTGGTTTTCCCATATGACCCCCCTCCTGCGCGGCCTGCATTGGTTGCCAGTTGCGCTCCGGGTGAGATTTAAGGTTTTGGTGCTAATATACAAAGTCCTTCACGACATGGGTCCTCAATATTTAAGGGAGCGTCTTCTTCCAATGTCGAATACCGGTCGCCCTGTGCGAGCCCATAGGCAAGGACTCCTCGGGTCCGTCGGCGGCCAATGCCAGCTGGCGGTTCCCCGATGACGAGCCTTTTCTGTCGCGGCCCCTGACCTTTGGAATCAACTGCCTTTGGGGCTCCGCCTGGCCCCTGACCTCCGCACCTTTCGCCGTGAGTTAAAGACCTGGTTATTTGACAAACCCGGGCTGTGACCCTCTGGGGGAGGGATGGTTTTAATGGTTTTATAAATGTTTGGACTTATAACTTAATTTAATTGTTTTTTAATGTATTTATTGTTTCTTGTTTTAGTTGTAAGCCGCCCCGAGTCTTCGGAGATGGGGCGGCATATAAGTTCAAATAAGCAAGTAAGCAAGCAATATAATATTAAAGGACATGTTCTTGCACAGGAACAGGAAGTTCAAATACAAAGCCAAGGAAGATTTAAAACCCACCCTCGCCTCCATTTTGTCAGCTGCACAGAATCACATATAGTTGGTGCTTCTGGTTCATCAATAAACCTCTTTCCAATCAGCCTCCATGTTGTTTCCAGCATCTTTCTCTCAGCTTGGAACTGAACCAGATGGATTTTCCTTCCAACAGACTGGTGCAATTGTGAGTTTCATAGAGGAGAGTATGGTACATTAGTTTGTAGAACTTCTTGTTGTACAGTTAACTTTATGCAGTTATTATTATTATTAATTATTAATTAATAATTATTATTATTATTAATTAAACTTATATGCCGTCCAACTCCCAAAGGACTCCGGGCGACTCACAGCAAAAAAACACACATACACACAAAAGAATTACATTAAAAATTTTAAAACAATTTAAAAAACAACAAACAACAGAAGGGCCGGATCTCGCTAGATCTCAGTCGTGAGATCATGCCTGCCGGAAAAGCCAGGTTTTGACTGCTTTGCGGAAGGCCAGTAGGGTGGAGGCAGTCCAGACCTCGGGAGGTAGCTGGTTCCAGAGAGCCGGAGCAGCCACAGAGAAGGCCCTCCCCTGCGGGCCCGCCAGCCGGCATTGTTTAGCTGATGGAACCCGGAGGAGATCAACTCTGTGGGATCTTACTGGTCGCAGGGAGACGCAGGGTAGGAGATGATTCTGGAGATAACCTGGTCCTGAGCCATATAGGGCTTTATAGGTAATGACGAACACCTTGAATTGCACCCGGAGACTAATAGGAAGCCAGTGCAGCTCGCGGAGAATTGGTGATATGTGGGTGTATCTCGGGACACCCACAACAGCTTGCGCGGCTGCGTTCTGGACCAACTGAAGTCTCCGAATGCTCTTCAAGGGTAGCCCCATGCAGAGTGCATTGCAATAATCCAGTCGTGAGGTGACTAAGGCATGAGTGACTGTGACAAGAACCTCCCAGTCCAGGTAGGGTCGCAATTGGTGCACAAGGCAGACCTGTGCAAAAGTTCCCCTAGCCACGGCTGATAGGTGTTGCTCCAATTTCAGCCATGGGTCTAGGAAGACATCCAGATTGCGAACCTGTTCTGAGAGGGACAATTTCTCCCCACCCAGAGCCAAAGATGGAAAATCAACATGGTCCCTGGGGGGCAGTACACACAGTCACTCCTTGTCTGGGTTAAGTCTGAACTGTTTTGCAACATACAACAGAAAATATATGATCATACAGAATTCACGTCCCTATTTTAGGCTCAATCTACATATTGTATCTGTTGATTGTTTCTTTCTATCTATCTATCTATCTATCTATCTATCTATCTATCTATCTATCTATCTATTGCCACTTGTACTTCTTCCAGCATTATCTTTATTCAAATGGTGCCCAGAGAAGAATGAAAGACATTTGGTGTGCGGGTGTTCTGTTTAGAAATAAAGAGATTGGCTCCACAATATAGTAAAGGAGGAAAGAAATGCAAAGGAAATGAGTTAAGTAGCTATTTAGAATGGGAATCAGAATGTTTTTTTAATGGACTATTGAATGGCATACAGTGCTTTTATGTTTACTCTGTATGTATCTGTGTAGATTCTATTGGTACTAAAATGATAAGACAATATTTTATTAAAAATTACCTTACAGTACTCTGAACACCAGAGGTCTTTGTGCTGCAAAGACCTGCTGTCAGATAACATTTATGTTGAGCTGGGAACTGTGAAAATGTGTTTCTTACCTTAACTAAAATCAATTTGATTAAAGCTGAGATTTATTTATTTAGCATATGGCATGTTAGCCAGGGATCACTGAGATGGCTGGCTACCTCTGTGAAAGGAATTTTTTTGGGCCGTTTTATCTTTACCCATGGGATGCCTGAATGCAGGTAGGCAATCGGGAGAGGCTTCTTTCTTGTCCCTTCGTGGTTTATTCACTCATGGGAATCGAGCTGCCAAGCTGCTGGTCTCAGCAGTGCGCAACCCCAGCGTCTTAACACATGAGCCACTGCAGCCCCCCAAAAACTGAGAAAAAGTCAAATACATGACAAAAGTGTTCTGCCTGGTTCATGCTTCTTTTATTAGGAGAATTTCCTGCTGAACTAATGTCTATCAGAAAACAAAAACAAGATTTCTTTTTTTTAAATGATTTTTAATTGCAATCCCAATATTTTTTTAAAAAGTTGAAGCTTAAATCTGGTACACATGCATTTAGAAGGGCAGGCCACATTATTAAAATAGAAGTTTGGTAATTATCCACTTTTAGTTCATAGGCATAGCCAGCATTTCATCACAGAGTAAAAGCAAGCCATGTAGAACATGAAATGGAAAATTGGAATGTGGAAATTCTACAACCCTTGAAGTCCAAATGTAGCCAAAAGAGGGAACACTTCCCAGCATCTATATTTGCCAATGCAAGTCTCATTTTCTGAGATTGTTATAAACAGTGGAATGATAGAATAAGTATAGTCTGGTATTATTCTTAATACCATAAACAATACATAAAAGAAGTACTGTTGGAAGAAATATCCTTCTGGGTTCAGTTCCAAGTGGGGAAGAAAGACACTGGAAACATGGTGATTGCTTGGAAAGATGGTTTATTGATGAACAGGATGGGTTCCTGGGCAGAAAAAAAGGACAGAGATGCTGAGAGTCCCTTGGTTTTATGCCTTCTGTTGGGATTTGAATTGGAGCTTGTATTCTGATTGGTTGTCAGACACCCATGGGGCCATGCAGGGTCAACTCTGTAGGCTGTCCCGAGTCCCAGGCTTGGTTGAGCCTGATGTAATGAAAGGGCTTTGGGCAATTCCTATATGTCTCTACCTGGAGGAGGTAGATCTTTGTTATGTAAAATAGCCTGGCCCAGGCCAGAGTAATGGCCCCTTAGCAAAGGTGGGGGTGGGGGAGGTTGAGCATCTGCCTCTCTGAGTTTCTACTTTTCATTTAGGGGACATATTCTGCCTTTTTAATATATTCTAAAATATTTCATTTTCCTAGGAGAGGGGTGGGTTTTAACTTTCAACACTACAATTAAAAAACCCAATATCAAAATATATAAACGAACTATTTCAGCAAGAAATATCTGATGCTTAGAAGACATGTAAGGTTGAAAGCTTTTTAAAGTAAGCCCTGGACAATAATAGCTTAAGGTTTGCTGAAAGAAGAATCTACCCGAAACTCTCCCGCCCTCCCCTCTATTTGGTTCATAGGGAGATGAGAAATCTGCTCAGTTTAGTGTAGGTTTCAATTTGGTTTCCTTAATACAATTGTGAACTTTATTTCAATCCCCAGTGTACTTGCTTTACAAACTGTGGTAGCCACTGAGTTTCCCTGGATGACACTAGAAGCTGGCAGCACACTGCAGCCTGGTGGAGGGGGCCTCTTTTGCTATCCCATGAGCTCATCCTCTATTCATCCTGTATCTGTTGGGTTGGAAAGTCCCTGATTTTCCAGGTATATAGGTGATCTCATTTACTAACAGCACCACTAGTCTTATGGATTGGTTGGGAGGTTGCACCAATGTGGTTGAGGGGTTTCACCCATGTGGGATCTATTCTCCAATCCAAATGCTGTATCTATGCTACTCTTCCTTGCTTGTAAAAATGGTATAAAAAGAATAAACACTGCCCAGGCAGTCAGACATCTTTGGACACTGAAGTGACTGGTTATTGAATCCCTACAACAAACCATATATTTCCACTTGATCATCCTAACCCCTGCAATGATATCCTGCATTTCTTGGAAAGAACTTTTGATCTTTTTAGAAAGACTAGCTGAACCGTGAGACATGCTTCAATGTCCAAAATAATTTTGTATCTTATAAATAAATCTACCAAAAGTTTAACTCAATTTGACAATTATTCTATATTGCAATTTTATATATAGCTTTGTACCATATTCAAAATTATACACAAAAAACGGCAAACTTTTAATATTTAAGTTTTATGGTGTTTCTTAAATATTATACCACCCTACTATTGTTTCTGACATTCTACTTAGGACTAAATCCTAGGCATTCTTTAAAAAAAAACCCAACATACTCGGGTATTTACTATTAATGAAATATTGAACAGGCTTAATTTCTATTAATCATATCAATTCCCCGTTTATTCATTTGTATCCTATTTTTTTGTCTCTCATGTTTTTTCTCTCTTTTATTTATTCTTTTTCTGCTCTACCTTGCTGGCTCCCCTCAGCAATTGGGGGCAAACTAAGCCTGTCCTGGAGAAAAGAGGTTTTAGGACAGTGGTCGCCAACCAGTGGGCTGGGGACCACTGGTGGTCTGTGAGAAAATTTGGGTGGTCAGCAGAGAAATGTCACTCCCAAAGCAATTAATCCAGGCTGTGCGGGAACACAAGGCTTGCGTCGTTTGCACTGCAAACAACACGAGGTAGTGAGGGGAGGGGGGAAAAGGGCAGATGGTGGGAACTTGTCCCACTCCCGCCACGCTCCTCGCCTGGCCACCGGGCTGCTTCTTTCTGCTACTTTCTTCTTCTGCTTTTGGCTGCATGCAAGGAAAGCAGCCAAAGTCTTTCTTTCTCTCCCCCAAACTCTGCCAGAAATGAGTCTTGGGGACCCTGCAAGGCCTCCTGCTCCAAGAGGCGTGACAAGTCTCACAAAGACCCATTTCCGGCGGAGTTTGGGGGAGAGAAAGACTTCTGCTGCTTCTGCTGTTTTCCTTACATGAAGCCAAAAGTCTCTCTTCTCCCCCACCCCCCCAGAATGGAGCTGGAGACGGTATTCCGCAATCCCAAATAAAGAACAATCAATCGGTAGCAAAATGGATTTTCCTGCAGACTTTTTTGGTGTGTGGGGGGATTTTCCCAGGGACTCTGGTCCGCAGGATTTAAAATGATGAGTTTGGTGGTCCCTGAGGTCCAAAAGGTTGGCGAGACCTGGACTAGGAAACAAACTAAGCTCCAAGGCTTTCCTTTCCCATAATTCTGATAGTCTGATATACAGGGAGCGCTGCCCAAGAGACAAAACTCAATGTACGTTTTGCTTGAGAGTTCAGATTGATGCCTTTCATCATAAAGGTCTTTATTCCGTTAGGATCTCGCGGGGATCCGGCAGGGACCCGCTTATACTGGCGAATCCGTGGTTTTTCTCCTCCTCTTTTGCGCTGCTTTTCCCGCACCCGCTCTCCCTTCCGCCGCTTGAGTTCTAGTTTAGGCGCTTGCTGATTGGACACACACACACACACATACTCTGCCTCCTAGCTCGGAGACAGCCGCTGGGGAGGGGCCAGGAGGAGCGGCTGAAGCCAGCTGTCCAAAGGCACGTTTGGAACATGAATTAGCTGGGAAAAAAGGCTGACCGGCTGGCGAGCGCGCCTGCAATTTCCTTCCCCTTGCTGCCCTTCGAAGACCGCGGCTGGCCGGCGGCGGCGGCGGCAGCGGCGGGCAGCGCAAGCACCCGAAGCGAGGAGCGCCCAGACCGGCCGCTAAGCTGCCCCCCACTTCATCCGGAATGCCTCTCTCCGCCCTGAGGCGAATATTTACAGGTGGCTGCGCTCGGCAGCGTTAGTTTCGAGGAGAAACAGCGCAAGCGCAAGAGTTAAGCCCGGGAGGGTTTCCGTGACCGTCCGCCAGGTGCCGTGAGGGAAAGGGTTAACAGTGCGCGCGCGGAAGCTGCCATCCTATCTCCCTTCGCTCTTTGCAGCCTCGCTTGGCTCATCGGCGGCGTCTTTTTGTTTTTGTTTTGTTTTTGTTTCCCGTGCGGGCGTCGCCTCCCACCTTCTTCCTCGCTTCTCGTCTAATGGCTGGCTTCAGTGGCATGAATACCTTCTTCCCTGGGCATCATCCACCCGAGGCAGGTGGCGTGCGAAAGGGAGCGCGCGCGGGGGCGGGAGGGGGGAATGGAAGGAGCTTGTGGGAATGTTCCTCATTTGCCTCAGTAAATCCCACCGGCGGATTTTTTCCCCCCCACCAACGTTGCCTACCGGCCCTGTCCTATTGTTTCATTTTATTCTTATTTTGTTCTTCTATGGATTCATTTCATGTATTCATAACTATGTTTACCCTTCTACTTATTATCTTGTAAACGATTGACAAGTCAAATCAATCAATAAATCAAGAAGTGGTCCACGAAGTAGCGGCAAATGGCTTCTTCTTCCAGTGGCAGCTACAGGTGGCAGCGTAGCTAGAGCGTCCCCCCACCCACCCACCGTTAGCTACCCCTTATCTTGGAAGGAGATGTCTCGTTTTTCCTTCGCCGCATCCGCTCACCCCTTTCCGCCGTCCCAAGCTGCTAACCGCTGCTGCAAAATTCGCCCCCCCC
Source organism: Naja naja (assembly GCA_009733165.1). Taxonomy (NCBI): domain Eukaryota; kingdom Metazoa; phylum Chordata; class Lepidosauria; order Squamata; family Elapidae; genus Naja; species Naja naja. The sequence continues at coordinate 75,826,685 of CM019151.1, read as the reverse complement.
AGCGCCCCGCCTCCCCTTCGACCGCGCCTCTGCTTTTCCCACGGATCGCGCAGCCGAGGGAAACGGCCCAGGAACGAGGCCTCGAGGTCAGGGCTTCCAGGAACCGGCAGCGGGGCAGGTTCGTGGGAACAGGCGAGCAGAGCCGCCTCCTAACTTGGTGGAGAAGGTTACCGCCGAGGCTTGCAGCCCGCAACCCTGCCTGGCGTTCCTGGAAAGGTTGACGGCGGTTCAGTGATCCCTGAACTGTATCTCTGCCTCTCAAAGTGGCTTCCCTCTCGGATGGAGAAGGCTTGGTTGCCCACCCATAAGACGGATCCCCAGAAGACGTGTGTACTACTAAATGTTTTGCTTTACTGATTTGATTGATTGCTTTTTATTCTAGTCTGCCTCTGAATTTTAGGAGGATTTACAAGGTTTTCCTGCCCCTTTTATTCTTTTTTTTAATTAATAATTTTTTAAAGACAAACATAGACAAACAGATACATAAAGAACATAAATCATCATTTTTGAGAGCAGTGTGATCCCGGGTTATCACTTCTCCATACAGACATAAATTCAATTCCATATTCATCTTATGTATTCTAATCCACATCTTATATCCATTTTCACGATTTTTTTTCATAGCTTTTCCCTTTCTCTACTTTCTATAATCTTATTTTTAATTATTCATTCCTTTCTAATTTCAATTACATTTCTTTTTCTAATTTTCCATATCTTTCCATTTAATATTTTTACACTTTTCGTCTGTCCTGTTTACAATTTCATAATCTTTTTTTCTTTTTTCCTTGTACATATTTTGGCCTGTAGTTGCTAAGGCTTCCCCTTTCATTCTTGTAATAAATTGGTGGATCAGATTAGGCTGCAGGGTATATTGACCAGCCAGGTCGTTTGCTGAGCTGAATGGCTGGGTAAGAATTGTGTTTATGGATTTCTTCCAAATTCATGCATTATTTCCTTACACTGCCTTTTTAGATATAGAATAGGTAGATAAAGACATATTAACAATTAAAGCCTGCAATATATGAATGTCATTTAATGAGATACTTTAACAAGAGAAAAAGATAAAATATAAAACCTAATTGCATAGTATTGTGAAATAAAAAGGAAATCAGTTTCCCAGAAAAGTCTTTCAGGAAAATAGGGATATAGTATCAGGCACCTGTCTTTAAGCAAAAGGAAATTCCAAAGCTTTGAAGGCTTTTTTTCTTTTGTGAAAAACTTTGCTTTTGGAATTTTGTTCATCAAACAACTATTAAAAGTGAAAGACCAACTGAGTCTGCTCTATTTTTAGTTGATTTATCATTGATGTATACATTCATTTTAATGAATAGCGGACACAATAGCTTGCAGCCATAGAGACGCCTATTTTTAAATAGTTTACCTCCAAATATATTGCAGCACAAGATGTAACTAAGTAAACAAAACAAGTTAGGTATTTTAAGGATTGTTTTATGTTTGCTCGTATTTTAATATTTAGTTTTACATTTTACTTATGTTTTAAAAAATTTTCTATCATTTTGTTAGTCACCAAGAACCATTTTTAGTAGAATATTAGATAAATTTTGTTGATGTACAAAATTAATCTTTGATTTTTCAGTTTCTTAAAAAACTCTTTTTCAAGCTTTGATTGGTGGAATGAATACAAAAACAGATTTTACAAAAAGCAGTTTGTTTTCTACTGTAGCTTGGTTTCATTTGTTTACAAATTATTTTATAGAATCATATTGTTTTCTATAAGCTTAGAAAATAATTGATTAAAATTTGCTATGCATAATAGATTCATTTTGAATTTATTATAATAGGATGTCCTTTGTTTTGATGTCAACCAAACATTGAAACAAGTGGTTTGATACATAGATAGATAGAATTCTTTATTGGCCAAGTGTGATTGGACACACAAGGAATTTGTCTTGGTGCAAATGCTCTCAGTATACATAAAAGAAGAGATACATTCATCAAGAGTCAAGAATCATAAGGTACAACACTTAATGATAGTCATAGGGTATAATAAGCAATCAAATCATACTAGGAAACAGTCAATATAAATCGTAAGGATACAAGCGACAAAGTTACAGTCATACAGTCAATCACTGGGAGGGGATGGGTGATAGGGAGTGGTGAGAAGATTAACAGTAATAGTAGTGCAGACTTTGTAAATAGTTGAACAGTGTTGAGGGAATTATTTGTTTAGCAGAATGATGGCTTTTGGGGAAACTGATCTTCTGTCTAGTTGTTCTGGTGTGCAGTGCTCTATAGCATCGTTTTGAGGGTTGGAGTTGAAACAATATTTTCACAGACCCTCTTTGTACAGCAAGGATTTCTGTGCTATGTTTGCTATTTGAATGTTTAATTGTTATTGGGATGAAGGAAAAGTGAAAGCTAGGCATTATGTATTTGTTTCTTATTTTTAACCCCTTTTTTACCTTAATTGTTTAAAATTTCATTATTAGTTGGAATTTAGATGCAAATGAAGAGTTGGTAAATTTATTGTGGCGTAACTACAAGCTTACTCTGCTAAATGCATTTAAAAATGGAGCTTGGTAATACAAAAACATGTGCTACAATGCTTCCAACATTTTAATATACCATAAGAATCCTTGCAACTTTATTATACCTTCTTATGATTTGATACCTTGTCATTTATTACATGCATGTTATTCATAACTACCTTTTGATAGGCACTGCAAGGCTAGTGGAGGGAATATCTTTCATCTTGATGAAATAGTAACACCAGAAAAACATATTAAACACCAGAACAACATATCAAATGATAAACTTATGATAATAAGTAGCCTTTCATAAAATTTTAAAGGAGTAACAAAATCAAGTTCAATTAAATAACACTGGAGAACAAGAATGGCTAATACTGTTAATAAACATATCACTGAGCTGAAAGATTACTGAAATTTTATTTTACAATGTTGAAATTTGATATTCTTATTTAGAGACAGCAGTATTTTGCACTGGATGAATAAAGTTAACTAATGGGTTTTATCAGTATTTCTGAATTTGTGGACATCTAATTCTTCAGTGAATTAATTTATGGTCATCTCTGTTCATTACTTTGAGTATGATGCTAAGATTGTGTCTCATTACATTTTGTCAGCCAGGTCAGTCAGGAGACTACAAAATTTGGTGCTGGACAGAAAGGTGAGACAGCTGATCAGCCAAAGGGGTCTATCTAAAAACAGTAAAATCAAAGACATTTATTTGAATTGTCTGAATTCCACTGCAGTGGAAAATATATACACGAAGTATGCCTTGTCTCATAATTTCTTTCATTGGTATTTAAAGCCAGGAGGAACATTTCCCCCCCATTTGTCTTTCTACTTCTTTCATATACTATACTACCATTTGATATGTTCACAAAATTCATACTCCTTAAACAGTAACAAAGTAGTTAACTTTTATTTTTCAGAATTCCTTGGAGGGCATTACCTTAAATCACAGAACTGTCAAAACTCACAACATTCCAAGATAGTTGGCTTGGAAGTCTTAGTGAAATTAATTTGTTGTCATTAATACACTTTGAAAATAATGGGAAATGGGATAAGGTTTTGCATATATTCTCCAAAGAATGCATTGCAAATAGATGCCTAATAGAAAATACCTAACTCCTCTTCTATGGCATATTAATGTAGAAACTCAGTATGAGCAAAATAAATAAAACTGTATACAGGTAGTGCTCAACTTACAACTGTTCTCTTCTGTACAACTCTTTGTTTAGTGATTGTTCAAAGTTATAATGTCACTGAAAAAAGTGACTTACAACTGTTTTTCACATTATAACTGTCACAGTATCCCCACAGTCATGTAATCAAAGTTTGCAACTGGTGTGTGTTTATGACAGTTGCAGTGTCCCAGGCCATGTGGTCACCTTTTGTGACCTTCTGACAAGCAAAGTCAATGGAGAAGCCAAATTCACTTAACAAGTATTACTACTTTAACTGCAGTGATTCATTTACCAACTATGGCAAGAAAGGTCACAAAATGAAGCAAAACTCGTGTAACTATCTTGCTTAGTAATGGAAATTTTAGGCTTAATTTGGGTTGTAAGTTGAGGGCTACTTATACACAGAATTCATACATGTATGAATGTATGTAAATAAGCTTTGTTTCACATTTTTCATATAATAAAATTATATTTTCATATATAAGAAATGAGAGAAAGATAGGTTTTGTATCCATATATACATGTGGAACAATTTATGCTGACTGCACATTAATCATTTGTGAATTTTAGATTGTATCCCTTAAAAATAAACTTATCATAACATCCATTCATTTAGTCACCATCCAAAATTAGAAAGGCACTGAACATGACTAGTCCTCAACATTCTAGCTGTTGCACCCCTGCAATCATGTGAAGCAAATTTGGTCTCACATGGGCCTGCCAACCTTTATGACTGACTTTTGGCTGGCTGCCTACCCACTGCCTACCTGACCACCTCATTGTGCACTACTACTACCGGCCAGGAGCTTCCACTTTTGTACTATCTTTTTTTGTGCTAGTGCCACTGGAAAAGTCTCTTGCCCGGCCAGACTCTGAATGAAAATGGCACAAAAGAAGGTCTTTCCAGCTAGGTCCTTCTTGAAAGAAAGTAAAAGTAGTTTGGAACAATTTTGTTTTAAAGTTAACAGGAAGCCCATATAAGTCAACCAAGTTCTTTTATATGTTTTCCTCATAAAAATAATAAAGAGAATGAGATAGAGAGAGAATGAAATAAGAGAATGGAAACCATGAAAAATAAATAATTATGTTTGTAAAAGTGATAACTTGAAAATTAGAAAAGTAGCATTCATTATTCAGATATATACTGAATTATTAGCCTCTTGGTATAACCTGTCCATATTTAAAATATACCAATTCACAGATGAAGGACTTTAAACATATAGAAATCCAGTTTGTATGCACTGCAAATGAGTGATAGTGATGAATAAGCTAGTAACATATGGTTGTGAAAATTAGACATTGAAAAAGAGAAAAATCTTCAAATGATGGATTTGAGGGTAATTACTAAGGGTATTGTGGACTTCAAAAAGAACAATCTAGTTAACAATTCAAAAAGCTGGCTGCTTTCTAAGAATGATGATATTTTAGGCATGATAGAAGCAGAAGATGGATTAGAAAAATGCTTATGTAAAACAGTGGGAAGACTGATAAGATGGATGGAAAGAGTGGCTGAAGTATCATTGCAGGAGTGATAGGTTTTGTAAGGGGGTGATCTGCAGTGCAGATAATTTGTTATGATAGTACCTATCAGTTCTTATATCCCTTTTTTCAAAGTTACATATATTTATTAATAACAATTATAAATACCTTTTCAGAATAAGTACTGTAAGGATTTACCCCAGATAGCTGTAGGTCTCTACACATATCTGTTTGCAAGTTAAACTGAACTTAATGGGATATCTAAATAAATGTGCTTATTGAAAAAATACATTATAAATGTTGTAATTCATATCTGCTGTTTTCACATCTGGAACTCAATTGTATTGCTTAGGGTTTTAAACTAGAGTTCTGTCTTGGAATATGTGCCTAGGAAGACAAAAGAGAAACAATCAGGCCTGATTAACAAGAAAAAGTCTCAAAATGATAAGGTATTCAGATGGCTTCATACTCTTAGAAAACTGATCCCAGATTATATGAACTTCCACCTAGATACTAATGGTTTAGCCTGTATGCTTTGAAAATAAAGAAATCTCAATATAGCTGAAGAAACTTCTTGGATGAGAAGCAAAATGTCTTTAAAGAAAAACAAGAAAGTTGAAAAAGCACCAAACAGTAGGAGAATTTTAAGAAAGATAGTGGAAAGAATTTTACAATTCGAAGTTTGTAATAATTTACTTTATGCAAATGAGAACCACAAAAACAACAGGAAATATATATTGTAGAATTGTTATTCATTGCTAGTTTTCTTTTAAAGCAGGGATATGTTTGATTGCAGATATTTTTGAAATACAGCTTTCATGATCCCTCAAGACCTTAGAGGATCCTTAATTGTTTGTCCACATTTCAAAATATACAGCAATTCTTTAATTAAGGAGCTGTTAGCTTGATCCTATAGTCTGCTTTTTTGAAGTAAATCAACCATTGAGCTGTTCCAGAAAAGTTAGTGTATTCTGCACATGACAAAGCCTCTGTTGCTTTCTGCTATAGTGAGATAAAATTACTTATTAAAAAAAGCATCGTTACCACAAAACCTTGACATACCACCTGGCCACTAACGTCTTTGGCAGACAACATTTTTTTCTAGTTTTTTTCAGACTTTGGGAGCATGTAAAATGAGCGATTGTGGTAGTTGTAGTCCAGTAACATCTGATCAAAATGGACCAGGCCCAGGCCAAAAAGTCTGTCTGTTTGTATTTACTTATTTATTTACGAGCGGCTTACAACATAATAAAATATATGGAAATAGAAAGTTGTAAAAATATAAAAACAGATACAAATATATGAGATTAAAAGAAACAAAAAAACCATGGGTTTAGAGTGGAGAGAGTTGATGGTTATTTCTCTTGTTACTACCCTGGCCACCTCCAGTCAATAGCTTCTCCCTCAGGGCTCAGTGCCAACCAGCATAACCAAGTTTTAAGGCATTTCGTGAAGGCCAGAAGGGTGAGGGTGGACCTCATCTCCTGTGGAAAATGTTTTAAAAGGAAAATGTGCAGAAAAGGTTCTTCTGGCCCCTACCAGCTGCAATTCCCTTGGCTAAAAGGGTCTGCAGTAGGCCTCTTTGGCCAGCACCAGTGGGATGGACAAATCCCTGACCCATGCCACAAAGGCTTTAAAGGTAATGATCAACACCTTGAATTGGCCCTAGAAACAAATTGGCGGCCAGTGTAGCAACTGAAATCAATTGCTCATGAACATAGAATATTCTTCAATTTTACTTTTTATTACTTAGCGCCTGTTTTATTACACAACATGTTATACAATATTGTCAGGCCTGCCCCAGTCATCCTCCTCAGGAAAGCAAGACACTTGAATCCTTTGAATTGAATCAAAAGAACAATTACTGGGAGAAACTGGTTTGCAGTAAAGTCGAGCGGAATCTGAGGTTCCCACCCAATGCAAAAGCAATTCTTTTGGTTTTCCAACCCCCTTGACCAGTCCACCAGCAGGCAATATCATGCTGAGAAGATGTTTTAAAACACTGAGGTATTAGGCAGATAATACTTCACATTGAGGGTGCAAAGGCCTTGGACCCTAGTGAAAACTGGGAAGAAGTCCAGAAGACATTCCACCTCCCTAATTCCCAAGCGTGCAGCAGAAGTGGAAAAATCCCAAGCATGACAAACCCCCTTCTCCCCAGCACAATGGCAGAAGCAAAATACAATGGTGGATCTGATATGCTGCCCCCCAAAACAGCAAGATTAGTCCTGCAGAACAAAAAATGATAAATGAGAGAGAAGAGGTAAAAATAGCTTATTTAGGTTTATTTGGATATTGGTTTATGAAAATGTTTAATGAGCCTAGCAGCTTTGACATGGTGTTGGTCAACCCACTTATTCTGAGATTTAGAGAAATCTTTCCAAGCAACTAAATATTGCACCTTTTCCCAATGTCTTTGGAATCTAAAAGGTCTTCAATCTAAAATAACTTCAAAATGTTTTTCCACTCCGATCATTAAAGGGTCAGGTGGAGGTGGTTCATACCTCTGAGCGGGGAGGTGATCTTGTTCTTTAACAAACTGCAACACTGGGTGGATCCAGTAAAGAGACTTGGGCAAATCTAATTCCATCATTACCTGGTTGACAATGCGCTTGATGGGGAAGGGACCCATATACTTGGGTCCTAATTTCTTCGATGGTTGCTGGGATTGCAGGTATTGAGTGGATAAGTAAACATGGTCACCAACATTAAAGACTTTGTTTTTATGCACTTCACTATCAGCTTGCTTTTTATATGCCTCCTTTGTATCTGCAAGGGGTTTTCTCAAGATCAGCCATGTTTTCCATAATTAGGAAGGCACAGGAGGGTCATTAAGAGGCAGCTCGAGCATGGGAGTAAAGTCTTGTCCTTTAACCATTTTGAAAGGGGTAAATCTGGTACTACTATGTCCCAAATTATTATATGCTACCTCTGTAAATGGTAAGAGGTCTGTCCAGTTGTCTTTTGACATTGATAATTAATATAGCACTTCAGTAGGGTGGTATTGTACTGGTTCAGCCCAGTTCATCCGAACTGGTACTCCGAGGATCATCTGTGAGCAAACCGGTTCACTCCGATGATCAGCTGCTGGGCCAGACCACCCGCTTCGGCTCTATTCTGACCTTTATTTCCTGGTTTTGAAGCTCAGCTGCTTCACACGGCACAGCAGATTGCTGTGCGTTTAACACACACAGCGCAGGATTGCAGGAGAAGGTCAGTAGCAAAGCCTCTCTGCACGCGTTTGGCATGCACACGTGCCCACCAAGCCATGCCCACAGAACCAGTGGTAAAAAAAATTTGAATCCCACCACTGCGACTTGAGCATGCACTGAGTTCATACGTTCACACACCCCATTCACTTGGGGGTGATAATTGGAACTAAGCCCCTGGTCATCCCCAAAGAGGTTTAAAACTCCTGCCAGAATTTGGAAGTTAATTGCATTCCCCTATCAAATTTTATATTGTGGGGCGCCATGTGCAACAGATAGATATGTTGCACAAAAAGCTTGGCCAGCATGTAGGCTGAGGGAATTTTTTGGCATGGGACAAAGTATATCTGTTTGGAGGACAAGTCAGTTATTTCCTGACTTTTCTAGGAGTTCTACTATGAAGTCCATTGAGATTTTCTTCCATGATGCTTTCAGCTCAGTCACTGGTTGCAGGAGCCCTGGGGTTTTCTCTTGCCACCTTGGGGTTTTCCCTTGCCACGTTTGGCAGAGGTACAGATTGGGCAACTTGTCCCATAGTTTTCAATGTCCTTTTTTAATGATGGCCACCAAAACTCCCTTAATTAGATGCAAAGTCTTCACAAAGCCAGAATGTCTCTCTTTTGAGTTGTGGCTTTTACCCAGGATTAATAATCTTTGGCTTTCTGGCACATACAATTTAGCCCCCAGCCAAGCTAGTCTGTCCCGTATGGAGCATTCATTGTTGTGACTTTGAAACCACTTGTCCTCCTGCAGTGAGGCTTTAAGAGCCACTGTTACACTGTTGTCTATCTGAGGTTTTCTCTCACTTGCGCAGCCAGCTGGCATGATGGAATTAATGGATTGACCACATCTATCTATTCTTAGGCATTCATGACAGAGCATCAGCCAGGAAATTGCCCCCCACACACACACCCTGGGAAGTAGCATAAAGTCAAATTGGTTAAAATAGTGTGCCCATAGGACTTCTTTGGGCGACAGCCTTCATAGGGTTTTCAGCATTCCTAGGTTTTTGTGGTTGGTCCACACCTCAAAAGGTACCTTGTTCTAGAAAATGCCCCCAAGCCAAGAGCCCAGCATAAGCCTCTTTCTCCCAAACTGTCCATCTTTGTTCAGCCTTTGACAATTGAGCCTTGGTAGCTCAGGCTGTTAAATGCCTGCTCTTAAGATCCAGCTGCCTACAATTATTGTAGGCTCGAATCCCACCAGGCTCAAGGTTGACTCAGCCTTCCATCCTCTCAGGGTAGGTAAATTGAGGACCCAAGATTGTTGGGGGCAATTAGCTGACCTTGTAAAAATGCCGCTTAGTAATAAGCAGGCATATACAATGGAATGAAGGCTATTGCTGAGCACACTGGGTTGTATCCCAGAAATTGTAAGCCGCCCTGAGTCTTCGGAGAAGGGCGGCATATAAATGTAATTAAAAAAAAATTCTTAGAAGTGTAAGTGCAAGGCTTGAAAAGTTTCCTTGTTTGTTTTGCTGCAAATGCATGGCACGTACTGCCACATTACTAGCATCTGCTCAAATAATAAATGAAGTGGTTGGATCTGAGTGTTTAAAGACAGGTTCAGTTGCAAATAGACTGTAAGGACTGGCCTCAGCTGTCTGCTCAGGAAAGCATGACTCTTGAAATGGTGATAGTTCGAAAGGAAACATTTACTGAGAGAAAGTGCCTGCAGAGAAGTCAGGTGGAATCTGAAATTCCCACACAAAGCTATTTTTTCATCTTCAAACCTCACTCCAATCCCCCAGTCCACCAGTAGCCAATATAATGCCGCAAAGGTGTGACCACTCTGAGATGTTAGCTTGATAGCAGTTCATTTTCAGGGTGCTTTGACCTTGGTAACAGGCTGGAACTGGCTGGGAGGAAGCCCATCTATCGCACAGACCTGGCCCCCTCCTTAGATACTATGTGTTACAGCAAAAGCAGAAGCATGCAAAGAATATGGCTCCAACAACCTGCCTCCTCCAGAATGGCAATGTCCCTAACACAGGCATTTGAGTTTTTCAAATCCTGCCTGGGATTCCATAGTTCATTTAACAGGTTAGCTGCATTTAGGTTTGGCTGCTTCTTTCATTTTCAAAAGATTAATGATGGGGAGTGCAATTTGGGCATGTGATGGGATAAATTGCTGGTAGAAATTGCCGAAGTCCAGGAAGCTTTGCAATTGCTTCCTGGTGTGGGATGGAGCCCAGTGCAGTACTGCCTGGACCTTTTGGGGGTCAATTTCAACTTTGTGAGAGATGTGGTAGCCCAAATAGTCTATTTTGCTCTGGTGAAATGGATACTTAGAGAGTTTGGCATACAGTTTAGCAGTTTTTTGCTTCTTGAGAATCACTTTCACCAACTTCATATGCTCAGCTTTCGCCTCCGTGTAAATATGTCATCTAAATACACGAGCACCTCCCCTTGTATAGGTGCTTGTGCAATACCTCTTTAATCAGTTGCATGAAAACAGCCAGAGCACCTTGGAGGCCAAAAGGGAGGACGTTAAACTGGAGACACCCTAATGGACAGTTGAAAGTGATTTTGACTCATCTCCTTCTTTGATCCTCCCCCGATAGTACACCTCCTGCAGGTCCAATTTAGTAAAAATCTTTTTTTAATCTTTTTTTATTTTTTATTTCTATAAATACAACATAGTGTGAACAGTGTGGTTCCAGGTCAATTAACATTTTAAAACAAACATTACCCTATTTTCATATTTATACTATTATCTTTCTTAAGTAACTTAGTATTACTATGTATTATCAGTTTTATCAATCAGTATTCTCATATGCTACTTTATGTCAATCTCTATGTTCTTATCATTTCTTATACATATTCCCTTAATAGTCATATTTGCAATATTTAACAAATTATATTATTTAAGTAATCATTCATAAATTATTATTAATTTACATTTTCCAGTATTTATCCCCTTCTTAACAATTATGCCACTGTTATATATTTAAAACAAAGTCCCTCTCTAATCTCATTGTAATACACAAATTGTAGTTTCCATCTTATTTCATTTTTTAAAAAAATTACCTTGATATGCACTCCCCTCAGGTCCCAGTACTCTTTGGGGATAGAGGTAAAGTTCTTCCCCTGCTCACGCACTGGTCCAGTTGCCATTCCCATTGCTAGGTTCCATGGCTGCCACAGATGAGGGTTACTCCCTTGGCTCTTTCTTCCCGATGCCTGTGGAGCACCTGGGTCTTGATGAGTCTCCCAGGCCTCCAGCCTCCTTTGTCCACTCAGAGATCCACCAGGGGGGAACTCTGGATGAGCCTTTCCCCAGCATTTGCCTTCCTCCTGGTCACTGCCTTTAGCCAACATTGTATGTATGGTCCCCACGGTAGAGTGGTAGGTCTCTCCGGGTTGACCACTATTGCAGATTCTACTGAATGTCAGGCCTGTCCCAGTAGTCCCCTCAGGAAAGCTAGACTCTTGAATCCATTGAATTAAATCAAAAAAAACTTTTACTGTGAGAAACTGGTTGCAGTAAAGTAAAGAGAATCTGAACTTTCCATGCAAAACAAAAGCAATTATTTCAGTTTCCCAATCCCAACCACCCTGACCAGTCCACTGGCAACCAATATGATGCCAAGAAGATGTTTTGAGAATGATGAGGTGCTAAACAAATAACTGTTCACACTCAGGGCATGACGGCCTTGGACCCTGTTAAAAACTGGCTGGGAAAGGAGTCCGTTCTCTTTCCAAAGACAGTCCCTCTCCCTAATTCCCAAGCATGCAGCAGAAGAGGAAAAATCCCAAGCATGGCAAACCCCCTTCCCCCCAGCACAATGGCAGAACACCAGAATACAATGGTGGACCTGATAAATATGCTGCAAGAATGTAACAAATGATTTAAGACTTAATATCTATTTTGTATATAAGGTTTTAAATATAACATAAAAACTTGGAATGAAAATAAAAAACTAATTTGGCATCCTGCATTATTTTGCTTCTACTTGCTATAGCTGATACTAGTAAACGGTCTGTGTGAAACAATGGCACTGAAATGCATTAAAATGACTACTTTGATTTGGAATTGCACCTTGCACCCAAGTTTTTATTTATTTATTTATTTTTATTTATTTTGTCAATCGCTTACAAGGATAAACATAGTTGTGAATACATGAAATGAATACATATAAGAAAAATAAAAGAAACAATAGGACAGGGACGGTATGCACGTTGGTGCGCTTATGCACGCCCCCTACAGACCTCTTAGGAAAGGGGTGAGGTCGATAGTAGACAGTCTAAGGTTAAAGTTTTGGGGGTTTGGGGAAGAAACCATAGAGTCAGGTAGACTATTCCAGATATTGACCACTCTGTTGCTGAAGTCGTATTTCCTGCAATCAAGTTTGGTGCGGTTAACCTTGAGTTTGTATCTATTGTGTGCTCTTATATTGTTATGGTTGAAGCTGAAGTATTCATTGACCAGAAGGACATTGCAGTGTATGATTTTATATACTATACTTAGATCAGACTGAAGACGGCGTAGTTCTAGATTTTCTAGGTCTAGAATTTCGAGTCTGGTGGCATAAGGTATTCTGGAACGAGTAGAGGAGTGTAGAACTCTTCTTGTGAAATATTTCTGGACTTTCTCAACTGTGTTGATATCAAACTCATCAGACTGATGAGCTGTATTCGAGTATTGGTCTAGCAAATGTTTTGTATGCCCTAGTTAGTAGTGTGATATTACCAGAGAAAAAGCTACGTAGGATTAGGTTAACAACTCTTAATGCCTTTTTGTTTGCTTTTCTGTTAGAAATTTCAACTTTGATTACTGATTTTGTGACTAAGTATAACACTTAACACTTAACTGTAACAAACTGTTCCTAAATTAGCTATGTATACCTAATATGGTTAAACGATGATAGGACCATTTTCATTTTTAATTAAAAATACTTATGGGTAAATTTAAATAAGATTTGAACTATAGCTCCTAGAAGAGAAATGCTAATCATTTAGCCATGTTGTCTTATGATCTGTCTTCTAGCAACCCAGAGGTTTTAATATGATTTTCTTTCCCTGTGTCACGGTTCTTAAGGTTTGAACTGAAAACGAAGGTTCTGAAAGATGTGATCAAAGCTCCATTTATAGTTGTCCTCTCTCTTTTTTAAATATTATTCAGTCAAGAACCCTGCTTTCTATCAAAATCATGCTTTAAAATGTTAGTATTAAAATAAATATGTTTCCCATTGTTAATAAAATAACAGTACTATGTATAATTTTAAGTATATCATAAAATTTAGGTATTAAATGAGAGCATATTAATATTTCTTTTAAAGCTCAAATATTATATTGCATTTTGTCTTTTAATTAAAATGTTATGCTACTTTAGAATATCCTTTTGTAGTCAGTTTGATACATTCCTAAATACTTTGGATTTAATTCCAGTAAATTGGGCTTGAAATGTCAAGTATTAAAGGATCAAATAAATCACTATGTTTACAGGAAGATCTAGTTGGAAGGAGACTAAATGCCAAAACCTTCTGTAATAATAATGACTTCTACAAAGCCCTGACTTCTAAACAGGGCTTTAAATTAAAATTGAGGGACACTTCTCTTTTAGACAGTTAATATTCCTAAATTTCGTAGTAACTGCTTGCTCACTGAGGAGCTAAGACTTCAGTTTCAACATTTCTAGGCCTTAATATCTAATATCCCAAACTACAATCTGTTTATATATACATTTTAATTAACATTTCTACCTATGTAAATAGAATACTTAATTGTTCAGATACATGTCAACAAAGTTACAATTAATTTTACATATTTTTCTGTTATTGCACATTATTTTGAAGTCTGGTTCATTACTTTCCAACATTACAGATTGCAGCATCATGCAGTTGTACGGGTAGTGCCCTAGTCAACTGCCCCGCAGTGCTACAAAATCTCTTAGAAAACCAGCATACAAAGTAATCGTATTTAAATGCTGTTGGAACCACAGGAATGAAATCTGGAGACAGAGCTGGGAAAAAATAATTTTCTGTCTAATATACTTCAGTGGTCTGTAAGGAAACTTTCACATGCCTTCAGACATTATCATCAATTTTCTTAGCCATCCATACTTCCCCCTCAAAGTATAAGCTGATTTCACTGCTTTTGACAGAGGTTAATTCCCAGTTGATAAAAGTTGGGAAGGAATAGATGGATGGATGACTGGATCGTTTCTTCTATAGCAACACACCTGACACTAGTTCATAGCAATATATTTTAGTTCTATTTTTTTTCCTCTGGGAGAGTGCTGGAGGCAAATAATCAGATTATTTTTGAAAATAAGAAAAATAGAAATTCATATATGGATCTTAGGAAGTCACTCTAGAATTCCAATCTAATTCAGTTGACAGCATATCTGTTCTTCATTCTGAATTCAGAAATAGTTTCTATTATTTATTTATTTATTTATTTATTAATGGGACTTATATGCTGCCCCATCTCCAAGACTCAAGTGCTCACAAATAAAAACAACAACAACAATAAATAATTAAAAACAGATTAAACTAAATAAGCCCCATTACAATTACAAATTCATCCCATAAAAAAACCATCCCATCCCAAAAAATCACAACCCAGAGTGGTTAAACAACCAGGTCTTCAGGTCATGGCGGAAGGTGTGGAGGTCAGGGGCCAGATGGAGCTCCAGGGGAAGTTGGTTCCAGAGGTCTGGGGCTGCTATAGAATAGGCTCGTCGTCGGGGGACCACCAGCCAGCACTGGCCAGCCGACGGGACCCCAAGGAGTCCTTGCATGTGCGCACAGGGCGGTTGGCATTCGATGTCGGCAGGAGTTGCTCCCTTAAATATTGAGGACCCATGTCATGAAGGACTTTGTATGTTAAAACTAAGACCTTGAATCTCACCCGGAGTGCAACCAGCAGCCAATGAAGGCAGCGAGGAGGGGGTAACATGGGAGAACCGGGAAACTCCCATCACCACCCACGCCGCATTCTGCACCAGCTGCAATCTCCGGATGGTATGCAAGGGCAGTCCTAAATAGAGAGCATTGCAGTAGTCAAGTCTGGAGGTAACAAGGGCATGAGTAACCGTGTGCAGGGCATCTCGTCCAGAAAAGGGCGTAAGCTGGCTAACCAGACGGAGCTGGGCAAAGGCCCTGGTGACGGCCCCCACCTGCTCCTCCAACCGAGCCAACGCCCAGGAGGACCCCCAGATTCTGCGCCCTATCCACAGGGGTCAATGCCACTCCCCCTATGGCCAAAGATGGACACTCCAAACTGGGCCGAGACGCTGGTATGCACAGCCACTCAGTCTTGGCCGGGTTGAGACGGCATGTTTCCGCTTCATCCAGATCCGCATCAGCATCCAAACACTGGATCATCAGGGAGAGGGCATCACCGATCTGGTTCGGGGTGGAAATGTACAGCTGAGTATCATCAGCATTGATGGAAACTCACTCAAAACCACGGATGATCTGTGTCATATAGATGTTAAATAGCAGGAGGGAGAGGACCGACCCTGAGGGACCCCACAAGAGAGCACCCTCGAGGTAGACCTCTGTCCCCCGCCACGACTGCGATCGCCCAGAGGTAGGAGGTGAACCACCAGCACAGTGCCCCCTATACCCAACCCCTCAAGGCGCAGAAGGATACCATGGTCGATGGTATCGAAGCCGCTGAGAGGTCTAATAGGACCAGGACAGAGGAAAACCCCTGTCCCGAGCCCTCCAGAGATCATCCATCAGTGCGACCAATGCCGTGCTGAAACCAGGCCGGAAGCCCGATTGATACGGATCCAGGTAGTCTGCTTCATCCAGGAAAAGTGGAAACTGCTGAGCCACCATATCTCAACAACCTTCGCTAAGAAACGGTTGGAGACTGGACGAAAGTTGTCTAACACGGTTGGGTCCAGGGCAGGCTTCTTCAGAAGGGGTCTCACCACTGCCTCCTTCAAGGCGGAGGGGAAAACATCCTCCCTTAGTGAAGTGTGACAACTGCCCGAGCCAACCGCAGGTGACCTCCCTGGCAGCATAAGCCAGCCAGGAAGGGCACGGGTCCAACAAACATGTGGTGGAGCTCAGACGCTGCATAATCCCGCCCACTTCATCCTCGGAAACAGAGTCGAACTCATCCCAGATAATACTGGCCAGACTACCTGTATCCCGCCCTCAGACCACTGCAAATCAGAGGACAACCCCCCAATTCGAGCGATCTTATCCGACAGATATTGACCAAACTCCTCAGCCCTGCCTCAAGAACAGGTCCGCCTCTCCCACACGGGAGAGAGCGGGTTACCCAAACAGGGCGGCTGGGCGTTATCTCGGACGCTATGAGGGCGAGAGAGATAAGACCTTCTCGCCCTCATAGCTACCAGGTAAGTCCTAATATAGGCTCTTAGCTGGGCTCGACGACTGGGAACAGGTGGACCTCCACCTGCTCTCTAAGCCCCTCCGATGGCGTTTCATCTCCCGGAGCTCCTCCGAATACCAAGGAGCCATCCGGGATCCACGACGGTGAGGGGTCGCATGGGGACAACCCTGTCGAGAGCCTCTGACGCGGCCTGCTGCCAAGCAGCCGCCAGGTCCTCGACAGAGCTGTGGGCAAGGGAAGAGGGAAGAGACCCCAGCTCCGCCGAGAACCGCTCTGGGTCCATAAGGCCTGGGGCGGAACCATCTAAGCTGCTCCTCATCCCAGCAGTGGGGGCAGCCTGTTGGAAGACCAGCCAGGAGATAGTGATCAGACCATGGAACGGGCACAGCCGTAAAAGTGGCCTGCCCTCTGTCACTACGCCACTGTTCAGAGACAAAAATTGGGTCAAGAGTGTTCCCCCCCTCATGGGTCAGGCCCTGAATTAATTGGGTCAGGCCCATGGCCTCCATAGAAGCCATGAATTCCTGGGCCAAACCCGACGCACCCCCCAGGGAGGGCAGATTGAAGTCCCACAGGACTATGAGACCCGGGAACTCCACCGCCACCCCCGAGAGGACATCGAGAAGCCCAGGCAGGGCCATTGTCACACAGCTGGGTGAAAGGTATGCGAGCAGCAAGCCCACCAGACCATTGGGCCCCCACCTCAAGAGGAGTGTCTCACCCCCCATCTCTGGAACAGTGACCTCCCTTGAAAACAGGGTCTCCCGAATAACCACAGCCACCCCTACCCTGGGCCCGCGGCCGGTGCAAAACCCGAAAACCTGGAGGGCACAAATCTACCAGAGGGACACCGCCCTCTGGGCCCAACCAGGTCTCGGTGATGCAGGCCAGGTCCGCAGCCTCCTCCTCAATTACCTCACGGAGAAGGGCAGACTTATTAGCCACGGACCTGGCATTAAAATACACCAGCCTAAGCCCAGGGGTCCCAATTCCCATGCCCCCCTGGGAGGAGGCCATAGGGTCGGAGCAAGCAACTGCACAAAGATGGCGGGTGCGTGCTCCCAACACATGATATGGTCCTATGCCTTGCCGTCTCCTGCCAACACCAACCACCCTGGGGATCACGGTCCCCACCTCAAGCCCCGGAGCCCCCGCCCCCAACCCCCACCCCCCCCACCATGAACTGGGTTGGACAGAGACCCATTTATCCCCCTTCCTAACCCCTTAAGACGATCAATTAAAAATTTTAAAAGTTTCCCCTTCCTGTCAGATTTGGAATTTAGCCCCTTTGTCCTGGCATGCCACCTCTCGGGATCCCAGGATCCGTCATTAAGGTAAACTCTTGATAGCGTAGGGGGCCACATCCCAGACAGGGGAACCACCTGGAGGGCCCATAGCTCCGATGGGGAATAGGCAGGCATAGTAAATATATCTCAGGCAAGACAATACAAGAGGTAGTTGGGAGATGGAACAGAAGGGAGATGGAAAAACAATGAAGGGACAGGCGATGTTAAAGTCAGGAAATAATCCACAATCGGCAGCTCTCTCACCTTTGTCGACGATCCGGGTAGAAATAGACCAGTCACTGCTCTGCCATCACAGTGACTTGGGGCAAAGTCCCGCACAACCCGCTGCACTCTCACTGCAGGGGGATTAATCCTCCCATTGCCCTCTCACTGCAAGGGAGGAAGCCAGTCCCAAAGAGGAGGCAAAGTCCAAGTCCAGGTAAATGGTGCAAATGAGTCAAAACACCCTCAATGATGATAAGCAGGGCCAAGTTGACGTTAATAGAGGGAAGGACAACGGACAGTGATAAACCCCATAATCCACATGGGGTGACAAAGTCCGTAGCAGTCCAGGCAAGGTACAGCACTCACATACTGGCCACAGCCACGGGCCTAGGGCCATTGAGCCATCCCTTCGTGCGGGTGTAGTTGACCCAAATTAGTGCCAGGTGAACTGTTTGTGGACTAGATGTATGTTTTATGAGATGAGACCAATTTGTAAATTGTGGGTTAGATTTGGCCCCATTTATCTAACCCAGATTAATTATGTGGGGGCAAATGCTGCCTTTTATAATCAGGATATGATGGTACCAGCTAAAGTTATCTTCACAACTTAAATGGAAAGCACCAAGAAAAATATAAATAAATATTTCAGCAATCTATATGAAGATGGTTGTAGGCAAGGCAGATAGTTTCCCACAGACCATCATGCTGTATCATGTAAACTTCTTTTTCAACTTGCATCCAGTCCATAATCAGTTAAAATCTTTTGCCTTAAGAAGCAATAAAAGCAGAGTTTACCCATTTGATATATGATATATAAAAGAATTAAAGTGTTATACAATTGACTTTCTTCAGAACTGTTTTTCTCATATTGTCCCCCAAATTGATTCAGTTTGATTCTGCTTCATTGTTCCAGAAATATCTCTCTGTTTCTTGGCAACCCAGTGAAAACTAGGTTTTCATATCTTTTTCTTTTGCTACCAAAAGAGAAGAATGTAAGAATTCATGTGCCTGCAGCTTATTATGTCACCAATTACTGTATAATTTAATAAGATGTCCAAAAAATAGAGATCAGAAATTGAGAATGGAGAAATTATGCTGGTTCTTTAATATAGTGCAAAGTATAATATAATACTATAATATAATACTCCTTTTACTTTTTTCCCTTTTGTTGCAGGCTAAAAGAAGATAAAGTTGTTTTGGAAGTTGATTTTACAGTCATAAGTAATTTGCCACAAGAATTCCTACTGTTAGCTCTTTCTTCTGTTGTTGGTTAATGGACGTGGCACATTAAGCACAAAATAGAGATATACAACAATTTTATAACAGTGATCTGTACAGTATGTTCTGCACAAAACTGAAAGAGCTGAAGATCACTGGCGAATGTCCTTTCTCCTTGCTCAACCAAAGTTGCATTCCAGATGAAAATGAGGAAGAATGTGCTGAGGTGCCCAACAGTTCTAAGGCTCCTTTGCCCATCTGCAGAGAGGAAGTCCCTCATGGGAACCTGCCGCAAAGGAAAATCAGCAGGAACAGAGTATTTCTGCATACTTTAGCTGAGAGCATTTACAAGCTCATCTCTCCAGAAGTAAGTTGTTTGGAATATCAATTGGAAAATGCTGTGGTTTTTTTTTTTTAAATACCCCTTTCCAATCTTTTTTCTAGACTATTAGAAACATGTTGATACAGGTAGCCTTTCTTTCTACTAGCTGAACATCAGCTTATGTTACCCATTTTTTACTTGGAAATATTTTTTCAACTATCATGCCCCGGATCTGATTGTATGTGTCCATTGATGTCAATCAGAGATTGTTCTAAGAATCATGTGGAGAATATTGTATAGTTGAAATTAGAAGTTGAAAATACCAATAAATGTCTGTGTTTGTTACTTTCTTTGAGTTTTAAAAACTAGAAATTGTGGAATCAAATGAAATTAAAAATCCTTGATACATTGTTTCTTTTAAACATAATTATTAATTACATTTTATTTTAATAAGGAGTAATATTTCTACGGTGTTAATTTCAAATGTAAAATACTAAAGTCAGCACTAAAGCTTTTCTTCAGGCAACATAATCTTCCTTTATACCTATTTTCCTTTCATTAAATGTCTAAAATTTTGGTGCAATAAATAATGAAAATGGCAACAGATGTTAAATATAGTAGCTACCCAAATGTGCCATTCTGATGGACCGATAATAATAGGAGTCTGGACAACCATCTATTGAGGATAGCTGGAGTCTGGATAACTATCGTTGGATAAACTGCATTGTGCAAAGGCCTGGCTTAATTGCTTAGAAAACCTACAAGTCCTCTTCATTCCTCTTGGAAATTTGCTAACCAGAAATCTCTTAAAGCCATAATCTTTGAGTGGGATTGTTGAGGAGTAATAGAGAATAATTCTGAAATATAAGTGCACTGTTCATTTAAAAAAATGTTAGCGCGGTAACAGCTGTTGCTGGTGAGCATATTATTTCAATGTATCTTAAAATAAAATTGTAAATTTATGATCTGTATACAGATATGATTATTTTGATGAAGAATCCTTGTGTACTACGCAAACAGATAGGAATTTTAGCAAACCCAAAATCTGTATATTTTTGTTTTGTTTGAGATAGAATTCTATCCAAAGAAGAACTCACAGTTGAGAGATGCTCCGGATTCAGTCCTGCTGTTGGCTTATGTAAATTTCAATGTGCCTCTCTTTGAAGAAAAAAAGGAAACTACTCTTGGTCTAAACTGTGGTTGAGGGTCACACATTAGGTGCAGATCCTCTGAAAGAGACCTTCCTAATTAAATATATATTTCTATTAAATATATAGAATGGATTCACACCTGGGCTAAATGACATTGGTGCCTTTTCTCTCCTTCTGCTTAAAAGACCAGGTTCTCTCTGACACCAATATTACATATTGAAATCTGATTTAATATGACCTTTTCTCATTTCAGTATGAAAAGTTGTATCTTGCATTTCAAAGAAGCCTAGCCAATAATAACATAAAAGAAATCAGGTAAGTTACCTGCAGCTGCAGCATTTGAATTCAAAAAGAGTGATAGATTTATCTAGCAGTTATTGCTGCCTCATTAATTTCAATTCCCTATTATATAATGACTAAGTTTTAATACTTGCAAAGTTAAAGTTGAATTGCAGCTTTATAGTATAGTTTCTTCTCTCGGTATTTGGATTGTAACACTTAATATGCTGTTGGTACAGGGATGTACCAACATTAACATTTAACATTATTAAATGTAACACTCATATTTTTTTTACAAAAATGGTGAGAAAATAAAAAATGGACTAACAAATCTCGGAGTGATTTTTCTGTAAGTTAGCAAAGGTTTCTATCCCATTTACCCAATAAGTACAAGAAGTATGGAGAAGACCACACGATGGCAATAAAAATGTATAAAAATGTGATCTTTGTTGCCATCTTGTGATCATCAAATTTTTGCAGCTTAGGCCTGGGGACTCAGTTTGTGCTGATCTATAAAATAGTGTCTTCTGTACTAAATAACAAAGAAGTTGAACTATAATTTAATAGAAAAAATTGGACTTTTTCATCAACACAGGGTTAAAAGACTGAATCTTGGGTTGTACCTCCTTTTTAGGAGAAAGGAGTAAAATATTTCACTTTGAAAATAGCTTGTGCCCCTTTCCTTTCAAGCTGTGCTGTCCTGATTCATGAAAACTGACAGCTTAATAGTTTTACATAAGTTTTGTGAAGATACCAAAAAGCCAGACTTCAGGTTGGATTGTACCATTTCTTAACATTTTGGCTGCTTTGCCAATTTGATATAATCAGAACAAGTGTTATGATCTATTTGTGGCACTGCAGTTGCAAGCAAACTGATTTGGCTGCATGTTGCCCTTTGGAATCAGCTCCCCGTGGATCTCCGTTTGGCCCCTGACCTCCGCTCCTTCCGCCGGGACCTGAAGACTTGGTTGTTTCAACTGGCCGGTCTGGAATGACCCGGGGGGGGTGTTGGGTTTTATTTTAACTGTATTCGGCTTGTTTATTTGTTTAATTCTTTTTATTGTAAATTTTTCTCTGTTTTAATGTTCGCCGCCCTGAGTCCTTAGGGAGTAGGGCAGCATACAAGTCGAATAAATAAATAAATAAATAAATAAATAAATAAATGTTCTATCAGTTTTCAAATTTAGATTTGATCAGAATTTCATGGGTGAATATGGATATATGCAGTGGTGGGATTCAAATAATTTAACAACCAGTTTTCTGCCCTAATGATTTTTTCCAACAACCAATTCACCAAACTGCTCAGAAAGTTAACAACTGGTTCTCCTAAACTGGTGTGAACTGGCTGAATCTCACTGCTGGATATATGTTTAGAGTGGTCATTTAATTTGTGATAAATGGAAAACCAAACTAAGAATGAGGATTATACTTTAAACTCTGGTACATTACTTATTGTTTTATTAATTATGTATATTTAAATTTTATTTTGTCCTTACTAGACAATTGTAGTTTTAAATTTGTATTTTTCTTCCTTTACAGACAGTGTGAGGAAAAAGATTTTGAGAAGCTACTCACTGATAACGCAAATCTGGCTGGTAATTATATATTTATGAATAGCAAGTGCTAACACTAGAATCAGTTTATTTAGTATCCCCAATAACCCGAGTTTCACCAAGACTACTAATGACATAGTCTTCTTTAATGTCTTACTGTCAAAAGGAAAACATGCAGCTGAACAGACAGATAATCAACAATATTGAATTTATATCCCTTATACTCTGATAGCACGGCATGAAATTGTCGACAATGCTAACTATATATGTATGTATGTGTGTGTATGTATGTAAGATATTTATACTCCATTTTTATGCTCTTTTTTTTGTTATTCACATGTATGTGCACACAAACAACTCCCTGAATAAAAGATTAGAATGCAGATCTCCTCTGATGGTGTCTCTCTGTGAAAAACATCAAATTAAATGTTATCGGATAATCACAAATTCAAATTAAATGTTAAGCTGTAAAGGCAGAACTCCAAATCTGTAGAATCTGTTCCCTTGATTAGTAGGAAAAAAGCAGCAATCAGAGAGGTTTTTTTTCTTATCCTTAGATTTTTCATTTAATTCGTTATTTGCATTTCTGTCCTTTTCATTTCAGAAGGCCAAATGGCTATGAGCAGATTAAATTTTTAAAAGGGTTAAAGATCCACCTGTGACCCATTTTACATTTGCCACTTGTACCAATAGTAATTTTTAATAAGAGCAATTGCACCCCAAAGTTTGCGGTATGTACCTAGTTGGTGGTTACATTTCTCCTGCAACAGCCAATAATAAATGCTTACCAGATTTTTTACCAAAAAAAAGAGCAAGAAGAAAAATAATACTTTGCTTCAACCATATAAGGTCTCAGGAGAGAAAAACTGATTTCAGAAAGTGATGTAAAATAGTTATTTATCTGAAATGTTTAGTAATAGAAAACAGGTTTAGGAAATGAAAGGTGAATGTACTTTGAAAATCAAAAGCACATTGACTGGGGGAATTTAAAGACTGTATTTAGAACAATATCGGTAATCAAAATGTTTTATGCCGGCAGGAATTCCAGTCATTGTTATAAGAGAATCACTTGGTGAAGAGCTGTTCAAAATATGTTATGAAGAAGATGAACACATCCTTGGAGTTGTTGGGGGAAGTCTGAAAGACTTTTTGAACAGTTTCAGTACTCTTCTGAAGCAGAGTTCTCATTGCCAAGAAGCTGGAAAAATGGGCAGAGTTGAAGAAGTCTCAATTTTGTGCTTGGAAAAAGATCCCAATTTTTTAAATGTATACTATTTTTCCCCCAAAAAACCAACTACCCTCATCCTGTCTGGCATTATTAAGGCAGCAGCTCTCATTTTGTATGACATGGAGGTGGAAGTAATGGTAATGCCACCCAGCTTCTGCAAAGACAGTTCCGAGTTTATTGATCAACCTTATTTGTTATATTCTGTGAACATCAAAAGCACAAAGCCATCATTATCACCTTGTAAACCCCAATCTTCTCTTGTCATTCCTACTTCTATGTTCTGTAAGACCTTTCCTTTCCATTGCATGTTTGACAAGGCCATGGATATTTTGCAAGTTGGCAATGGCATCAGGAGATTATTAAACAAAAGAGAATTTCAAGCAAAGCCACAGTTTGATGAGTGGTTTGAAATTTTAGCTCCTAAAATAAATTGCACATTTAGTGGGATCATGACAATGCTGAACATGCAGTTTACTGTAAGAGTGAGACGAGGAGACAAAGTTCTTAAAAAGTCAACAGGGGTAAGAATTGGATGTATCTTTTTTCTTCATTTCTTCCTTAAACCCATTTTTCTTTAATTAAGGTATGAGACTATGATTGAACTTGTATGTACTGTGGTGAGTTTGCTTAATTATCTTTGTTCGGATAAATAAGCCACCAACCATGATTCATAGCCTACAGTGGCATGGTCCATCAAACAAGTCAGATTATGACCTATCATTATGAATGAACCCAGCCTATCATTGATTTGTGTAAATGATCCACTCCACTGTTTAAGGTTTTCACTTAATACTCTTCACTGTGAATTTATGAAGGAGAGACACATGTTAAATATTTGAATCTGTATCTTTCCTCTATGCATGTTCATTTTCAGTCAGTACAATAGATTTTTCAAAAGTGGGAGATGTTCTTGCATGCATTTGTGCAAAACATTGGTTAGGTCTTCAGATAAATAGGTGATATTCATCTTGATGAAAATTGCAAAAGTCTAGAGATACTTTGAAAAACGTACACATTTATAAATAACTTTATCAGAAGATAAACTAGCTATCAGAAGATAAAGAAGGTAGAATATAGGCATCAGAAAATCAAAATCTATTAAATATGTAGTTGTTTGCCTGGAATGTGGATAGATACCACAGTAAATAAGTTTATTTTTGTTATCTTTGTATATGTTAAGTAGCTTCAGAATTCTCTCACTGCTTCATTTTTCTCTCTTGGCTTAGGTTATGGATCTTAAAGGACAAATGATTTACATTATTGAGTCTAATGCCATTTTATTCTTGGGATCTCCTTGTGTGGATAGACTGGAAGATTTCACAGGACGTGGCTTATATCTTTCAGATATTCCAATTCATAATGCACTTAGGGATGTTGTTTTAATAGGTGAACAAGCCAGAGCTCAAGATGGATTGAAGAAAAGATTAGGGAAGCTTAAAGCAACTCTTGAACAAGCTCATCAAGCTCTTGAAGAAGAGAAAAAAAAGACAGTTGATCTTTTGTGCTCTATTTTCCCTGAGGAAGTTGCTCAGCAGCTCTGGCAAGGACAAGTTGTACAGGCCAAGAAATTTAATAATGTCACAATGCTTTTTTCTGACATTGTAGGATTCACTGCAATCTGTTCTCAGTGTTCAGCCATGCAGGTTATCACCATGCTTAATGAGCTCTACACTCGCTTTGATTATCAGTGTGGAGAACTGGATATCTACAAGGTAAAGAATGGTTTTGCCGAGAGAAATAATTGCAAAAGAAGTGAATGGGATATGAAGAACTATTTTGATTCAAAATTATAACAGGTTTTAAACATGTATAATGGAGTATGTTTATTTGCAGTTAAACTGTAGCTGTAATCAAGTAGGAAGCATAAACAAGTTGATATTTTAGCTGTAAAATGGGAAATTACCGATATATGCTTTAGACTGCAATCTTTACTATATTTACCTTGAAATATATTGACTTCAGTGACACCATTTATGAGAAAGTTCTTTGGGATTGCTGATAGTGCCTCAAAGAAGTAGAAATCAGGGTAAATATTTTGACATAATATTTTTATTATAATAAAGAATTGCCAAAAATGAATCTGACTTTGGTATGCAAAAATATTTAGCAGTTGATAGATTGCTTAACAGAACTATGTATTTTGACTAAAAGAATAGAATCGTAGGTGGTTTGGGAAAAACCATGGTTGAGAAAAGCATTTCAAACTTCGTTTTAAGTTTCCTTTTTTAATTTTCTCATCTTATAAATTGTTCATTTTAATGTTTAGGTAGAAACCATTGGAGATGCATATTGTGTAGCTGGAGGCTTACATAAAGAAAATGAAACCCATGCGATTCAGATTGCACTAATGGCACTTAAAATGATGGATCTGTCCAGTGAAGTGATGTCACCACATGGGGAATCCATAAAGGTTAGCAAGCTATTTGAACATGACTTCACTTATTTTTTGTATAGTATCAGTCTTCTCCCAAAATGATACTTGCAATTGAAGACTCACAGTTGGGTTTCCTGGACATAATTCTTAACAAGTTTTTAGTTTACTACTTTTAAAAAAATCCCATTAATACAAATAAAACTAGCACCCTTCGTTTAAATATAACAAATCCAAAGTTCAAACCTTATATCTTTTTTTCCACTCATGTGTGCTAATGTTATGACGTTTAGCCACTCTTGTCAATGGGAGAGATGGCTGAGGTTATTGCAATGGACCATCTGCTCTGAGAACATCTCTTCTGTTGTTCCTATCCCATGTAATATTACTGTGTATACTTTTTTCACACACGTTTAATTTAATTTAATATGCGAATGATGTTCATATTAATGATGCATTAATCTATTTGTTGTAACTTGAGGTTTTTTTTTACAGTTCAATAGCAGGACAGATGAATGACATCATATAATTTGTTGCCCTGCTTTTTTTAAATTTCCCAAGCTTGTAAAATTGAGTTTGAGTAAAAGATGACTGTGAGAAACAGAACTTTTTTTTTTTTTTGCAAAATTGATTTTGAGATATGGTGCTTGCTCTTAGACTATTTTGTATATAATGCTTAGTATGTTATTATATTATCACATGCAACAGTGATAACATACTGTATGTGTTTGAGACTCGGGATTTTGAAGTTTCTTCATTATAAGCTGTGATTGAATCTTTATGTATACTATAGATTTGAATTATCTCAGTAATTCATATTCATTAGAAACCTCTAAATATAAGCACTGGAATCCACTGAATACAGCTTCCAAGCTGAGCTCACAATTCATCCTGACATATAGAAATATGTAGAACTCAATAATATTTTCATTTTTGCTAAATGTGATTATGATTTTTAACATCTCTTCTTTTCCTCTTATAAAAGATGCGTATAGGACTACATTCTGGCTCTGTTTTTGCTGGTGTGGTTGGTGTGAAAATGCCACGTTACTGCCTATTTGGAAACAACGTAACACTTGCCAACAAGTTTGAGTCTTGCAGTATCCCTAGGAAAATAAATGTTAGCCCCACTACCTACAGGTATAGTAGTTTATCATGTCAAATACTTGCTTTTGCTGCTTGTTTCTTACTACTGTAACAATAATCTGAAACCTTCCTTCCCTCCCATGGCATTCTTTTGAATTCTTACCCTATTACTTTGTATGCACTGATGATAGCCCTTACATTCTCCTAACTATGCTGGTGAGATCTACAGGTAATATCTGAAATATGTAATAATAGTTTTCATTCTCATTGCAGGTTGATAAAGGATCACCCTGGCTTTGTGTTTACTCCTCGCTCAAGACAAGAACTTCCTTCCAACTTTCCAAGTGATATACCTGGAATCTGTTACTTCCTTGATGCTTATCTTCAAGGGAAAAGTACAAAAGCCTGGTTTCAGAAGAAAGGTGCTGAAGAAGACAAGACAAATTTCTTGGGGACATCCACAGGAGTGGATTAAATTGTATTTTGGATATAAAATAGTGTGTGTGTATGTGTGCGTGTTTATAATATTTCTGAGTTTTTATTTCCTTTTGTTAAAGAAACATAATAGCACTTTAGCTTATTAATCACTTGAAAGCCAGTATTAAATTTTAGATAAAAAGGATATTGCATACTATGTGGAATTTTTATTGAGATAATATATTCATTGTATAAACAATAATAGTTGAAGCAGTAACAAGACAGAGACAATCTACCTGTGAAGAATTCCATCCCTCTAGCAATAAACTTTGAAGTCAGATTTTGATCATGTGTGCTTTGCACCTCCCCAAATCCCTAGTTTTAGAATCAGCTTTCACAACAGTTTCTCAGCATTCTACAGCTCTATCTGGGCTGTATGAGCATCAGAGCATGTACCATAGTTTTTTTTCTTTTTTAAGAGAGCAGTTTGGTGTAGTGGACAAGGTACTGGCCTAGAAGATAGGAGGCTGAGTTCACCTCAGGCATGAAACCGACTGGGTGACCTTGTCAGTGACTCTCAGCCTAATTCACCTCATGGGATAGTTGTGGGGAAAATAGGAGGAAGTATGTATATTCATCACCTTGAGTTATTTATAAAGAAATAGGTGGAATAAAAATTAAATAACTATTTAATTAAGTAAATAACAAGTGCCAGGTGAATGTCACAGCTGTTTTAGTGATTTTTTCTAAATGATTTCATAAGGAATTGGAAAGTGCAGCCATACATTATGGTCTACTTACTGCTAAGGATGTCAACAAGCTGTTAGATTAAAACATTTATAAACCCAGCCCCAAAAGCCATAATTTATGGAATTGTAGTCCAGAATATCTGGATTTCAAACCTGCCTATTGAAATCCAATTCTTGGTGTGCTTTTTTTCCTTCTAATGTCTTTTTTATGGTTGACTTCCTTGGCAATTTTCAAGTTATGTATAAATTAACTTAGATGGCACTGTGCTTCTAGTTGGTTAAAGAATATTTACACCTGTGGACTACATGAGCTTAAATTCAGAATTGCCTCTACTTCATTCTATGTCTAGTTTTTTTTAATGCACAACTGTTAATATTATCTACAATATATATCTTTCCATGAAAAGAATATATGTTTTATCCAGTTTATGAGAAGGCCATTGAAATTACTCACTATTGCAATATTTGTTCCTTAACATCAACAAGAATGCTTTGGTCAGGTGATAATACCAAAGATTATGGAGATACTAAGAGGTAAACTATGTCATTTAGATGACAATTTTATTTGCACCTTTCTAGATAAATGCCAATGAATTCAGTAGAACATATGAGTAAACATATATAGAATTGTTATTTTCCTATTTGTATGGTGTTGGCAATTTTTAGAACTAGTATACAAAAGATACCACTCACTGCTAAGCACTGTCTATAAATTTGTAATATTTTGAATAATCAAATCTAAAATCTATATTCAAACAGCATTTTAAGTTTAGGAGGCACACATTTTATAGGAAGCACATCTTGTATATACCCTGTTCTCTATAATAGCAATAAATGTTTTCTCAAGTTAAGTAATTTTAACTGTTTAGATTAAAATGTGTATAATCTTTGCTTAACAGTATTAACACAGCACAGATATTGGAAAATATGAGGACTTATAAATCAAATATATGTATATAGAGACTTTGAATGCATTATGGTAATGTTTGAGCTCAATAAAAAAATTACATAGAAAGCACGTACAGAATTTCGATACCACAAAAATTATTTTGCCTTGGTATACTTTATTTGCCAATTGAGTTTAATAATAAAATTAATATCATAGGGCAACATTTAATTTAATTCAGTCCTTGTTTTTCAGTCCTGAGTAGATCCTGTATAATTCTCTTTTTAACAAACGCACATTACTCTTACAGTTCCTAATATTTCTGAATAACTAGACATGCTTACTCCACTTCACTAGTGCCAGTATATTTATTAATTAGGACTCGTTGTTCCATGTCATACCTGAGAGACACATAACCAGACTAAGAAACATATTTGTCCTTTGGGAGTTATGCTAGCACCATAATATGAAAAAAATGGGTAGAGAAATTGAAGACTCATTTCATTTCATTTACAATTTATATTAAAATGAAATACAGTGCTATCAAGTTTGGAAACAATGTTTCTAGGTATCCGGAGGCCACATAGGACTTCTGATGATAGCACACACTTCATGCTGTGCAACACATGGGAGGAAAAACTACATAAGTAACTTTTTCATTGCAATATTCTGGCCCTTCATGGATTGCTGATTTTCAGAGGCATTGAAATGAGGAAAAATCAATGATAGCACATTATAATAAAAATAGTATGTTTAATGATGCAGAGAATTAGATATTATTTTAGATCATATTATATAACACATTTCACAAATTTGTGACTAATGGGACATGAATATTTGTATTTGTATTCCATTATATTTATATTCTGTCATTTCTTTCCTGTATTTGTATCAAATGACTTTAAGCCAGAAAACTGCATAATTTTGCAAAAGTAAGAAGAAATTGAACAGGATTAGTACAGTGCAAGTTATATAGATATATATAAGACATGAAACCTGGAAATTCTGCACAGAAGAGGTCTGGAAGCTAAATCATTTGATGAACAGTTGAGAGAGCTAGATATGTCTAGCCTAATAATGAGAAGGATTAGGGGTGACATGATAGCTGTATTCTGGTATTTGAGGGGCTGTCACAGTGAAGAGGGGATTGACTTTTTCTCCAAAGCACCAGAAGGCAGGACAAGAAGTAATGGGGAGAACCTTGTTAAAGAGATCCAACCTAGTAGCAATGAGAACAATGTCAATGACAATGAGAACAATTAATCAGTGGAATAGTTATCCTCCCAGAGTTGTGGATACTCCATCACTGGAGTTTTCAAAAACAGACTGAATAACTATTTGATTAGGATGGTATAAGACTCCTGTCTTGAGCAGGGGGTTGGATTAGAAAACTGAAGTCCCTTGCCCAGTGATTCTGTGTTCTATGTTAGGCACGCTGTGTAGATTGGGAAACTACAAAAAAAGAAAAAAGCTGAACTCAGATCACTGAAACATCTTGTATTACTACTTTTCCTTCCCATAAACAGTAGCTCCAGTATTTCAGTTTAAAAACAATATATCTTTAGCCTTATTTTTTCTTCTAATGTGATATAAAAATTGTTGGGATGCTTTAAAATATGGTTTCAGGCTCTAATGTATAATTGGAAGAAATCAATGACATAAAGCAACACCAATAGTCCATTTGTAAAAAATGTTTGAATTTCAGGGTCCCTTGATTAAATAATGCTTTGGAAAATCTCAAGATGATTTCTAGACTTACTATTCACTTGCTGGAAAGGCACATTTTGGATAACAAGCCTGCTTCACATGCAGATTCCACCTATGATTTAGAATTCTGTATGAAGAATTATAATTTCACCAATGTTACTATTCAGTAAGCTTTTTTTAAACAGATGTAAACACAGTCTGAAGCTGGAGGAAGGGAGGGGAGGATTTTGTCCAGATTGCAGGACAAAAATAATGTTTTTAAGGTACCATAAGTCATATTCTAGTGGAAAGTTAAAGTAAAGATCACTTCAATAGGAAATGGTGGATAATTTTAAGCAGGAGTAGACATTTGCTTTGGATGTTTTATTATGGATCCTAACAATGATCAGAGAAGATTCTACAGCTATTAGGGAGCATGGAAGATGCCAATATTTATCTTGTTTGATAAATCTTGCCTATATAATTTCTTTCCAGTTTTCATCAGAAATTATGACCTGTGCTATTACTATACAGAAGAACTGGAAAAAGAAAAAGTTACTGTCTGCCTATATGCAATCTGTATCAGTCATATTCAGAGTTTCCTTTGCACTACATGACTTTCTTTCAGTGCCATGAAATTCCATTTATATGCTTGTTGAGGCATATACAAACATATAACCCATTGCTATGAATGCTCCATAGTACCCAAATACAACAATTCAAGATGTTTCTCTCCTAAGTACAAAGGGTAGATCTGAATGTTAAATATGCAGTTATATTGGAACATGAGGTTAGACATACAGTCAAAGAAATAATAAAGTATTCAGGAATTTGGAATAAAGTAAACAATCCTCTAACAATATATGTCCCCTGGGCTTCGGAGGTTACAGAGCTGAGAGCAGAGTAGCTTTTCTGCTTATGCCAGCAAGCAAAGACAAACTCTACTTTTCTTTTATATCTACTCAGACCTCATATCCTGAAATACATGAACACAACCCAATTAACCCTTTCATATATTTTATATAGTCTTGATAGTGTCTTTGCTGAAATAATTCTTAAACAACTGGCTCTGAATTAGGAATGTCTGGCTCTGGGAATGACTGGCACGTAGTTAGAAAACTTCTCTGGAAACTGAAATAACTAAGGTTTCATCTGGTTGAAGGGTAAGAAAGAACAAACTAGCTGAGAAAGAATGTATTAGAGAACACCAGCTTTGTCTGTGATACTATTCAATTTTTAATACGTTGTGTTGATAGCAGGAATTGGCCCATAAAAGGACAGAAGAGATATTTCCACTTGGAGAAATGTATTCAGCAAAGCTGAATGTTAAATAAACTTTATTTATGTCACATTAACTCAATTTAAAAAGTATGTAGCTTGATGATAGACAGCATATTTGAAATAAAAAAGTAAAGTAAAATAATCCGCTAAATATTTTTCAATATCAACTTTTAATGAAAAGCCTGGCAAAAGATGATAGCAAGTGTTCAATTTTATTGCACTACAAATGCAGATAGATAAGGGATGGGATGCAAGGAAAGTCCAAAAAGATATCTAATTTTGACAATACATACAGTCCTCAACTTACAACCGTTCATTTAGTGACCATTCACAGCTACAATGCTACCAAAAAAAGTGACTTATTATTTTTCACACATGACTTTTGTAGCATCCCCATGATCATGTGATTTACATTCAGATTTATGACGGTTGCAATGTCCCCTTTTACTATCTTCTGACAAGCAAAGGCAATGGGGAAGCCAGATTCACTTAACAACCATGTTACTAATCTAACAACTGCAGTGATTCACTTAACAATTGTGGCAAGAAAATGAGGCAAAACTCATTTAACGAATTTCTCACTTAGCAACATAAATTCTGGGATCGATTGTGGTTGTAAGTTGAGGATTACCTGTACAGATAATTATTTCTGTGTAGAAGAAATCAAGTTCAAATTTATCATTTGAAAACACTGTATGACCAACCAGGTAATGTATTTTGGAAAGCTAGCTGTTATCTGTCTAGATAACAGATTTAATATATAGGCATGGCTGATTTAAAAGTATTGATCTGGAGAGCTGCAGTATTTGAGGATGTCTAAGTAGCAATAAGCAACAGCACTTCACTATACCACTTCACAGTGCTTTACAGCCCTCTCTATGCAGTTTACAGAGTCAGCAATATGCCCCCAACAATCTGGGTCCTCATTTTACCCACCTCGGAAGGATGGAAAGCTGAGTCAATCTTGAGCCTTTCAGAATTGAACTCCTGGAGTGAGCAATGAGTTAGCCGGCAGTAATGTACTACATTCTAACCATTGTGCCACCATAGCTGCGTAGAATTACAATACATTGTATGGGCATTAAAATCCAGATTGTCCGATTGTTTCAGGCTGATTTAGTCATGTCAGTTGAAGATGTGTAGAGAAAATGGAGTAGTGTCATTTTGAGGGATAGGAATACTGATGTCAAAAGTGCTCCTCACACCATATTCTTTCTTTATATTTTTTGTAGAAATAGGAATCAATTTATATGGATAGATGGGGACAAACAATCTCTCTCTCTCCTTCCCTCCCTCCCTCTCTCTCACACACATGTATGAACATTTAAAGAATTATAAATATAGGCCTGTGAAAAGCACATCAAAATCCATAAGTTCATATATCACCATTTTGTAAATTTAGTGATATGAAAAAAATTCAAATGAAGCAGAAAAGTGTAAATTATAAATATAGAAAGTGAATGAAGTAATCTGTAAACTGCAAATCAGTTTGGCAAAATCATATGATTATATTTGGAGAACAAATCAATCATAATAAAAATTTTATTTGATTAGATGTCACTGATGGATTGTGTCATTTTTTCATACTAGATATGTAGCTAGGCTCTGATTTGCAGATTTTTAATCAAATCACTTGTTTTCAGTCAATTGCACCCGGGTGTCATGAAAATTTGGATTCATATTTCATTTTATTTATCAATAAAATGCAAATTGGAAGGGAGTGACTTGAATTGAACCTTAATTTGCAATAAAATGTAATAAATTTAGATAATGAGAAGCTTGGATAATGCTGACAAGGGCTAATTTTGTATCACCATCAAAACATATCTAATAATTTACAATTTATCTTTTTCTACTTCATAGATGTTGATAAGTACAGTATAATTAAATGTCCAATATTAACATTCCTCTGAATTCACATTATTACTTTGGATCAATCATTGTATTCCATGTTTTTATCAGTTATTTTCAAAAAAGTAGAAGACACCAATATCTTTCATCAGCTGGTTTATTTCTGCCAAGAGATATTTCATACAATTTTTCCGTATATTACTGATGCCTTTTGCAAGATAGTACAGTACAGTACATTGCTGCCATTTTAAAATGGATCTCTGAAGACCTGGCGGGGTAGAAGGAAACATTTTAAATGAGACCTTAAGAAATAATTTTGAAACACTTGGCATTCCAATGGGTGGTGAAACTGTGGATCTCAAAATATTGTTCTACTACAATTACCAATTTTCCTCACAATAATCCATTGTAGGAAGAAAAATCCGGTCTGGTTTCAAATAAAATAGAGGATGACTGACTGCAAGGAAAGAAGGTTTATTTCGTTTCCAGACTTCTGTGACAACAGCAATGCTTCTGGGGTGGCTGACAAAATGGCTGAATGAGTGGGTGGATTTTTACAAGTCTCTGGGGTTTTGTGTTTGAGATGCTCCAGAGGGTTGTGCAACATAGTGAACTTTGTGTCTTTTGCTATTCTAATGGTGGTGGGTATATCCTATTATGTTGCAAAGGTAATGTCCTTTCCTCAGGGAAATGTACATTCTTAATCCTATCAACTCTGGGGTAACTGGGCTGAAGATGTTTTGTTTATGAATAGGTTGGCCTGGATTTTTTTTTATATATTAAATTTTATTCAACAGAAAATTTAAAACACATAGAGACAAAACAACACAAATATATATGTACATATATACATTTTACAACCTATTTGAGCATTGATTAAAATCTTCCTCCTATAGTTTAACGTGATCTACCTTGTCAAAGTAACTTCGTTTTTTTAATAGTTTAATTTCTCTATATCGTTAGTATCAGCTACACGTCTAACTCTTCCTTATCTCATCAGAATATCATAAATTACATTTCCTTTATCCACTTGTACCATATGTTCCATATTTTGTAGTATTCACTATCTTGTTTGTTTTTCAGTATCTTAGTTAAACTGTCCATTTTGGCGCATTCATGAATCTTTTTGATTACAGTGTCATCTGAGGGGGGAGACGACAATTTCCAGTTCTGTGCATAGGCTATCCTAGCCGTGGTTATAATGTGAAGAATTAAATAGTAGAAAACTTGTATAAAATGACCTATCGTTGGCACCTAGCCCCGGTCAGATTGGCAAAGATGTATACCAACTTATCGCCCAACTGTTGGAAGTGTAATCATCCACAAGGAACATACCTTCACATGCGGTGAACATGTCCATTTGCTAAGAAATATTGGAGGAAAATAAAGAACTGGATATTAAATATGACAAAGCAAAACTTAGAACTAGACCCTGAAATATTTCTCCTAGGTATGATCAATTTAAAAATGGGAAAAAAAAATACTACTATGGCCTGGATTTCTTAATGGGACAAAATATAGATTTCTAAAGACTTGAGGCTTCTGCTTGAGGCTATGGGGCTGCTTTCTGTTAAGATTTTTCTCCATTTCTTTTTTGGGGAAATATAATATTCTGCCTTTTTAAATATTCTCCAAAATATTTCATTCTCTGGGGGGGTGGGCTTCCCACACCATATTAGTTGGGAAAGTTGTAATTCAGTAATGAAAAGGCTCATATCCCTTATCCTTGTTTTACTTCCCATCTATGTACAGATATAATTTTGGAAAATGTTATGGTTTTTAGACACCCCCCCCCATTTTTAATCTTCACTTTAATGATGAAGCAATTTGGTAAATAATCACAGTATTTTCCCATTTCCTTTGGGAACAGTCCATGCTAGTGTTGTTACTCCTTGTCATTCAGTTGTAATTATAATTTCAATTGAGTGCTGTCAAATTGGCTCTTCCCTATGCAATTATAAATGAGATCTAACCTACAATAGAATTCACACCTTCATTGTCAATTGGCAACTGAAATGAACTGGAACAGACTGTAAAGGGACAATCTGTAATGTCCAGTTCTTGATGGGGCAGAATATCTAAGGATCAACAAGCCACCCATGAGCTTGTTGCCTCAGAGAACTAGACTTCCACAAAAGCCTGAAGATCTGGCTCTGCCAGTTGGCTTGAGGCTCCAAAGGGGAAATTTCACACTGGTGGTTGCTCAACTAATAGCAGTTCCCTCCTCTCTCTTCCCCCATCCTTAAGTTATAACTTGTATTTTTAATTTGAATGTGATTTTATATATTTATTCATATATTTTACAGCTTCATTTGCGTGTTGTAAGCCACCCAGATATCCTTGTGGCAAGATGGGCGGAAAACAAAATTAAGGGCCTTGGTGGTGCAGGCTGTTAAACGCCTAGCACTTAGCTCCAGCTGCCTGCAATTACTGCAGGCTCGAATCCCACCAGGCTCAAGGTTGACTCAGCCTTCCATCCTCTCGGGGTAGGTAAATTGAGGACCCAAGATTGTTGGGGGCAATAAGCTGACTTTGTAAAAATGCCACCTGGGGGGCCCCAAAAAGCCCTAGTAATAAGCAGGCATATACAATGGAATGAAGGCTATTGCTGAGCGCATTGGGTTGTGCTCCAAAAATTGTAAGCCGCCCTGAGTCTCCGGAGAAGGGCGGCATATAAATGCAAATAAAATAAATAAATAAACAAGTAACGTATCTCCATTACAAGAATCTATATACTGTACTTCCAGGAGGGGAAATCCTGACTAGAATCGACTCTATTCATTCAAGTACAGCCAAGGCAATGAAATATAGGAGAGGTAACTAAGTTTCCCTGCAAGACCGAAAAAAAATTCAATTTCTAGAAAGAGATTTTATTTTATTTATTTGATTTATTTGATTTATCAATCACTTACAAGATAATAGGTATAAGTACAAACATAGTTATGAATACATGAAATGGATACATATGAGAAAAATAAAGAAACAATAGGACAGGAGTCTCTATATCAATCAGAAAAAAGCAAACAGAAAAAAAACAAGACTCTATATCAATCAGAAAAAAGCAAACAGGTAACTGAGTCGACTGGGCAGCATGTAATGTTCCTGAGGAAAGCGGTATGAGTGTGCGCAACAAGGAAGATCCTGTTCCCACAGCATAGGGGCATCGCGCTTAAAATGCGAGGTTCCGCAGCTTCTCCTCCTCTCCGCCACAGCCGAGGGATTCACGCCTTTGCGAGCTTTGTATACGCCGGCCCGCATTCTCCAGCCCACTAATCGATGTCCCACCCCCGCCCTCTCTCGTTCCCCACGCCCGGAGCAAGAAGAGCACCCAAAATTCCTCCTCTGGTTTTGATTGGAAGTCACTCTCCTGCCTGATCTTGCGATTGGCTACGGCTCGGTGACAATCAGAGAATGCCCGCGGGGGCGGCTGGCGCGCCGAGCTGGTGCTCGTTTGCTTTTCTTCTTCTTCGGTATTTTGCCGTGGCTGAGGCGCTGCCGCAACGGGGTCCCCGTCAAGCCGGGGAGGGGTAGACCGCAGGCGCGATGGTGAGTGTCGAGGCGACATTTCGCAGGGCCCGTCGGAGGGTGCTGGGTCATCTTTAGCAGTGAAAGCGGGGAAGGGAAAGATGCACGGTGCTGAGGTGGGGGATGAAGCGGGGGGAAGGTAGGAAGGAAGAGAAAAGGGGTATAAGCTGAGGGATGCAGCGGCCCACCCTGTTCCTTCCTATCCGTCCCAGTCCGGCTTACCCCTCGCATTGCCTTTCCCCCCTGCCTTCTGTGCAAATTTTAATAACTTCAGGCCTTCAGTGGGGCACTCAAATTGGTCTTGGATAAGCATTAAATACCGGGAATAGATGAAGGGGCAGTTGCCATCTTTCCCACCTATTCTCTTGCTTCTTTGTAACCCAACCTTGTATTTATATAATATAATGTATAATATTTATATAATCTACTTATACCTATTACCTTGTAAGCGATTGACAAAATAAATAAATAAAATAAAATAAATAAAACAAACCTGAGCTTGTCTCAGGTTTCCACCCATCTTCTCCCTCTTTGCCTTTTGCTACTCTTTTGCTCCAAAGCCTTGTAAGCCACAAAAGACTTTTTCCCTGGCTTTTATCTTTGACAGTATGGTTTTGTCAATCATGCCCTGGAGCTGCTGGTGATTCGAAATTACGGCCCCGAAGTCTGGGAAGACATCAAGTAAGTAGAAGCCACGCTGGGCTTCAGCTTCACCTGGAAAACCCCAGGGCCAAAGGTTGTGTGCACAGACTGTCCTCCCCCCCCCCACTGGAACTGGCCCTGCTTCCTTGTTTCTTATCAGGAAGCAGGGTGAAAATTTTCCCTGGCTCTTCCTCCTCCTTGTCTCATGCCTGGTGGAGCTGAGGAGGAAGGCTGTTTCCGCTGGTGGGACTCTCTACAGGCTTTGCCAGGTTCTCACGCTCTTGAACGGTGCAAGAGGGAGAGAAGTGCTGGCGGAAGACTCTTATTTCCCTAATGGGAGAAAGAGGAGGTGAGAGCAGCTTGGCACTCAATTGGTCATGGGAAGAGGTTACCCTTTTTCATGGCTGACTCTGACCTCAAAGTTGATGGAAAAAGCAAAACAGTCAGCCAAAACTTCTAGGGTTGAGAACCTCCATGGGGGAGAGGATGAATAACATCTTAAGTTTTTAGCATTTCTTGTTACAGTAGCTATTTTTCAGGCAAGACTACGTCCTGCTTCATTAATTCTTCAAGCAGGAGAAAGCACCTTTTTCACGCACCTTTTTCTGGTTCTCCCTTAAATGGAATTGTGTCCTGTTTTGCTTCCTTAATATAATCTCTGAAGTAAATATGCATTAGGTTTGCAAAAACAATATATAAACCTAAAACCTGTGTCAGAAAGACACAGAACATGCTTTTTGGTGCTTTTGAGTTAGTCTTGACTCTTGGCCACTGCCTGGACAAGCCCCTGCACTTTCCTTGGAAAGATTTCAAAAGTGGTTTGTCATTGCCTCCTTCCTAGAAAGACTGGCCCAAGATCACACAACTGGCTTTTTGTGCCTATGATCGAACTTGAACTCATGCTCTCCAGCTTCTTGACTTGGTGTTTTAATCACATCAACAGATAGCAGTAGTTATCTTCATAATTTTATTAGGATCAACAAAATACAAGCTTGCAGGTTTGCCATATGCCTTTATAGATGCTAAATACAAAACCACTTGTATACTTATATGTGGATGCAAACAGGCCAGAAAGAGAGAGCCATCCATCCTATCCTAAGAATTCTGTAGAATGCAAAAACTTTCACACTGCACTAGGTTATATTTATTATTAGGTCAAATATAAGAATTATTCCGTTATGCATAAAAATTAGTATGTAACTTGAGCAGGAAAATTATTAAATTAAGTTACATCTAGGCAGCCTTTCTTAATCTATGTACCATGGAAGAACCCTTGAAACAATTTTCAGGCCCTAGCAGTCAAATTGCAGCATGTCAAAATTCCTACAGTTGCAAGCATTAACACCATATAATGCATGTATTTTTAAACATATTTCTTCAATTACAATAGC
The DNA here is from genome assembly GCA_009733165.1 of Naja naja. Taxonomy (NCBI): domain Eukaryota; kingdom Metazoa; phylum Chordata; class Lepidosauria; order Squamata; family Elapidae; genus Naja; species Naja naja. The sequence continues at coordinate 75,786,859 of CM019151.1, read as the reverse complement.
TAAGGTTCCATAGAATCCCAGCTGGCCTAAAAATTAGACAATTCCTTTTTCTAAGAGTCTTAGAAAAGACACTTACAGCTTGTTACTTAAAACCTATACCCAATTGCCACATTTGCAACCAACATGTTAAAATAATGTCTTTTTCTATACCTTTTCCATATATTTTTGAGTTGGCTTTGTGATATTGGGTAGTTTACATACATTGATTTTAATATAGTAATGGGGCTATGCTAATAATTTTTGAAAATTAATATTTACCAAAAGGGTGGCTATAAGTTTGCATATATAACATACAGCATGTAAATCTAACACAATAGTTCTATAAATCCATAGAAAATTATACCTAATCACTTGCCCTACATAAGGCCCATTTAAGATTTTCCAACACCAATTTTATGACAGCTCATTTAAGATTTCCCAGCAACAAAAATAATTTGTGATAAACATGTATTATTTTTTGCAGACCAGAGCAACCAATTCCTCAAAAAAATAAGTCCTCAGGTACACAAGTTGCACAGACAGGGAAAAAAGAGACATAAAACTAATTAAGATAACTGCTTTCAAATAGACTCTCAATTAGATTTACTTTCCTTTAATTAAAAATAATAGGAAAAGAGAGGAAAAACAATTCAGAAGGATTTCAGTTTTCTCCATTTGTCTTCATTCAAGAAGATGCAAAAGATCAGTAGCATTTAGTGATAGGAGAAATATTTCATTTTTGTTTTGATATTTTAGTTTATATCAGGTGGTTGTTCTATGCATTCAAAAGAGGGTAGAACAGTTGGATGCTCCTAGACCTTCACTTACAGAAGGAAGCCCATCTTCATGAGTCAGTCCCCCAATTCATTTAGGACACTCTTTTATGTTAACTGCCAGTTACTTTCTGGAATCTCAGGCGTGATTTTTAAAAATTCTACCTGGAAATGCTAGTGGTAGAACATGTTACGTTCTTCACACATACTTTATCCTCTGTTGATGTCTGATTTCTTCTCTGGATCTGCTAAATTGTGTAACTAAGTAGGTCATTACATAATGAACTCACTTTTTATAATGATTGAATTTTTAGCATACAGCCTTTTCTCCATTAAAAATTTAAGTATTTCTGAAAGTGCAGTTACTTTTTGTCACATTTATCTTACCAATCTTCTGAGGACCAAAACCTATGCCAGAGGAAAGAAATTAGTAAGAAGGATAAAAAAATTACCATTGTATAACAGGAGGAATTGGAATGAAATACAAACTATAATATTGTGTTTCAGATAAATTTTTGACAAAGGGATAGCAAATGATTTGTGCTGCTAACAGAGTTCTGTTTATATCACAGAATGAGAAATTCATATTGTTCTTTAAGAAAGTAAATAAGTTTCTCATATAGAGTCGTTGTCTTTTATACTGTTCTTTTCTTTATGATTAATGTAATAGTGATGAAGTAGCATGCCCACATTTAACCTCTGCCTATGACAAATATATATTTCCATTTTCTTAATTAAATCTTTGTTATGGCAGGCATAATATTAAACTGAATTACGCTACAGTAAATTAATTAAAGATACAAAAAGAGAGGTCAGTTTAGCTATTTCAACAGGCAGTGCTTCTAGTCCTTCTATGGGACCTTTGCCAAATGAATTAGATCTGTCATAAACACAATATTTGACAATGCAATATATATTATCTGCTAAAAGTAATTGAGTTTATGGGACTTAGCTCTTAAGAGGTAAATGTATGATTGTAACCCACATGAAATTTCAGAGTTTTGCACCTGAGTTCTTTCATTTACACAAAGTGAACCAGAATGATATTGTTTAAACTGAAACAGGAGATCCATCGTTTCTGAGACAGAAACAAAACAATACTCCTAAAAATACACACACAAATGCTTAGCAAACCTGTATAGCAGGACTAATCACTCTTGTATCCTGTTTTAGATTACCTACCTTCTTTTGTCTGAACTTTCCGTTTGAGTCAAACTTGACCTTCTGGTTTATTTTCAAACTAGATCATAAAGGCTTCAATTTTCTTATGGACTATAAAAGGCAAAAATCATATTTTTGTGCACCTGTATATGTATAAGATTGTTGGGGGCAATAAGCTGACTTTGTAAAAATGCCGCTTAGTAATAAGCAGGCATATACAATGGAATGAAGGCTATTGCTGAGCGCATTGGGTTGTGCTCCAAAAATCGTAAGCCGCCCTGAGTCTTCGGAGAAGGGCGGCATATAAATCTAATTAAAAATAAAAAAATAAAAAAAAATCATACAGGTGCACAAAAACATGTTTTTTTTTTAAAAAAAAAATCTATCATAAGAGCGGTGTGATGGAAAAGCTTGCCTCCCGCTTGGAAGGTTGAAAGTTCAATCCTAGGTAATGGTAGATGTTTCTGTCCTAGGGTGTAAAGAAAAAAATACTTGCTGCAAACTGCATGGCATCAGGAAGGGCATCTGGCCAGTAAATGCTCATCTCCATCTAGTTGCCCCGACTCTACCCCAAATTAAGGAATTACAGGGTCATAAAAATGGAGCTTTTTAATATATCTAGATGATTTGCGTCCTTCAAGCAATTGAAAAGATTAAGCAATGGGCTCTCTGAGGAGCTATTTTACCCCAATGGGATTGACTTGTCCTACCCAAGCCAGCTGAAGGAACATGCTGTGAACCCAGTTAGTCAATGAATTCTGGCTGGGGTCCAGAAAAAGACCCTTTTCCGCTGTGATTCCTGTCCTTTGGAAGATGGTGTATGTACGCTTTCAGCTTTCCTAAAGGGACTGAAGACCTGATTCTGCCAACTGGCCTAGAGTCCCAAGGAGGCCAACCATTCTAGACATAGCTAAAGAGCTAAGATAACCCCCATGTACATCTTGCTTTCTTCCCCCTAGCTTTGTCAATTTTAAGCCAATTTAATGTTACTATTTATTGCTTTGATAATTTAAGAATTTTAAATCAGGGTGGCATATAAGTTGAATAAATAAATAAATTAATAAACTTACACAAAATTTATAACAGTACCTGAATTAGAATCAATCTGAATCATAAACTCTGAATTTAAGCCACTCCCATCTCCCAAACGCACACAGGAAGATCAGATAGGCAATTCATGTACCTTCCCAAGATTTATTAGAACCAGGGGTGGGATTCTACCAGTTTGGACTGGTTCAGTAGAACCGGTTGTTACAATTCTCCATAGTTTGGAGAACTGGTAAATCGGGCCACTGGCCTGCAGCCTGCTTTTGCCCACCTGCCTGGCCAGCCATTGCTGCCTGCCTTCCACTGCAGTCCTGCCTGATCTGATCTCCCTGGGTGAGTGAGGCTCTGCAAGCCCTGATCGCCTTCCCCCCCACTTTTGTTTTGCCCCTTCCCTCCCCCACTTGCATTTTGCCACCACTGCTGGTCGCCTTTCCCCACCACCACCACTTGCCTTCCTCTGGGGAACATGTGCTCTCACTTGCTGCTCCATCTGGGACAGCAAGAGAGTCTTTCCTGGCACAGTGAAAAGCTTGCAAGTCCCGCTTCCATCGGGAAACGGCTCCTGGGCAAAGAGAAACAGAGAGCAACCTGGCTGCTTCTCTGCTGCTGGCCGAGCCCGTTTCCTGATGGGAGGGGAATTTGCAAACTTTTCAAGATTGAGTTTAAGAGCGCCCCATGGAAGAAGCTGAGAAGCCGAGAGCAAAAGTAGCAACTGCAAGGGCAACGGGCATGTGATGTTTCCCTCTGTAGTCCCCTCCCAGGTGACAGCCAGGGCTTTGCCTCCTCATTTCCTCAGGGATGCAGTGTCTGCCTCCTTCACACTCCTTGCGGAGGGACACGACCCCGTCTTGCTCTTGGCTTCTTGGCTTCTTCCATGGGGCTCTCTTAAACTCAATCTTGAAGAGCTGGAAGACATTTGTTCAATCGCCACCAAACTCGTCTTGCCCAAGACGGCTGCAACAGAAGCAGGAAAAGTGCACCAACTCTGATATCTCTTTCGGAGTCTGGGCTTCACCCTGCAGCTCTCTGCACATGCGTGGGAGCGCTGTCGTATGTCTCACTAAGCTGCCCAGGGTTGCTTGGATGGTTAGCAAACAGGCGGGGGGGGGGCACGCCGAACCTACTTGCTTCATCCGGGGTAGCTTTCACTTTTTCTAGCCTCCTTCCCCGGTTCCACCTCTTCTAGCTGGCCGCCAACAGGCGGGAAAGGCAGGAGAAACAGGCAATGATGGCACTGCTTTTCTCCACCCTCCGTGTGCTGCCGGGCCTTTTCTTTGCAGTTATCAGGATGACCAAGCTCACCGACCGGATTGCTGGTGACACCCACAGGCAGCTGGTGAGGCGGGAGGAGAAGCCTGCTTGGCAATGCAACCCTTAAGTGGGGACTGCAACCCTGCTGTGCATTGCGCCCACCCCAGCTTCCAACTCAAGCCTGATCTAGCGAGTGACATGATTTAGGGCAGGGGTCTTCAAAATTGACAGCTTTAAGACTTGTGGACTTCAACTCCCAGAATTCCTCCTCCAGTCATGTTAGCTCAGGAATTCTGGGAGTTAAAGTCCACAAGCCTTAAAGTTGCCAAGTTTGGAGATTTCTGACTTAGCCAATCCTGATTTTAATGAAGAAAATGCTGAAGCAGAAGTGAACTGATCAATAAGTATGATGATCAGGGATTGGGATACTTTCTATTTTAGGTGAATATATATTATATAATCCCTTTGTTCTGGAAATACTTCTTTTCAGTAATGTTTGGATTCTCAAGTGACAGTGCTGGAAAAGAATGCGACTGCACAATTACACCTAGTGGCAGCTATATCTAAGCTAAAAGATTTAGCAGGAGTCACCTATTCCTTAACTACATATTGACTGATTATGCAATGTGTTATATGCAGTGCTGCATTTGAATCTCCAGAAATTTAACTAAAATACAGCAATTAAATTGCTAGATGTGTTATAAAAGGTCTTATCTTGCTGCGATGAGGGCGGCGAATGGTGGTTACTTCTCCACCCTCATTGCGTCCGCAAATAATTGCCCGGCCTCCCTGTTCAGGGTCTCCCGTTCCCTCCTTAACCAGAGGGGGGGGAGGACCCTTTGCAGGGACATGCCGAGGAGTTTAGTCAACATCTGGCAGACAAGATCGCTCAGATTCAGACGGGCTTGGACTCCGACTGGGCAGAGTCCGATGGGAGTATGACAACTGGTCTTGGCAACATTATCTGGGAGGAGTTTGACTCTGTGACTCCAACTGAGGTGGACAGAATCATGGGGAGGCTGAGTGCTGCCACGTGTTTATTGGACCCGTGTCCCTCCTAGCTGGTGTATGCCGCCAGAGAGGTTACACGAGGCTGGCTCCAGGCGGTTATAAATGCTTCTTTGAGTGAGGGTTCCTTCCCTGCCACCTTCAAGGAGGCGGTGGTGAGGCCCCTCCTCAAGAAGCCTGCCTTGGACCCAGCTGATTTAAACAAGCTTTGTGGCGAAGGTTGTTGAGAGCGTGGTGGCCCGTCAGCTCCTGATGTTTCTGGAGGAATCTGATTACCTAGACCCATACCAATCGGGTTTCAGGCCTGGGTACAGCACGGAGACGGTGTTGGTCGCACTGGTGGATGATCTCTGGAGGGCACGGGACAGAGGTTATTCCTCTGTCATAGTCCTATTAGATCTCTCAGCGGCTTTCGATACCATCGACCATGGTATCCTACTGCGACGCCTCAAGTGGTTAGGAGTGGGGGGCACCATTTTGCGGTGGTTCTACTACCTCTCGGGTCATACGTAGGTAGTGTTGGCAGGGGGGCAGAGGTTGGTCCTGAGGCCCCTCACTTGTGAGATGCCCCAGGGGTTGGTCCTCTCGCCCCTCCTGTTCAGCATCTACATGAAGCCACTGGGTGAGATCCATGGTTTTGGGTGAAGTATCATCAGTATGTTGATGATACCCAGCTCTTCATCTCCACCCCTAACCAACCCAGTGATGCCCTTGAAGTGATGTCCAGGTGCCTGGAAGCGGTGCAGGTCTGGATGGGGAGGAACAGACTCTGACTCAACCCGACCAAGACCGAGTGGCTGTATGTACCGGCATCTCGGGCTTACCAGGATATTCCATCGCTAACTATGGGGGGAGCGGTGTTGCCCCCCATAGATAGGGCTCACATCTTGGGTGTCTTCCTGGATACATGGCTCAGTTTGGAGGAGCAGGTGGGAGCCGTGGCCAGGGGGGCATTCGCCCAGGTTCGCCTGGTGCGCCAGTTGCGACCCTGGACCGAGATGCCCTACGTACGGTCACTCAGGCGCTCGTCGTCTCCCGTCTGGACTACTGCAACGCTTTCTACATGGGGCTGTCCTTGAGGACCACCCGGAGGCTTCAACTTGTCCAGAATGCAGCAGCGCGGGTTGTGATGGGAGGGTCTTGATACTCCCATGTTACACCCCTCCTGTGTGAGCTGCACTGGTTACCGGTTGCCCTCCGAGTGAGATTCAAGGTGCTGGTGCTAACCTATAAAGCCCTTCATGGCATTGGACCGGGGTACTTGCAGGAAACCCTGCTGCCGATAACGACTTCCCGACGCCCAGTATGCTCCCACAGGCAGGGCCTCCTGGTGGTGCCGTCAGCTAGGCAGTGTCAGTTGGCGGCCCCCAGGAATAGGGCCTTCTCTGTGGGGGCACCCGCCCTCTGGAATCAGCTGCCCCTGGAGCTCCGGGTGGCCTCGGACCTCCGATCCTTCCGCCGTGGCCTAAAAGCCTGGCTATTTCAACTGCCGTACCTGGACTGATGGGGAGGGTTTTTAAATGGGTGTTAAATGTTTTAGTTTTATGATTATGAGATGTTCTTGGGTTTAATTCATTTTTAACTTTTGTATTATATGTTTTTTAATATTACAAGCTGCCCTGAGTTCTTAGGGAGATAGGGCGGCATATAAGTCTCATAATTAAATTAAATTAAATTAAAATTTACAGTGATTGTCAAAAACAATTTAAGAAGTTAAACTTTAAATGATCAAGGCTATCTGAATAACTATCTCAATATGAGCCAGTCTGAAGGCTAAGATCAGGAGATGCCCTAAAGATACCTTCCCTTTATGGGATTCATTTGTTCAAAATACAAAACAGGTTTTGGGATAACCTTGCTCTGTTTCATTAGCTCTTCATGTATCCCTGCATCCCTGAAAAATTCAAACACTTTCTGTACTAGATATCTTCTTCTGCTTTGGTAATAAGAAGACAGTCTTTATCAATACAAGATGAAATATGACAAAATTCTGGAAAGCAGATGTATGGTTATAGAGATGATGGCAGTAGTAGAGGTACTACATTGGTTAGAATAGATTTGGTTGTGATGGTTATTGAATTTAATCCAGAAAAGAGTGATTAATTAGATAGCCTAAAATGGTTTGGGTAGTTTTTGTACTATTAAAGGCTCATCTGTGTCTGAGTAGATAAGTCCACAAAGTATTTGAGGGTGAGACTCATAGGAGAATTTCTGAAAAGGAAAACCACTTTGGAATCTAAGAATGAAGATGTGTCAGAAGACAGATGGAATTTAAAAAAGACCAAAAGTTTATGTCTGATGGTTATAAAGTAGTTCATTGCCTGTGAGATATAGAATATTGCCACTAACTTAATGTAAGTGCTTTTCTTAAATTTAGTTAAATAGATAATTCCTAGTGCTTAAAAACATAGAGGGGTATAAATATGTTAGCATATCACATATGTTAAGCAAAGAAACTTGAACCTGGGAAAGTGAAAATGAAATTGCTTTTTAATGTCGGTTAAATTAATTTTTTAAAAAGTATGAGCAAATAAGGTTTTGACTCCTTTGTTTTCTTGGGAGGGTACTCCCTTTTTAGAGCAGGGATTCCTTTTCTTTCCTTGCCCCTGCACTGGGATTTCTTTGGCACAACTTTATCTTTTTCCCTCCTCTGGGCTTTTTAAAAAACTAACCTCCCCCCTTCCCCCACTTTCTGTCTCTCTCTCTCTCACACACACACACACACGCACACGCACAGAGGTTGGATCTTTCTTTCCTCCTGGCCCATACAGGCAACATCCAAGCAAATGACTTAGAGTTGGCCATGCCCACCCAGTCAAATGACCACCAAGCCATGCCCAGCCAGTTATGTGACTACCAAGCTATGTCCACCCAGTCACATGACCAAGCCACACCCACAAATTAAGCCTTGCCCACAAATTAAGCCATGCCCACAGAACCAGTTGTTAAGAAATTTGAATCCCACCCTTGATCCTGATTAGAACTATATAAAAACATAGTTCAGGAGCTACAACTATTACTTGCGCATGACCGGAACTTCTCAGCTAAGAGAAACTCTCACCTTGGCCTATAAGATGTACAAAAACGAAACTGGGAATGGCAATAAAACAACTCTTCAACATTACACTCAAAAAACAATTCAAGCAATTGATTGCTCTTAAGAAGAAACACAACACAATGTCCTCCTGGGAACAGCTTATTGTGGCAGCAAAGCAAAAGAACTCTTTTCTATTCTGGCATCTAATAGCTAATCACTCTGACAGAATTCATATCCCACTAGACGCCTGTATACCTCCTACAACCTTGGAAGTTTACTTTCAGAGAATGTATGAAGACCCCTCCAGCGAGAGTGTAAGATATACAGTGAGGGATTTACCTGAATGGCTCCCAGTTTCAGATTCTGAAATTAAAATTGCTCATTGGCCAACTCAGGACTGGGAAGGCCCTAGGAGCTGACTTCATTTCTGCTGAATTATTAAAGAACAATTTGGAGTGGCAGATACCAGTTCTGGTGCCACTATTCACTTATATCGACTCCACTGGCCATGTCCCAGAAGACTGGGGCTTGGCAATTGTTGTCCCAATTTTTAAAAATGGAAAGAGACATGATCCTGACAATTACAGAGCACTAAGTCTGCTAAATATAATCTCAAACTCTATGCTAAACACCTCCAAGATAAATTAAAGGAGTGGCTGGATCTTGAGAATTTGATTGCTGAAGAGCAAGCTGGGTTTAGAGAGGGGAGAGGCACCATAGATCAGTACTTAGTTCTTCATCATCTGATTGAAAAATACCTATAAAATAGACCTGTATCATTATACTCGGTTTTTATAGATCTCAAGACAGCCTTTGATACGATTACCAGATCTAAGCTATGGGACAAGCTGGAAGCTGCCTCAATTGACCACAGGCTTCTTCATCTATTATGTGCCCTACATACTAAAACATCCCTAAAAGGTGAGGTGTAATATGCAAGTTCCCTCTTGAAGTCAGTAAGAACTCAAGTGGGTTAAATGGGTGCATTTTGGCCCCCTTACTTTTTAACTTCTATATAAATGACATGATAAAATGGTTAAATAAACCAAATTACCACACACACCCAAAAATAGGTGATCGAAGCATCACCCTGCTGCTCTGTGCAGATGATGCTGTGATCCTCTCCAGGACACCAGTAGGTATTAAAAGAACATTGCGAGCCCCTATCCAGTATTGTAATTACAATAAACTGGACATAAATTATGAGAAAACAAAGATTATGGACTTTGCAAAAAGGCCAAAACTCTCTTCATGGTACCTAAATGGCCATAAAATAGAGCAGGAAACCACCTTCAATACCTGAGGGTGGTCATCCAGGACACGAAAACACATGACGAATATGTGCCTGCCTTGAGCCAAAGATCAGCAAGCGCCATCCTTACATTTTTCTGCACAAAGGGAGGATATTATGTCCCTGCCGTAATTAAGCTTTTTTTTCTTTCTTTCTTTCTTTTTGTTTATTTGATTTGTCAATCGCTTACAAGATAATAAGTATAAGGGTAAACATAGTTATGAATACATATAAGAAAAATAAAAGAAACAATAGGACAGGGACGGTAGGCACGTTGGTGTGCTTATGCATGCCCCCTACAGACCTCTTAGGAAAGGGGTGAGGTCAATAGTAGAAAGTCTAAGGTTAAAGTTTTTGGGGTTTGGGGAAGAAACCACAGAGTCAGGCAGAGTATTCCAGACATTGACCACTCTGTTGCTGAAGTCCTATTTCCTGCAATCAAGATTGGTGCGGTTAACCTTGAGTTTGTATCTATTGTGTGCTCTTGTATTGTTATGGTTGAAGCTGAAGTATTCATTGACAGGTAGGACATTGCAATGTATGATTTTATGTACTATACATAGATCGGACCAAAGGCAGCATAGTTCTAGGTTTTCTAGGTCTAGAATTTCAAGTCTGGTGACATAAGGTATTCTGCAATGAGTAGAGGAGTGTAGAACTCTTCTTGTGAAATATTTCTGAACTTTCTCAACTGTGTTAATATCAGATATGCATTGCGGGTTCCAGACTGATGAGCTGTATTCGAGTATTGGTCTAGCAAATGTTTTGTATGCCCTAGTTAGTAGTGTGATATTACCAGAGAAAAAGCTACGTAGGATTAGGTTAACAACTCTTAATGCCTTTTTGGCTATGTAGTTACAGTGGGCTCTAGCACTTAGATTATTAGAGATGAGTATTCAAAGGTCCTTGACAGAGTTTGGATCATCAACAAGGTCTTGACTATTCAGCTTGTATTTTATTTTCTGATTTTTTTTGCCAATATGTAAGACGGAGCATTTGTTTGTTGAGATTTGAAGTTGCCATTTGTTTGACCATTCTGTCACATAGTCGAGGTCTTTTTGAAGGGTAGCAGTATTGTCTGTGGACCTTGCTCAGACCCTCAGCTTTGTGTTTTACACCATTGGAAAAAGTTCAATCTAAATTCATTAGATCAATTCTCCAGCTGTCCTGTTGTGTCTCAAATGCACTCTGCGCCTGGAGACAGGATTGACAAAAGTCGAAGCAAGAATCTCTGGCTAAAGCTTAACTTCTTTCTGCAAGGTCTTGCTCCATTAATTGTCCAAGACAAATTCTCCTCATCATGGATCAAGGCTGTCAAGTCCAACCTTGCCAAGCTAGGGTCTCCCCAGCTTCAATACTCAAGATGGACTACGACCAAGCAAAACAAATCTTGTGACAAAGGGTAGAGGACATCAAAAGGCAAATGGACTTAGGGAAAGCTCTGCTGTTTCTGTCTCCAGACACCATTAGATATGTTACTCTTGTCAACTATCTTAGCCAGTTGGAGTCAGCAAACCACTGGAAAGCACTGTCACATGGTGCCTTGTGCTTCCATTGGCCATCCTGTATGGCAAGTATAAAAATATACCATTGACTGAAAGACTCTGTTCCTGTGGCTCAGGAGAGGTTGGGATTGTGGGTCACATACTCCTTCGATGTTCCTTTTACATTGAGATTTGGAAAAAACATATTCTGTCAATAATTGCTAGCTATCCTGGCCATTCCGACACTGCTTATCTCCAGTGGCTGCTTAAGGACGAACAGTCCATAACTACAGTGCAGGTGGCTAGATTCTGCATAGCAGCGCTGGGGATTTATCGGAAACACCTGTATAATCCACCATAGTTATGTTATATAACAAATGTGGCAAATCCTTTGCTCTGCTTATTCCTTTCCCTTTTAATATTAAACTGACAATGGGCCACACAGTTTATGGATTGTAATTTTAATATAGTTAGGTCATGCATGACAGATTGGATTTTATCATAGATTTTAGTTATTTATTATTTTATACTAGAATTTTTAATTGTATATTTACTGAATATTTTTATTTGTTCTGGTCTCTGGTCTATGACTGAAAAAATCTATTAAAAATTATCTTAGTGTATTTTCAGTGCACTTTAATGATTTATTTACTTTTAAAAATAACAAAGTAAATTATTTCTTGAGAAAGAATCTTCCAGGAAAATTTTTTTTTACATATACACACTGATTTTTAAAATGCATTTAACATAATTATGTCCAAAGTAGACATATCTTAAAGCAGTATTAAAAACACTGTAACTTATAATTGCATAAAATATATTTATTAAAATTGTGTTTGTAAGGTGGGGAACAAAACAAAATAATTCATCCATATAGGGGAGGATCTAAAGAGGATAATATGTTCCTTATTAATACAGTACATGAAGTAGAATATTCCAGAGTGAAGACAGAAGACGGCCTGTCTATCAGTCTTCACAAGGTGACATTATCAGTTGCAGCAATGCAGTAGGTTTACATTTATGATCTGGGCAATTTTCCAAGCCTATAAAAGGAAAGAATATCTCTAGGATATCTAAATAAAAAGTTGTTTAAGGCCAAATGTGATGCAACAAACTCTTCAACTTCTATTACATTAATTTGCATTATATTATGCTGTCCTTGAAGACCACCATGAAACTTCAGTTGGTGCAAAATGCAGTGGCCTTAATCATTTCTGGTCAGTTGCATGAACTGCCATGTTACACTGACACAGGAGTTCTGCTGGCTAATGAAATATTTCAGAGTGCTGCTCTATATTAAATATTATTATTATTCTATATCTATTAAAAGTGCTAGTTGTTATTTTTAGAGATCCATATTGCTTTACATCTGCCTGCTTGGTGTGACCAGAGAGCACCTGTTAATGATCCCCACTTACTATGAGATGTGATGGTAGAGGGCCTGACCCTGCACGTTCTCTGTGGAGGCTCCCCTCCTAGAGAAGAGGCAAGACTGCTGTTCTGGAATGGCTTTGGGAATTAAATGTGGAACCTTAGGGTAGTTTTGTTGTTATTGTATAGTAATTCACTTTTATTCTATTAATTGCTAGTATTAGTATCAGTATAGCGTCTACAGTCATTACTAAATGTCTACAATAATTAAGTAAAGAGAAACAGTTTCAGGCAGGGTAGCATTGATCCTTGTGGTAGTCCATTATTCAGCTTACAATATCTGCTTCTATTGAATTCTATGAAAACTTGAAATAACCTATTATTCAACATCTTGTCAATCAAGGCAGTGGTGTTATGATAAGATGTAACCTTGATTAATTTGAGAAGTCCTTCTCCCCAGACAGTATGATAGACTGTCAAGAAAAACAGAGACATTTTCATGATTTCATGAAATGATTTCAGTGGTAATTGTTCTTTCTTTTCTTTGCTTGCACCTTACAGATGTATAGTGGATGCTAATGAAGAACACATCCTAATGTAGAATGCACTTAATATTTACACTAATCCAAGCTTTTATCTACTAGCCACGATAGAGTACCAGAAGATCCTAGCAACTAAGCATAGCTTGCCACTTATGAGGACATCTCCATTAGCTGTTGTGCCTTTGAGTTGATTTTTTCTAAAACAATTCTATAAAAAAGAAAGAAATCATCTCAATAAAATAAAATATCATATGATTTCCTGGGCATTGAGATCAGAATATTTGAAAAAAAATCTAATTCTGAAAACACAGCTTTTTAATCTTTTCTATTGAAGTTCAGAATTAATATTAAAGTAACACTTTAAATAACATGACAGTTCTGTGGGTTGGCATGTGTTCAGAGTTGTAGATCATGGTTTCCATACATGGTGAAATCTATGAAGGGGATTCCCCCCCCCCTTATAAGTAGGAAATGATGGTTACACATTATACTGTGTAGTGTTTTGCTAAGCAAAAAGTCATCTGCCCTGTGCTGCATTTGCTATTTAAGAAATCCTTTATTCTGGAATACTTTATTTTATGAAACAAATAATCCCAGTCTACCAAACAAAAATTCTGAAAGCATTGCAGTCTTTTTAGATACGAACATTTATCATATCTATCATACAATATTTATTATGCTTTTATATAAAACCAGTTAACATTGTATGAATTAATGTGCTAATGTTTGCTGTTTACCTTGTCTATCTGCAGAAAGAAACACAGAAGCTAATAGAACAAGAAATTTTCTTATTTTCAGCTGTTGTTGACAGCTATGCTAAAGTGAAAGCCAGTCTTAAAAATATTTTAAGCCATAAAACAATAGTTCTTGCTTTCTTTTTCCTCTCAAAAAGGGAAGGCTAAAAGTAGCATTTATCAAATTAGAGTGCGACATCAGGTTTATCTCTCAGAAATAGTCCAACTGCTTCCTGAGGATTTGGATTCATATGGTTTCCTGCTCTTGGACTTTAACAGTAATCAGCAGCAACAACTTACAAATGTTCCAGCTCGTCCTAACTAATTGGAGTTATTTATATGCATTCCATCCACCCTTACCCTCTTCTCACATGCATCAGAGACAATGGATTTACATAAAGGAAAGTCCTAACATCTATTTCAATATTAAAATGTGTAACCTCCAATTTGATTTGAATAGTAAAAGACATAGAAGAATATACAGTATATAGGAGTTGGATTTATCAAAATCATTTTAAGCAATTCTGAAAACTAAAATAAACAAGCATAATTGCATGAAGTTGGACAACCAGCATGACAATGTATATTTTGACAGCTTGTATATTTGGGCTTCCATTGTAAACTATTGCCATTTTGCTGAAAATGAAAAATCACTGAAATACAGTTTTGCCAAGATTTCCTATCTCAAGAATTTGGAATATTCTACCTTGGCAATATATAATTGACAAAGCAATGTTCTGAATTAACAGCAGAGAATGAAGGGAAACGTCAGAATTGTAATGGTCTGTGTGAATAAATTTGAGAAAACAGGAGGAGGAACTACAGCCTAGGTATTCTTGTCTCATGTCAAAAATACAGAAACTAGAAAAGGGGAAAATATTAATTTAAATTTTAAAATTAAAAGCTTTAATAAAAATATAATATTGCCTGGTGCTAGGCCATATTAATGGCAGAGGTATTTTTGATATTCTGTCCCAGGGGGCAGTGCAAAAGATGTTAGTTGTTTGAATAGTGCCACATTCACTATTCAAACAGCAAACATGTTAACTAACAAGCATCCTTATCCTCAGAAAGGAACACCCATTTTAACATGTGTTCTTTAGTTCTAGCTTTAGTTGGCTAGAACTAAAGAACACATGTTAAAATGGTTGTCTATTTAAATATCTCCAAACTATCCACTTCCTCTCCAGGCAACTCCTCAAGTGGTTCTATCCAATCATAAAGATATTTTACTTGAGATTTCTATCTTTTTAGTTCTTCTATTTGAGGTGTGGTAACAATCTCCTCACTGCAGTTGAAAACAATCCTTCTTGATTTCAATCTTTTTGTAGGGGATACTTGGCCAAATAGTGGGTGTGCTGGATCATGTAACACCTTTCCATATTCTATGTCAAGTGCCACAGTTCTTCTAATACCTGGTGGGACTATTCCCACCAAGATATAAAGTTTGTCAAGTGGGGTGGGTTAACAATCCAGTAACAATGCGGCATGTATCACTAAGCACCCTATCCACCTGTGTAGAATGCACAGACCAGACCCAAATGGAGTAGGCGTATGCCACTGAGTAACACAGTGCAAGGATGGCCATTCATAGAATAATGGGGTGGGCACCCCCAAATTCTTTAATTCCAGCCATCTTTCTTAGGAGATTATTATTGGTAGAGATTTTTTTGCTTTAAATTGCAACAATACATTTTAAAGGTAATGTTTGGTTAGTGTAATGCCAAGGTAACATGGTGTCTCACAATGGGCCAGACCCGTGATGGCAAACCTATGGCACGCATGCCACAGGTGGCATGCAGAGCCATTTGTGCCGGCACATGAGCTGCAGGCAAACTTACCTCACTGCGCATATGCGTGCCTCAGAGCTGATTTTCAGCTGGTTTGAGGCCTTCTTTTCCTGTAGCCATCATTTCCTGTAATACCAGAAGTGACAAAAATGGGCCTATTTGGCCTGCAGAGGCTTTTTTCCAGCCTCTAGGAAGCCGAAAAAGGCCTCAAACCAGCCAAAAATCAGTTGTGAGGCACAGTGCAGGGGGGGAATTGTGCGTGCATGTACAGGGGGTGGGGGTGTGTGCATTGCTTTCTGGGTGGTGGCATATGAGCACACACGTGCCAGGGCATGCACAGTTTTTGGCACAGGAGCCCAAAAAGGTTAGCTACCACTGGGCCAGACTCATTCCATCCCAGATAATTTTGAGCCTGCATCTGGCCTGCTTGTTTTTCAGATCTAATGCACAGATATTAGTTTTTGATGGATTAGATTTTAGTACATTATAGTATTCCAACATATTCTTAAGAGCCAGTGAAAGCTTATCTTCCACCTCCTTGAAGTTTATTCCCTGAGCGGTAAGTGCCAAAACATCACATAGATAAAAGACAATATATCACATTGTCAGTAAATTTTACAATAAATAAAGACAAATTTTATTATATGAAATTGTATTTCACTGGATAAAAATGTGCAGTTTTTATATTTTTATATATGTATTCAGAGGCAATTGGAAATGAAAGGAAATTGGAATTTTGGAAATTTTGCTTACTTTTCTGTATTTCTAAATGTACTGTAGCATTTCTTCACATTATGAAAAAAATGTGCATTGTAAAAGTAGCCTTCACAAGGTTAGAGCCTTCTCATTCATTATATGTATGTGAGAGAGTTGAGGAGGTTTTGGATTACGCAGATGGCTTGGCAATATACTGTAACTTTAAATACCAGTCTTGTGTGTGTTTTGATTCTTAAGATGATAAAACGAGACAAGATGTTTACCTATAGAATAACCTTCGTGTTCATTTAAAACAGATATACAATTTTATTGCTTAAGATAATTTTCAATATGAATTACATCAGTAGAGTAATTCTTTGCACTAGAGCGCACACAGAAAGTCAGATTAAATTAGTTTACTCTGGCAATTCATGAAACAAAGTTTAATTATAAAAATTATAATTATAAATATACATGTATAATTATTTCATTATAAATATACATTTATAATTATAATTTTTAAGCAATAAAATTGCATATCTGTTTTAAATGAACATGAAGATTATTCTATAGGCAAACATCTTGTGTGTTTGTGTGTTTGTGTGTATGTGTGTATTTTTAATTCTTCTGAGTCCTGTTAAATTCTCAATTTCTCTAACTGTGCTTGCTTATAAGTTTAAGTTTATTGAGATTTCTATGCCGCCCTATCTCCCGAGGGACTCAGGGCGGCTCACAGTAAAAAACAGAAATACAAAATTTAAAAAACTATTAAATCGAAGAAACCCCAATTATAAACCTTAAAACATTAAAAACCAACGCACAGATTAAAACAATTAAAATCCCCTTCAGTCCAGGTTGGCTGATCGAAAAAGCCAAGTCTTCAGGTCACGACGGAAGGATTGAAGGTCAGGAGCCACCTGCAGCTCCACGGGCAATTGGTTCCAGAGGGCGGGCGCACCCACAGAAAAAGCTCTCCCCCTGGGGGTCACCAGCCGACACTGTCTGGCCAACGGCACCCTGAGGAGACCTTGTCTGTGGGAGCGCACAGGGCAATGGGAAATCGTTGCTGGCAGCAGGTGCTCCCGCAAATACCCCGGACCTAAGCCATGAAGGGCTTTATAGATGATTACTAGCACCTTGAATCTCACTTGGAGGGCAACCGGCAGCCAGTGCAGCTCATGCAGGAGGGGTGTAACATGGGAGTATCGGGACACTCCCATCACAACCCACGCGGCTGCATTTTGCACCAGTTGAAGCCTCCGAGTGGGCCTCAAGGGCAGTCCCATGTAGAGAATATTGCAGTAGTCTACACAGGAGGTAACGAGCGCATGAGTAACTGTACGCAAGGCATCTCGGTCCAGATAGGGGCACAACTGGTGCACAAGACGAACTTGTGCAAATGCTCCCCTGGCCACAGCTCCTACATGATCTTCCAGGACGCCTAAATTGTGCACCCTTTCCATGGGGGGGTAACACCTCTCCCCCCATGACCAAAGATGGAACATCCTGGACAATCCGAGATGTCGGTATGTGCAGCCACTCGGTCTTGGCCAGGTTGAGCCGAAGCCTATTCCTTCCCATCCAGACCCGTACTGCTTCCAGGCACCGGGACATCACTTCGAAGGCATCACTGGGTTGGTTTGGGGTGGAGATAAAAAGCTGGGTATCATCAGTGTACTGATGATACCTCACCCCAAAACCATTGATAATCTCACCCAGCGGCTTCATATAGATGTTGAACAGGAGGGGAGAGAGGACCGACCCCTGAGGCACCCCACAAGTGAGGGTCCTCGGGGTCGACCTCGATCCTCCTGCCAACACCGTCTGCGAATGTCCCGAGAGGTAGGAGGAGAACCACTGTAAAACAGTGCCTCCCACTCCCAACCCCCCCGATGCATCGCAGTAAGATACCATGGTTGATGGTATCAAAAGCCGCTGAGAGATCTAATAGGACCAGAATAGAGGAATAACCTCTATCCCGAGCCCACCAGAGATCATCTACCAGCGCGACCAATGCCATCTCCGTGCTGTACCCGGGCCTGAAACCCGATTGATACGGATTCAGATAGGCAGCTTCCTCTAGGAACAACAGGAGCTGTCGGGCCACCACGCTCTCAACATCTTTTGCCACAAAGCAAAGGTTGGAGACAGGACGGTAGTTGTTCAAAATAGCTGGATCCAAGGCAGGCTTTTTGAGGAGGGGCCTCACCACCACGTCCTTCAAGGCAGAGGGGAAGCATCCCTGACTCAAAGAAGCATTGACCACTGCCTGGAGCCAGCCTCGTGTAACCTCCCGGGCGGCATAAACCAGCCAGGAGGGACACGGGTCCAATAAATACGTGGCAGCACTCAGCTTTCCCATGATCCCATCCACTTCATCCAGGGTCACAGGATCGAACTCTTCCCAGATGGTATTCCCAAGACCCGATGCTTTCCCTCCCCCTTCAGACTCTAGCCAGTTGGAATCCAGACTGGTCTGGATCTGAGCGATCTTGTCCAACAGATGTTGACAAAACTCCTCGACCCGTCCCTGCAAAGGGTCCCCCCCATCCTCTGAGGAGGGAGCGGGTGACCCAAAACAGGGTGGCCAGGCGATTATCTGCAGACGCAATGAGAGCGGAGAATAAATGCTTCCAGCCTCCCAATGCCACCAGATAAGATCTAGTAAAAGATCTTAGTTGTGATCGATCAGATTCGGACCGACTGGATCTCCAACTGCTCTCTAGGCCCCTCCTCTGGCACTTCATCTCCCGGAGCTCTGTGGAAAACCAGGGAGCTAACTGGGATCTGCAGTGGGTTAGAGGCCGCAAAGGTACAACGCGATCGAGAGCCCCGGAGGCAGCACTTTGCCAGGCATCCACCAGGGCCTCGATCTGGCTGTGGATAAGGAAGGCAGGAATCATCCCAAGCTCCACCTGAAACCTCTCTGGGTCCATTAGGCGCCTGGGGCGGAACCACCTAGTCGGTTCTGACTCCCAGCGACGAGGAGTGGCATATTGGAAACCCAGCCGGAGGAGATAGTGATCGGTCCATGACAGGGGCTGAATAGTTGGTGATCCCCCACCCAGATCACTAAAGCACTGTCGGAGACAAAAACAAGATCGAGTGTGTGTCCTCCACCGTGAGTTGGGCCCTGAATTATTTGGGTCAGGTCCATGGCCGTCATGGTGTCCATGAACTCCCGAGCCATCCCCGACGCCCCACCCAGAGATGGCAAGTTAAAATCCCCCAGAACCATGAGCCTGGGGAATTCCACCGCCAACCCGGATAGCATGTCGAGCAGCTCGGGCAGGGCCGTTGTCATGCAGCTGGGAGAGAGGTACGTGCGCAACAGGCCCAACTGACCACCAGGGCCCCACCTCAGGAGGAGAGAGTCACACCCGCCTATCCGTGGGACAGTGGCCTCCTGTGGACAAAGGGCTTCCCTAATAACAACTGCCACCCCCCCGCCCCACCCTGGGCCCGAGGTTGGTGTAGCACACGGAATCCTGGTGGGCACATCTCTGTCAGAGGGACTCCTCCCTCTGAGCCCAACCAGGTCTCCGTAATGCAAGCCAGGTCCGCGTCTTCCTCCTCGATCAGCTCATGGATGAGGGGAGCTTTGTTCACCACGGACCTGGCATTTAAATCTTATCTAAACAGCAAATGTACCTTCACTAGTTTCAGAATCCTCTAACTATTGACATGACTATTTGTATGGAGTTGGCACACGGTGAAAAATTCATCTTTGGAACAAAACACAATGCAACTCATCCTGCCACAGGGGTTTATTGTAGATTAATCTGCATAAAGTTGCAACTTCAAAAAGTCTTGTAATTGCTGATGCCATTATCATTAATAAACAATTTCTGTTCCATTTTCAAGGCATGACATTTTCAGATATTTAAACTCCCAAGTAGAATTAAAGTGTGGGAACTAACAAGAAAGAATTGGGTGTTGGCTTACTTCCATTCATATGTTGCCTTTATATGAAAAATCAGGTTTTTGTTTTTCCTTGCTGATAACATTTAAAGAATTATTAAATGTTGGGATTGAGTTTACAAGACATTTTGCTATAGATATTTATTATTTCATTATTTGTAATTCATGATTGTGATAGAAAATATTAAACACACTGCAAAAATGTAAATACCATAGGGAAATAGCTTGAAATGTTAGATAAAGAAGAATGTCTCAGGGAAATGAGATCTTTTCATTTTCATTTTTCCAACACAATGGAATGTTGGAAAGAAGATATGTAGACAGTTCTGAGATTCTTGTCCATCAGCAAGATAACTTTCCAAAAATGAAACACAATGGGACCCAATTTGGTGTTGGGAAGAAAAAGAGCAAAGGAAAGATTGAATTTGAAAATGGTCTTGGTCTGGCTGGGGACTGCAGAACAAACATTCCTGAAAAATTCCTGCAATATGTCCCTATGAGAGAGGCAACTGCTAAGCTTCATTGTGATCAGAGCAAAGCATATAGAATAGAATAGAATTTTTTATTGGCCAAGTGTGATTGGACACACAAGGAGCATTTGTTTTGGTGCAAATGCTCTCAGTGTTCATAAAAAGAAAAAAAATACATTAATCAAGAATCATAGGTATAACACTTAATAGTAGTCAAAAGTCTCTTTTGTTCTTGAAACCATGCTCTGCCTATTTTCCTTGTTTTCTTTTTTTGTTAATATTAACTTCATTTCAGGTTCTTACAAAGACATTACCATCTACAGGTACTGTTTTCCAGGGATATCTTTTGAGCTGAGGGAGATGTATGAGCTTCACTCCTGTATATTCATAATGTTAAAAATTAGGGTTGTGCAGCCTTTGGAATTTAAAGAAAAGATGCTTTAGAATTCATGAATATATAGCTTCCATCTCTAATTCCTTAAAAGAACAATGGTCCCACATTTCCTCAATTACCTTCTACATTTTCTATTATCCTGGAAAGAGGATGTTTAATATGAGAAATTGCAGGCCATTGCTATTGTCGCATTCCCATGCATATTTCCAACATGCTAATAAAAGGAAGCATATGGAGGCTACATATTATGGGCTTCATTTTATTTATTTATTTATTTATTTAATTTTTAATTACATTTATATGCCGCCCTTCTCCGAAGATTCAGGGCGGCTTACAATTTTTTGGGATACAACCCAGTGTGCTCAGCAATAGCCTTCATTCCATTGTATATGCCTGCTTATTACTAAGCGGCATTTTTACAAGGTCAGCTAATTGCCCCCAACAATCTTGGGTCCTCAATTTACCTACCCCGAGAGGATGGAAGACTGAGTCAACCTTGAGCCTGGTGGGATTCGAGCCTACAGTAAGAGCAGGCATTTAACAGCCTGAGCCACCAAGTCTCATGCACTGTTTTAATCTTTTCTGAAATCAAGTTTAATAAAATATTCCATGTTTTATGCCATAATAAAATTCTGTTTTGATTGACAAATAGGCAGCTCTTTTTATTATTATTTTCACACAAATGAATGCAATATGCATTTGATTATCCTATTTATATATGTTACTACTGATTTTATCATCAAAGCATCATATATTTTGAAACCCTACATTAAAAACACCCGGCCACCAGCAAAAATAGTCATACATTCTGAATCCTATAAACATTACTGTTTTGTTAATACAAGTATTTAATTCTTTGACAGAAGCATATGTATTTGATTTTAGTATGTTTCCCCAATTAATCATTGTAAACAATATTTGCTGCATATTTAAGAACAATAAAAGCAATACACACAATTAATGAAGTAAGTAGGACTTTATGTTTCTCTCAATAGGCCAAAATAAATCGGGTTCAAGATAAAAATGTAATTTTTCTTGAATAAGATGAATGAAGGAACTTTGTTGTGGATCCTTCAAATCAATACCATTGCTTTGCTAGGATGGCAAGATGATCAATTCCACTGATATGTTATAAGACATTTTAACAAAATTCCTGATATTCTAATAGATAAGAAATATATAAGTAGCAATAATGCTTCTGTGCACACAATTATTCTTGAATATGGGCTTTAATGAGAAGTATTTAAAATGGTAAACATTTTAAGTCACATTGAATAAAGATTTTGTGTCCGACTAAATTGTTTGTGACAGCCTATGATAAAGTTGAATTGTATTAACATTTATAAAGAGATGTAGTGTTTTCATGTTTCTCTTTAGGATGATCTCCATTCTATTTTGCCATTGTTCTCTTGGGAGCATTTCTACTGATGAGCTATTCCTTTTTATATTAAAAATTTATTGCATGAGAATTCACAGTGAATATGAAGTGCAGTATCTAGATAGAGCATCAAGGTTATAAGTCATGTTTTCTAACATGGCCATAAATCAGGGGTAAGGAAAAATAGTGCTATGTAATCAGGTTGCATATAGTTTTTTTTAGCAGAAGAGCAATGGAATGCTGCATTTCCTTGTAAAATATGGAGCAAAATTTTGAACTGTTAACATGATCACTGTTCTTCCTCTGCCTAGCCGGTTGCTTAGCTGTCATTTTGCCTTATTGCTTATGGTTACCACTCTAAGGTAGAAGGCTGGTACAAAGAGTGAACAAATAGCAGAAATATTAAGAATGCTATTTTGAAAAAAAAATTCTATTTGTTAGAAAGTCAAAGTTAATTGTCTTGATTTATATCATTTGTCCACCCAAGAAAAATTTGGAAAGGAAAGGAAAATTTAGAAAATACTCTTATATAATATGGTAGATCAAAATATTAGACTATATAATAGGTCACATAATACACCAAAGTAAGTTGTTTTAATGTTGTCTGCAAACATTAGGATTTATTTGTTTATATAAATCTCTCTCACTGAGTTTAATGCAGCTTAAATGTGCTCAGTTATTTGGATTATTGAACAGAATGACAGTTACTGCCCTTTATCCAAAGGGTAAAATACGTATGTGACAGAGAAGCCTGCTCACTGTCCTCTGTAATCTGTTTACTGTCGGCATATGCTCACCCAACTTAATTTCAAAACATAAGCAGTGACTTTAAGTTCCACTTCTTTCTGTGTTGCTCTTCACTGCTAATAAATACACTGTTGTGCTCTCTTTGTCTTGTCCTTGAATTAACCAAATTGTGATAAAAATAGGGCAAAAATAAATGACTTTATTCATTGATCACAAAAAATAGAAAAAGAATTAGCCTTATTTGCTTTAGTATTTACACACACTCATCGTCTATCATGAGTAAGAGTAGGTTGCAAAGCTTTTGATTAACAATATATTATCATCTGCTCTAAATCCTAAAATGTGCTAAATCTTAAATATGGTTTGATAAGATAAACCACAATTTAAGGTTTTACAATGAATGTATTTAGCTTACAGTGCATATCTGTATTAGGTACAAAATCTACTTTTCTGTATCTTTTTTGTGCCATCTAATTATTTATTATTAAATTATGTATTATTTATTAAATTTTTATGCCACCCATCTCCCCAAAAAGGTGACTCTAATTAGATGTACAAACTTTTGTAGCTCAGATCTGGTAGCACTAACTTTTTCTTATTTTAGAGTTGACAGGAAAAGAACAGTTAGAACTATGCTATCATTGTTTATTTCTAATATGTAAATTAATTAGATTTAATGAATCCAGGTGCTTCTGAGAGTCCATTTATGCTGTGGCCTGAAATCTTTTTCCTAACTTATTTTGCTAATGATATATGAAAACAATTCTGTGTATGACAAAAAGTGTTAAGCAATTATTATTTATTTATTTATTTATTATTTGAACTTATATGCCGCCCCATCTCCGAAGACTCGGGGCGGCTTACAACTAAAAAGCAAAGAACAATAAATACATTAAAAAACAATTAAATCAAAATTATAAGCCCAAATATTTATAAAATGAGTTAAAAATTTAAAAATAACCCTCCCCAAAGGGTCACAGCCCGGGTTGGTCAAATAACCAGGTCTTCAACTTCATGGGCGGAAGGTGCGGAGGTCAGGGGCCAGGCGGAGCTCCAAAGGCAGTTGATTCCAGAGGTCAGGGGCAGCAACAGAAAAGGCTCGTCGTCGAGGAACCGCCAGCCGGCATTGGCCCGCCGATGGAACCCGAGGAGTCCTTGCCTATGAGCTCGAACAGGGCGTCGGTGTTTGACATCGGAAGAAGCGCTCCCTTAAATATTGAGGACCCATGTCGTGAAGGACTTTGTATGTTAACACTAAAACCTTGAATCTCACCGGGCGCAACCGGCAACCAATGCAGGCGCGCGGAGGGTCACATGGGAGAACGGGTAACTCCCATCACCACCAGCGCCGCGCATTTTGCACCAGCTGCAATCTCGGATGGTATGCAAGGGCAGTCCCAAATAGAGCGTTGCAGTAGTCAAGCCTGGAGGTAACAAGGGCATGAGTGATCGTCGAGGGCGTCCGATCCAGAAAAGGGCGAAGTTGACGAACAAGGCGGAGCTGGGCAAAGGCCCCTGGCAACGGCCCCCACCTGCTCCTCCAACGGGCCGTACATCCAGGAGGACCCCCAGATTCGCGCCCTATCCACAGGGGGCAGCACCTCTCCCCTATGGCCAAAGATGGATAATCTTGACTGGGTGGGGCGCCGGTATGCACAGCCACTCAGTCTTGGCGGGTTGAGTGAAGCATGTTTCCGCTCATCCAGTTCCGTACCGCATCCAGACACCGGGTCATCAGGGAGAGGCATCACTGATCTGGCCTGGGGTGGAAATGTACAGCTGAGTATCATCAGCGTACTGATGGAATTTCACCCAAAACCACGGATGATCTCACCCAGCGGCTTCATGTAGATGTTAAACAAAAGGGGAAAGGACCGACCCCTGAGGGACCCCACAAGTGAGGGCCCTAGGGACGACCTGACCCCCCTGCCAACACCGATTGCGCCGCCCGAGAGGTAGGAGGAGAACCACCGAAGAACGGTGCCCCCACTCCCAACCCCCAAGGCGACGCAAAGGATACCATGGTCGATGGTATCGAAAGCGCTGAGAGGTCTAATAGGACCAGGACAGAGGAAAAACCCTATCCGAGCCCTCCAGAGATCATCCATCAGCGCGACCAATGCCGTCTCCGTGCTATACCCAGGTCGGAAGCCCGATTGATACGGATCTAGGTAGTCCGCTTCATCCAGGAAAAGCGGAACCTGTTGAGCCACCACACTCTCAACAACCTTCGCCAGAAAACGAAGGTTGGAGACTGGACGAAAGTTGTCTAACACAGTCGGGTCCAGGGCAGGCTTCTTCAGGAGGGGCCTCACCACCGCCTCTTTCAAGGCGGCGGGAAAGACACCCTCCCTTAAAGAAGTTGATAACTGCCGGAGCCAACCGAGTGGCCTCCCTGGCGGCATAAGCCAGCCAGGAGGGACACGGGTCCAATAAACATGTGGTGGAACTCATACGCGCATAATCCTGTCCACTTCATCCTCGGAAACCGGGTCGAACTCATCCCAAATAACCAGACTCCTGCACCCCTTCCTCAGACCACTGCAAATCGGAGGACAACCCGTCACGAATCGAGCAATCTTATCCGACAGATATTGAACAAATTCCTCGGCCCTACACCGCAACGGGTCCGGCCCCCCCTCTGGCTGAAGGAGGGAACGAGTAACCCGAAACAGGGCGGCCGGGCGATTATCTGCGGACGCTATGAGGGTGGAGAGATAAGATCTTCTCGCCTCTCTCATAGCTACCAGGTAAGTCCTAATAAAGGCTCTCAGCTGGGCTCGGTCGGATTGGGAACGGGTAAACCTCCACCTGCTCTTAATTGTTGTAAATTATTGTTTTTGCTTGTAATAACTTGAAATGTACTTTAATATTTGATGGCAATATTCATGAGTCTCAGTACATTACTTTATTTATTGCAAAGTTTATCAAGATACTTCAATAATAGAATCAACAAACAAGTTTTATATTATTACAAATAATCTAGAATTAAGCTCCTTTGTATCCTCCATTACTGTCACTTCCATTTATAACTTTACCATGTTTGGTGTTTTTGGTTTTTGCAAGTCAGTTTGGCTAGAATAGTAATTCATTAAATAATGAGACTGTTACATGAAAATTGTCCAGTGGTTGATTATTATGAAGATGCATGAAATCATTAATTTTTACATTTTTCAGCCAAGGGCAGCATTTCAGAGGCTAGATATTGTTTTGTATGTTCTAATCTTTCTAAGTAGTTACTTCTATTATTGTTATTTATTTTTAATTAAGAGCAGCATATTGCACATTTCACCTTCATGCTCCAGTAGTTCTAATGATACAGACCAATAAACCTGATATCAATGTCTGGGAAAATCCTGGAAAAGAATCAAGCAATAGATCTGTGAATACCTAGAAGCAAGCAAAGTTATAACCAAAAGCCAATACTGATTTGTCAAGAACAGATCACCCAAACAAGTCTTATTTCATTTTTTTCACGAAGTGGCTAAACTAGTAGACCAGCAAAATGTAGTGAACATAGTATACTTGGATTTCAGTAAGGCATTTGACAAAGTAGATCACAATGTACTTCTTGGTAAGCTAAGGATTTGTAACTGGCTGACAAATCACACTCAAAGTGTGGTCCTCAATGGAACTACATTTACATGAAAGGAAGTATGCAGTGGGGTACCCCAAGGTTCCATTTTAGTCCTAGTACCCTTCAACATCTTCATACGACCTAGATGAGGATTAGAAGGAAATTCATCAAATGTGCAGACTACATTAAGCTAGTAGGAATAGTCAACACTCCAAAAGATAGGCTCAAGATCAGATGGATCTCAATAGATTTGAACACTGGGCCATATTTAACAAAATGAAATTCAGTGGAGAGAAAAGTAAAGTTTTACCTTAGGCTGTCAAGATTGAACCACTTTACTTCTTTCACGCCTAATGCTTTTCAACTTGCCAATGAACTGGGGGGAGGGAAATGGAATGTGGAGAATGTATGCAGGGATCATGAGAGCATGGAGCAGCAAGGTCACCACTGCAGGTGCTTGGAAAGAGATGGACTGTTCTCATAAAATAGACCATCTTATAATTTGACAGTGTGATCAACCAGGGATGGGGAGAAAGAGAACGCATTGTTTAACAGGACAAGCATTTGTGTGGGAAACCAGAGATGGTTTCATTTCTTCAGTACCAGTATAGTGTATCCAATAAAGTTTTACTTTTGGGAATTCAATTCTCCGAGAGTGTTTTGGGTTCAGTAATTGGACAATTGATTTTAAACCAGCTCACCTAAGTCAACTCAGCCTACTCAGGTAAACCCTAGAGAGCTGTGACCTAACAATGTCAGGAACGGAGTGAAAAGCTGATGCCACAGTGAAGCCTGGATCACTCCCATCTTGGGAGGCACTAGTAGTCGCTCAAGAGGATGCCAGAGTGCAGACAGTGGTAACCCAGTCCAAAGTGAGAGTGGAGAAGTCAGAGCAGCCACAAGTATGTGAGAAGGGGATCGTGGCTGGATTCATTTTCCCTACTCCAAAGTGTGATGGCTGAGCAGACTGGGAAAGAGAGCTGAGATGGAGTTCCCCTTGGTTCCATCTGCAGTGACCTTGATTTGAGGCAGCAAATGGAAGGCGTGGAGGGCTGCAGACTGAGAAGAGTCAAGGGAGTGGGAGAAGGAAGCGTATACTGTTTGATGGGCACTTCTGACTTGGAAGTAAGATTTTGTTCAAGTGTGGACTGACCACAAGAACCTGGAAGCTTTAAGAACCCGAGGAAACTGTCCCCAAGCAAGTGAGATGGGCACCTTAACCCTAACCCAACTTCACCCTTTGATACTTGCCGGGCGGGGAGGAATTTCCTTACCGATCGTTTTCGGATGCCCCAGTACAAAACTACCCGAGAGGAAATAGTTAACTCCATGATTCTCTCCAGGCAACTGGAAGCACAGGTCTTGGTGAGGCAGCAACAGCTAGCCACTCATCAACCAGCCGATGGCATGCTACTCCAACAGCTAAAAGAAGCCCTGAAAGAAGATGAATGGCTCAGAGATCACAGAGCCGACCAGACAATGAGGGAGTTTCTGGTGTAGAAGGTAGACTAGCTGTATATTCCAGTCAGTCAGAGGACCCAAATCCTACAACGGAGCCATGATGTAAAACTGGCTGGTGTCAGATCCGTGTATCTGTCATTTCTTCAATGGAAGAAGAAAAGGGGGGGGGGGAGACTGAGAAAGAAATCCTTATTGATGTAACCTGAATATATTTAATCTTATATCAAATTTGTATAACCTACACATGATACAATGGAGGGACAAAAACCAGATGCCTGGAAATCTATCACTTCTGGAACAGACAGCCAGGGGATGAAGAGACCACGAAAATTCCACAGTGAAATGTGTCCTGGAAAACTCTGGAAAAGATCGTTCTAAAAAGGGGATGGGGGGAATTAACATGTTGGCTCTTTGTTTTACTAAATACACATCAAGATAAGGGGAGGGTTTTAAACTCCCTTATCTATCTCTGCATGCCTAAGAGGCCTTAGACGCTGCTTTTAATCCCTACATGAATTGTCTCATCTCAATAAAGGATTCCTTTTGATACGTTTTGATACATTTTCAGAAGTTCATTCTTGTTAATTGAATGGGAAAAGTTCTGTAGCCTGACAGCTGGACACTTTTGGTTTGTAAAAACTCTTCAGTTGGCTAAAAGACAATTCTAGTTGCCCAAGATGAAGAAGGACATAGAGAACTATGTAACCAACTTCCCAGTGTGCATGTCTATGAAATGATTGCCAGGAAGACCCTTTGTTGCTATAGCTGGTGGCTAACCCTAATAGAGCATGAGAGGAAATTGCCATGGATTTCATAGTGGAACTGCCAGAGAGTAATGGGAGCACTGTAATCTGGACTGTGGTTGACCTGCTTTCAGAATAAGCACACTTCATTGCATGCTCGAAGCTTCCCTCAGCCCGAAGTGGCCAAAATATTTGTGCAGTACATCTATCAGTTGCATGGGATCCCAAGGCACATCATTTCAGATTGGGGGGTTGCAGTTTACAGCAGAGATTTGGTGGGTTCCTAAAGCAAATAGGGTCAGCTCAGGGACGTAGTTCATGGTTTCATCTGTGCACCAATAGGGTGGCAGAAAAGATTAACACAATGGTGGAACAATACCTACATTGCTATGTAAACTATCAGCAAACCAAGTGGGTGGAGCTCCTACCTTTCACAGAAGTGGTTTATAATAACTTGGTGCATAGCATTACTGGATTTACCCCTTTTAAAGTAACTGTGGGGTTGAATTTGTACCAATGCCAGAGTTTCTGAGGGAACTTCCTCCCTCATTAACAATAGCTGAATAGACCGAAACCCTGAAAGCTGCTTGGGGAAGCATGCAGAGAGTTCTGAATAAGGCCAGGGATTTGCAAAAGAAACAGGCAGATCGAAAAGAGCCCCTCAAAAGAAGTTCAGAATCGGGAGAGAGTTTAACTGTCTATGAAATACCTAAAGCTGAAACCAGCCTTGTAAGAAACTGGGTCCTAAGTACATAGGTCCATTCTCAATTGTTTGAATCATAAATCCAGTTACTGTGGAGTTACAGTTGCCTCAGATACTTAGGTGAGTCCACTCAGTGTTCCACTGTAGCTTATTGAAGCCCTTCCAAGGCTCTAAGTTAAGGCCAGTTGAAGACAAGCTGCCACCTCCTGTGATGGTGTGTGTGGGGAGAAACAGTATGAGATAAAGAGGATACTGGACTCAAGCTACTTTAAGGGGAATTACAATATTTAGTGCAGTGAAAAGCACATCCCTCAGCCAATGTGGTGTGAGTAGGTGCCCAAAACACTAGTGCAGACAAGTTAGAAAGGTTTCATGCAAAATACCCCAAACAACCAAAGAGATTAGTAAAGGCTAAGACCAGCTAAGCAACAATAATTAATCTGTATTTAATATTTTCCAGGTGCCCTTTTCCTTCAAGGGTCTGCATGTCAAGATTGAACTACTTTGCTTCTTTCAAACCTAATGTTTTCAACTTGCCAATGAACTGGGAGGGAGGGAGATGTAGAGGGAGGTGTAGAAAGTATGCAGAGATCGTGAGAGCTTGGAGCCACCAAGGTCACTGTTGCAGGTCCTTGAGAAAGAGATGGACCATTCTCATAACAAAAGACCACCTCATAATTGGACAATGTGATGAAGGGTAGGGAGAAAGAGAAAGTATTGTTTAACAGGGCAAGCATTTGCATTGGTTTTGTTCTTCAGTACCAACATGCTGTATCCAATAAAGTTTTACTTTTGGGAATTCAATTCTCCGAGTACTTTGTTTTGGGTTTGCTAATTCTACAGTTGACATAGACAAGAAAAACTAACTGTACAGGTACAGACTAGAATGAATTTGGCTCAGTGCCAGCAAATTTGAGGATCCTGCAGTCCAAGTGGACAATCACTTAAATATGAGCCAACAGCGTGCATCTGTAGCCAAAAAAAAAGCCAGTGCCAATGCAATCCTAGGCTGCATTAACAGAGGGATAGAATAAAAGATCACATGAAGTATTAGTGCTGCTTTATAAACCCTTAGTAAGACAACACTTAGAATACTGCATCCAGTTTTGCTTGCCATATTATTAAAAAAGATGTGGACAAAATTTGGAATGAGTGCAGAAAAGAGCAGATGATTAGGGGAATGAAGACATGAAATCTAGTTGCAGAAATCTAGTGAAGAGAAGGACTAGAGTTGACATGACAACAGTGTTCCAATATCTAAGGACCTTCAAAGAAGAGGAAGTCAACTTTTTTTTGAAGATGTAGTTCCCATCTTCAAAAAAGGAAAAAAATGGATCCAGGAAATTACAGACCTATCAGCTGGCATTGGTACCTGGAAAGATTCTGGAAAAGAAAGATAATCAAGCAAAGAATCTGTGAACATCTAGAGGCAAACAAATCAATAACCAAAAGCCAATATGGGTTTGTCAAAAACAGATCATGCCAAACAAATCTTATTGCATTATTTGACAAAGTGACAAAATTAGTGGACCAGTGGAATGCTGTTGATATAATTTACTTGGATTTCAGTAAGGCATTTGATAAAGTAGACCACAAACTACTACTTGATAAGATAGAAAAATGTGGGTTAGAGAGCATCACTGCTAGATGGATTCCTAACTAGCACTAACTGCACTCACTATGTGGTTCCCACATGGAATTGCATCTACATGGAGGAAATATACAGTGGGTACCCAGGAGGCTCTGTTTTTGGAGCTCTTCAAACATCTTCATAATGATTTGGACGAGACAGATGGGGAACTCATCAAATTGCAGGTAACACCAAGCTGGCAAGAATCG
>CM019151.1:75651277-75754462 GCA_009733165.1 Naja naja | reverse complement strand
ATGTAAATTAATTAGATTTAATGAATCAGGTGCTTCTAGAGTCCATTTATGCTGTGGCCTGAAAATCTTTTTCCTAACTTATTTTGCTAATGATATATGAAAACAATTCTGTGTGTATGACAAAAGTGTTAAGCAATTATTATTTATTTATTTATTTATTATTTGAACTTATATGCGCCCCATCTCCGAAGACTCGGGGGCTTCACCTAAAAGCAAAGACAATAAATACATTAAAAACAATTAAATCAAAATTATAAGCCCAAATATTTAAAAATGAGTTAAAATTTAAAATAACCCTCCCCAAAGGGTCACAGCCGGGTTTGGTCAAATAACCAGGTCTTCAACTCGCGGCGGAAGGTGCGGAGGTCAGGGGCCAGGCGGAGCTCCAAAGGCAGTTGATTCCAGAGGTCAGGGGCAGCAACAGAAAAGGCTCGTCGTCGAGGAACCGCCAGCCGGCATTGGCCCGCCGATGGAACCCCGAGGAGTCCTTGCCTATGAGCTCGAACAGGGCGTCGGTGTTTGACATCGAAGAGGCGCTCCCTTAAATATTGAGGACCCATGTCGTGAAGGACTTTGTATGTTAACACTAAAACCTTGAATCTCACCCGGAGCGAACCGGCACCAATGCAGGCCGCGCAGGGGGTCACATGGGAGAACGGTAACTCCCATCACCACCAGCGCCGCGCATTTTGCACCAGCTGCAATCTCGGATGGTATGCAAGGCAGTCCCAAATAGAGAGCGTTGCAGTAGTCAAGCCTGGAGGTAACAAGGGCATGAGTGATCGTGCGCAGGCGTCCCGATCCAGAAAAGGGCGAAGTTGACGAACAAGACGGAGCTGGGCAAAGGCCCCCCTGGCAACGGCCCCCCTGCTCCTCCCGAGCCGTACATCCAGGAGGACCCCCAGATTCGCCCCTATCCACAGGGGGCAGCACCTCTCCCCCTATGGCCAAAGATGGATAATCTTGACTGGGTCGGGACGCCGGTATGCACAGCCACTCAGTCTTGGCGGGTTGAGTCGAAGCATGTTTCCGCTCATCCAGTTCCGTACCGCATCCAGACACGGGTCATCAGGGAGAGGGCATCACTGATCTGGCCTGGGGTGGAAATGTACAGCTGAGTATCATCAGCGTACTGATGGAATTTCACCCCGAAAACCACGGATGATCTCACCCAGCGGCTTCATGTAGATGTTAAACAAAAGGGGGAAAGGACCGACCCCTGAGGGACCCCACAAGTGAGGGCCCTAGGGGACGACCTGACCCCCCTGCCAACACCGATTGCGACCGCCCGAGAGGTAGGAGGAGAACCACCGAAGAACGGTGCCCCCCACTCCCAACCCCAAAGCGACGCAAAGGATACCATGGTCGATGGTATCGAAAGCAGCTGAGAGGTCTAATAGGACCAGGACAGAGGAAAAACCCTATCCCGAGCCCTCCAGAGATCATCCATCAGCGACCAATGCCGTCTCCGTGCTATACCCAGGTCGGAAGCCCGATTGATCGGATCTAGGTAGTCCGCTTCATCCAGGAAAAGCGGAACCTGTTGAGCCACCACACTCTCAACAACCTTCGCCAGAAAACGAAGGTTGGAGACTGGACGAAAGTTGTCTAACACAGTCGGGTCCAGGGCAGGCTTCTTCAGGAGGGGCCTCACCACCGCCTCTTTCAAGGCGGCGGGAAAGACACCCTCCCTTAAAGAAGCGTTGATAACTGCCCGAGCCAACCGCAGGTGGCCTCCCTGGCGGCATAAGCCAGCCAGGAGGACACGGGTCCAATAAACATGTGGTGGAACTCATCGCGCATAATCCTGTCCACTTCATCCTCGAAACCGGGTCGAACTCATCCCAAATAACCAGACTCCCTGCACCCCTTCCTCAGACCACTGCAAATCGGAGGACAACCCGTCACGAATACTGAGCAATCTTATCCGACAGATATTGAACAAATTCCTCGGCCCTACCCGCAACGGGTCCGGCCCCCTCTGGCTGAAGGAGGGAACGAGTAACCCGAAACAGGGCGGCCGGGCGATTATCTGCGGACGCTATGAGGGTGGAGAGATAAGATCTTCGCCTCTCTCATAGCTACCAGGTAAGTCCTAATAAAGGCTCTCAGCTGGGCTCGGTCGGATTGGGAAGCGGGTAAACCTCCACCTGCTCTTAATTGTTGTAAATTATTGTTTTGCTTGTAATAACTTGAAATGTACTTTAATATTTGATGGCAATATTCATGAGTCTCAGTACATTATTTATTGCAAAGTTTATCAAGATACTTCAATAATAGAATCAACAAACAAGTTTTATATTATTACAAATAATCTAGAATTAAGCTCCTTTGTATCCTCCATTACTGTCACTTCCATTTATAACTTTACCATGTTTGGTGTTTTTGTTTTTTGCAAGTCAGTTTGGCTAGAATAGTAATTCATTAAATAATGAGACTGTTACATGAAAATTGTCCAGTGGTTGATTATTATGAAGATGCATGAAATCATTAATTTTTACATTTTTCAGCCAAGGGCAGCATTTCAGAGGCTAGATATTGTTTTGTATGTTCTAATCTTTCTAAGTAGTTACTTCTATTATTGTTATTTATTTTTAATTAAGAGCAGCATATTGCACATTTCACCTTCATGCTCCAGTAGTTCTAATGATACAGACCAATAAACCTGATATCAATGTCTGGGAAAATCCTGGAAAAGAATCAAGCAATAGATCTGTGAATACCTAGAAGCAAGCAAAGTTATAACCAAAAGCCAACACTGATTTGTCAAGAACAGATCACCCAAACAAGTCTTATTTCATTTTTTTCATGAAGTGGCTAAACTAGTAGACCAGCAAAATGTAGTGAACATAGTATACTTGGATTTCAGTAAGGCATTTGACAAAGTAGATCACAATGTACTTCTTGGTAAGCTAAGGATTTGTAACTGGCTGACAAATCACACTCAAAGTGTGGCCCTCAATGGAACTACATTTACATGAAAGGAAGTATGCAGTGGGGTACCCCAAGGTTCCATTTTAGTCCTAGTACCTTCAACATCTTCATACACGACCTAGATGACGGATTAGAAGGAAATTCATCAAATGTGCAGACTACATTAAGCTAGTAGGAATAGTCAACACTCCAAAAGATAGGCTCAAGATCAGATGGATCTCAATAGATTTGAACACTGGGCCATATTTAACAAAATGAAATTCAGTGGAGAGAAAAGTAAAGTTTTACCTTAGGCTGTCAAGATTGAACCACTTTACTTCTTTCACGCCTAATGCTTTTCAACTTGCCAATGAACTGGGGGAGGAAATGGAATGTGGAGAATGTATGCAGGGATCATGAGAGCATGGAGCAGCAAGGTCACCACTGCAGGTGCTTGGAAAGAGATGGACTGTTCTCATAAAATAGACCATCTTATAATTTGACAGTGTGATCAACCAGGGATGGGGAGAAAGAGAACGCATTGTTTAACAGGACAAGCATTTGTGTGGGAAACCAGAGATGGTTTCATTTCTTCAGTACCAGTATAGTGTATCCAATAAAGTTTTACTTTTGGGAATTCAATTCTCCGAGAGTGTTTTGGGTTCAGTAATTGGACAATTGATTTTAAACCAGCTCACCTAAGTCAACTCAGCCTACTCAGGTAAACCCTAGAGAGCTGTGACCTAACAATGTCAGGAACGGAGTGAAAAGCTGATGCCACAGTGAAGCCTGGATCACTCCCATCTTGGGAGGCACTAGTAGTCGCTCAAGAGGATGCCAGAGTGCAGACAGTGGTAACCCAGTCCAAAGTGAGAGTGGAGAAGTCAGAGCAGCCACAAGTATGTGAGAAGGGGATCGTGGCTGGATTCATTTTCCCTACTCCAAAGTGTGATGGCTGAGCAGACTGGGAAAGAGAGCTGAGATGGAGTTCCCCTTGGTTCCATCTGCAGTGACCTTGATTTGAGGCAGCAAATGGAAGGCGTGGAGGGCTGCAGACTGAGAAGAGTCAAGGGAGTGGGAGAAGGAAGCGTATACTGTTTGATGGGCACTTCTGACTTGGAAGTAAGATTTTGTTCAAGTGTGGACTGACCACAAGAACCTGGAAGCTTTAAGAACCCGAGGAAACTGTCCCCAAGCAAGTGAGATGGGCACCTTAACCCTAACCCAACTTCACCCTTTGATACTTGCCGGGCAGGGGGGGAATTTCCTTACCGATGCGTTTCTCGGATGCCCCAGTACAAAACTACCCGAGAGGAAATAGTTAACTCCATGATTCTCTCCAGGCAACTGGAAGCACAGGTCTTGGTGAGGCAGCAACAGCTAGCCACTCATCAACCAGCCGATGGCATGCTACTCCAACAGCTAAAAGAAGCCCTGAAAGAAGATGAATGGCTCAGAGATCACAGAGCCGACCAGACAATGAGGGAGTTTCTGGTGTAGAAGGTAGACTAGCTGTATATTCCAGTCAGTCAGAGGACCCAAATCCTACAACGGAGCCATGATGTAAAACTGGCTGGTGTCAGATCCGTGTATCTGTCATTTCTTCAATGGAAGAAGAAAAGGGGGACTGAGAAAGAAATCCTTATTGATGTAACCTGAATATATTTAATCTTATATCAATTTGTATAACCTACACATGATACAATGGAGGGACAAAACCAGATGCCTGGAAATCTATCACTTCTGGAACAGACAGCCAGGGGATGAAGAGACCACGAAAATTCCACAGTGAAATGTGTCCTGGAAAACTCTGGAAAAGATCGTTCTAAAAGGGGATGGGGAATTAACATGTTGGCTCTTTGTTTTACTAAATACACATCAAGATAAGGGGAGGGTTTTAAACTCCCTTATCTATCTCTGCATGCCTAAGAGGCCTTAGACGCTGCTTTTAATCCCTACATGAATTGTCTCATCTCAATAAAGGATTCCTTTTGATACGTTTTGATACATTTTCAGAAGTTCATTCTTGTTAATTGAATGGGAAAAGTTCTGTAGCCTGACAGCTGGACACTTTTGGTTTGTAAAACTCTTCAGTTGGCTAAAAGACAATTCTAGTTGCCCAAGATGAAGAAGGACATAGAGAACTATGTAACCAACTTCCCAGTGTGCATGTCTATGAAATGATTGCCAGGAAGACCCTTTGTTGCTATAGCTGGTGGCTAACCCTAATAGAGCATGAGAGGAAATTGCCATGGATTTCATAGTGGAACTGCCAGAGAGTAATGGGAGCACTGTAATCTGGACTGTGGTTGACCTGCTTTCAGAATAAGCACACTTCATTGCATGCTCGAAGCTTCCCTCAGCCCGAAGTGGCCAAAATATTTGTGCAGTACATCTATCAGTTGCATGGGATCCCAAGGCACATCATTTCAGATTGGGGGGTTGCAGTTTACAGCAGAGATTTGGTGGGAGTTCCTAAAGCAAATAGGGTCAGCTCAGGGACGTAGTTCATGGTTTCATCTGTGCACCAATAGGGTGGCAGAAAAGATTAACACAATGGTGGAACAATACCTACTTTGCTATGTAAACTATCAGCAAACCAAGTGGGTGGAGCTCCTACCTTTCACAGAAGTGGTTTATAATAACTTGGTGCATAGCATTACTGGATTTACCCCTTTTAAAGTAACTGTGGGGGTTGAATTTGTACCAATGCCAGAGTTTCTGAGGGAACTTCCTCCCTCATTAACAATAGCTGAATAGACCGGAAACCCTGAAAGCTGCTTGGGGAAGCATGCAGAGAGTTCTGAATAAGGCCAGGGATTTGCAAAAGAAACAGGCAGATCGAAAAAGAGCCCCTCAAAAGAAGTTCAGAATCGGGGAGAGAGTTTAACTGTCTATGAAATACCTAAAGCTGAAACCAGCCTTGTAAGAAACTGGGTCCTAAGTACATAGGTCCATTCTCAATTGTTTGAATCATAAATCCAGTTACTGTGGAGTTACAGTTGCCTCAGATACTTAGGTGAGTCCACTCAGTGTTCCACTGTAGCTTATTGAAGCCCTTCCAAGGCTCTAAGTTAAGGCCAGTTGAAGACAAGCTGCCACCTCCTGTGATGGTGTGTGTGGGGAGAAACAGTATGAGATAAAGAGGATACTGGACTCAAGCTACTTTAAGGGGAATTACAATATTTAGTGCAGTGAAAAGCACATCCCTCAGCCAATGTGGTGTGAGTAGGTGCCCAAAACACTAGTGCAGACAAGTTAGAAAGGTTTCATGCAAAATACCCCAAACAACCAAAGAGATTAGTAAAGGCTAAGACCAGCTAAGCAACAATAATTAATCTGTATTTAATATTTTCCAGGTGCCCTTTTCCTTCAAGGGTCTGCATGTCAAGATTGAACTACTTTGCTTCTTTCAAACCTAATGTTTTCAACTTGCCAATGAACTGGGAGGGAGGGAGATGTAGAGGGAGGTGTAGAAAGTATGCAGAGATCGTGAGAGCTTGGAGCCACCAAGGTCACTATTGCAGGTCCTTGAGAAAGAGATGGACCATTCTCATAACAAAAGACCACCTCATAATTGGACAATGTGATGAAGGGTAGGGAGAAAGAGAAAGTATTGTTAACAGGGCAAGCATTTGCATTGGTTTTGTTCTTCAGTACCAACATGCTGTATCCAATAAAGTTTTACTTTTGGGAATTCAATTCTCCCGAGAGTACTTTGTTTTGGGTTTGCTAATTCTACAGTTGACATAGACAAGAAAAACTAACTGTACAGGTACAGACTAGAATGAATTTGGCTCAGTGCCAGCAAATTTGAGGGATCCTGCAGTCCAAGTGGACAATCACTTAAATATGAGCCAACAGCGTGCATCTGTAGCCAAAAAAAAGCCAGTGCCAATGCAATCCTAGGCTGCATTAACAGAGGGATAGAATAAAGATCACATGAAGTATTAGTGCTGCTTTATAAACCCTTAGTAAGACAACACTTAGAATACTGCATCCAGTTTTGCTTGCCATATTATTAAAAAGATGTGGACAAAATTTGGAATGAGTGCAGAAAAGAGCAGATGATTAGGGGAATGAAGACATGAAATCTAGTTGCAGAAATCTAGTGAAGAGAAGGACTAGAGTTGACATGACAACAGTGTTCCAATATCTAAGGACCTTCCACAAAGAAGAGGAAGTCAACTTTTTTGAAGATGTAGTTCCCATCTTCAAAAAGGAAAAAATGGATCCAGGAAATTACAGACCTATCAGCTGGCATTGGTACCTGGAAAGATTCTGGAAAAGAAAGATAATCAAGCAAAGAATCTGTGAACATCTAGAGGCAAACAAATCAATAACCAAAAGCCAATATGGGTTTGTCAAAAACAGATCATGCCAAACAAATCTTATTGCATTATTTGACAAAGTGACAAAATTAGTGGACCAGTGGAATGCTGTTGATATAATTTACTTGGATTTCAGTAAGGCATTTGATAAAGTAGACCACAAACTACTACTTGATAAGATAGAAAAATGTGGGTTAGAGAGCATCACCACTAGATGGATTCCTAACTAGCTGACTAACTGCACTCAATATGTAGTTCCCAATGGAATTGCATCTACATGAAGGGAAATATACAGTGGAGTACCCAAGGCTCTGTTTTAGGCCCAGTACTCTTCAACATCTTCATCAATGATTTGGACGAGAGGACAGATGGGGAACTCATCAAATTTGCAGGTAACACCAAGCTGGCAAGAATCGCCAACACTCCAGAAGATAAGCTTAAGATACAGAAGGATCTAGACAGACTTGAACGCTGGGCCCTATCTAAGAAAATGAAATTCAATGGTGAAAAAGGTAAGGTTCTACATTTAGGCAAGAAAAGCCAAATGCAGTTACAGTATATGTGGTACCTGGCTTGAACAGTAGTAATTGTGAGAGGGATCATGAAGTTGTAGTAGACAATCACTTAAATATGAGCCAGCAGTGTACTGCACCTGCCAAAAAAGCCAACACAGTCCTTGGCCGCATTAACAGAAATAGAATCAACATCACGTGAAGTATTAATACCACTTTATAATGCCTTAGTAAGACGACACTTGGAATACTGCATCCAATTGTGGTTGCCACAATGTAAAAAAGATGTTGAGAGTCTAGAAAGAGTGCAGAGAAGAGCAACAAAGATAATTAGGGGAATGAACATACAAAAAAA
This sequence comes from Naja naja, assembly GCA_009733165.1. Classification (NCBI taxonomy): domain Eukaryota; kingdom Metazoa; phylum Chordata; class Lepidosauria; order Squamata; family Elapidae; genus Naja; species Naja naja. Next base: position 75,746,351 of record CM019151.1, on the reverse strand, counting down.
GTTACTGGAATTGTGTATGTCTAGTTTAATGAAAAGAAGGACTAGGGGTGACATGATAGCAGTGTTCCAATATCTCAGGGGTTGTTTCAAAGAAGAGGAAATCAAGCTATTGTCCAAAGCTGAAGGCAGGACAAGAAGCATTGGATGGAAACTAATCAAGGAGAGAAGCAACCTAGAACTAAGGAGAAATTTCCTGACAATTAGAACAATTAACCACTTAACTTGCTTCCAGAAGTTGTGAATTCTCCAACACTGGAAGTTTTTAAAAAGATGTTGGATAGGGTGTAGGGTTTCCTGCCTAAGTAGGTTGGACTAAAAGGCCTTCAAGGTCCTTTCCAATTCTGTTATTGTGCTGTTGTGTTATTTTATTTATTAGTTTATAATATACTAGCTCTATACCCATGCTTCGCTAAAAAACTGTGATTGGGCTTAGTTTTTGGGGAGGAAAATAAGAAAAAAAATTGTGCCTCTGCATACCAGCGTCCATCGGCATTCATCTGGCTAGCGTCCTGTCAGTGTGTGTGAGAGTTGACAGCTGTTTGGAAACTGAAACAGTATTTGCTGTGTCAGCAAGGAGACATCAAGGAGCCTGGGTGTGGCTTAGCTCAACTGTTCTGTACTAAAGCTGCTTGTTACTGTGAAATTAAAACAAACTGAAACTCTTCGCTTGTGTTTTGCATTTGGAACGGATTTCTTTTCAGGTGGGGAGGGGGAGTAGAACTCCTTAGCATCAGAGCATGTTAATAATAATATAGGAAATACTAATGCTCTGATGGTCATTTCAAAAAATCTTTTATTAGTGAACACCTAGAAGCCAAGAGGAACATATGTGCCAAATTTCAAGTTTGTAGGCTTTATGGTTCTGGAGATTAGATAGAAGATAGATAATACAAAAAAACAAAAGGGAAAAGGGAAGGGAAAGGCATGGGGTAAAGGGAAAAAGAAAGAAAAGATGTTGACTTCTGACTCCCTTTGGTGCAGTAAATAAGATAATAACATCAAACCTCAACTTTTTACTTTTACATAATAATATAAACTAGTCATTTCTATAACAACGAAGCTATTAATCAGTAAAACCTAAAATCGAAGTTTCACTTTTTCCAACTGAAGTACCAAGTCCAGAAACAATTTCCAAGTAGAAACAAAAGTAATTGTATTTTTCTCTGTGATCAAAGCAGTCAGTTTAGCCATCCCTGCTAATTCCATCAACTTTTGCAACTATTCATCCATCATAGGAATCAAAGTACCCTTCCATTTTTGTGCAAGACTAAAGTAGTCTTGCTGCCATCAGCATATATAGCATCAAAGTTCCTTTTTTTCCTCGAAGTCTTTTTCCATTAAACCCAAGAGAAAAGTTTCTGGTTTTGTCTTTATATTGCCTTTAAGAAGCTTTTATATTAGGTTGTAAATTCTATTTCAATATTTCTTTGCTTTATCACATAACCACCATAAATGATAAAAGATCCCTTCTTTATATTTGCATTTCCAATGTTCATTTGAAATACCTTTCTACATTCTTGACAACTTATCTGGTGTTAAATACATCTGACTAAAAGTTTTGTTTTAAATTATAAGTTAGTGTAAATTCACCTTTCACCCACATTTTCTCCCATTGTTCAAGCATTACATTATATCCAAAGTTTTTTGCCCACTGAGTCGTACAATGATTAACATATTCACAAGTTCAAATTCAATAACAATTTATAAACCTTAGCAATAATATATTCATCACGACCACGGAGTAGGATTTCCAATTCATTTTTCACATCAAAACCATACTGTAACCTTTTATCTAATTTAAAACTTAATTTCAATTGTAAATATGTGAACCAGTGGCAAACATATCCTGATTATAACTCCTTTGGGTTTGAGGATAAGATCACCAAAATTAAAAGATATTATTTGACCATAAATCCACCAGTCTGGCTTCGCCATCATTTCCTTTTCAATAAAGAGCTGGCAGGGGGAAACACCCAGTGTTATTCTGTTATTTTCCAAAGCACTAGAAGGCAAGACAAGAAGCAATGGGTGGAAACTAATCAAGGAGAGAAGAACTAAGGAGAAATTTCCTGTGGCTTGCCTTCTGAAGTTGTGGGTGTTTCAACACTGCAGGCCTTTAAGAAGGGATTGGACAGCCACTTGTCTAAAGTGGTGTCAGATCTCCTGTTTTTGCACGGACCAATGTCCCTTCCAGCTGTATTATTCTGTTCCTGTTTCTGATTTATGGAAGCAATTCATGGAGACAGGTTTGGAAACCTGAAAGTATAGCTAACAATGAATTCCCTAAATTGTTATTTGACTTTACTGTATTTTTAAATAACCACAATAAAGAACAAGGTCTAATTTAAATCAAAAAGACTAATTGAGATCAACATCAAAGAGCATTTTATTTATATTTCCAGAATCTAGAGAACTTAACACAGCAAACAACAACTTACTGGGTTTTTTGTGTGTGTGCCTTTGAGTAAGTGTTGATTCCCAACAATTGCCTGGACAAGTTCTTGCAACCAGCTTCCTAGTACAGACCTATTGGCTCAAGGTCATTCAGCTTTGTGCTAAGACAGGTCTAGAACTCACACTCAAATATTAATATATAACACTATGAAAATAAAACTACTTAAACAGTTCACAAGTTTCTAGTGTGAATGTGATTCTAGCCTAGTAAATTGTAGCATTGATACTGGTTACCATTAGTACAAAGTTTGTTACCTTGCTTCTGTGTCTCACTTCTGTTCATGGCTTTGAAGCTAGGCATATCCTTGAAAATATAGAAGAAACAGTTACCCAGGAATATCAGGTCCAATAGATAAAAGAACCAGAGTGGGGAGTTTCCTGCCTCATAGATTCTGAATCCTGAAAGCATTCTGCTGAATAAACAACTTGGCCAGGGAGGGAAACCTCCCCTATAGGAATGCTCCATACAAAGAATGCTTTAAAGTCTCTGATTGGGTAAACCTTGTTTCTAACAGGATATAATGTGTATAATACTCTGAGCCACTCTTGCAGGGATGTGGCTATTCCTTACATGCATTTTGTCTGTATGTTTTGGACATAGTTTTGTCACCCAGCTTTTGCTTTGGCCATAAATAAAAGCTGATATTTTTGCGAGTCTCGTCTTGAGTCTCACTCCCTTTGGCATCTCAGTGGCTCAGGGAAACTTCTGGTACCTTACATTACATTTGAGATTCTTCTAGTATTAAGAGTCAAAACATAACATTTATACTTTCTTTTTTCTTTGTTAAGATTATAACCTTGGGCCACATTACATCTTCAGTCCTAACACATTTTCAGTGTTCTCAGCAACTAACAAATTTGATCTCTTTTATAAATGTCCAAAATATATCATTTTTAAAAAATGTATGTTGTACTTTGTTCTAGGAGAGAGGCACAGCTGGATGAGGAAGGACAGTTTTTGGTCAGAATTATTTATGATGATTCCAAAACATATGATTTGGTTGCTGCAGCAAGTAAAGTGCTCAGTGAGTAAACTTGGCTTTCTTTCAGCATTGCTTCTATTTTTCAATGACTTGACAATGGTACATGCAGTCATTCTTAGAATGTTTGTTTTAAATTAAGAACAGGCCTTAGGACTACTAAGGAACACTTTCTTTACAAGGATCAATTGATTCAGAGGATCAATTTTCCTGTGAAGTGGCTAAATTTATATTCATATTCCTATATGCTATAATCTCAATAAATATTGGTGTCCCCTTCACTGAAGTGGCTGATTTCTGCCACTGAAATGTGCATGTTTATACTGTACTGCACACATAAACACAAGCATGTCTAATACATGTGAGCATTTAGCATCATATAGTTTTCCCAAATAGTTGTTTTAAAACAGACTCATGAATTGTAGTTTGTTGAAATTAGAATTGTGAGATAGAATACAAGATACTTACAATATATGCATTTCTCAAATGTGTTCTGTATGTCCGTATATGGTCAATGAGTGGAGTCTGATAGCAGACTCCACTCATTGACCATATACGGACATACAGAACACATTGTTTCAGCCACTGGTGGGAAAATAGAAGCCCCGTCAGTGGCTGAAGCTTTGGACAGCGCGGCTTAAAAGCTGGCGCCTGCCGCAGCTGAGCAACTTTTTGCTGTAGAGCTGAAATAAAGAGTTTAACTTGAGCTGCTTGTGTCCTGCCTCTTCTTACCTCGCGGTCCCCCAAAATAAAATGTATTTTGCATATCACTTATTCTTATGAGCTTCAATTTAGAAGAACAAATATGCATAAGTATATCAGAATTTCTGGAAGAATTTGTTTCACACAATCCAATCCATTGAACTTTGAGACAATTCTTGAAGCTCCTCTAAATGTGGTGGTTATCTATTCTGAAACCTCATAAATAAAGTTCTCATAAAGATTTATAATTGGTTTTGAAAATAAATAATAGATATAATGTGTCTTTCTAGACTATAATTTGCTGAATTTTGTGCTTAACAAAAAGCATTGACCTTGACACTTTCAAAACATAGAATTTTATTATTTTGTTTGTTTGTTTATTTTGCAGACCTTAATGCTGGAGAAATCCTTCAAATGTTTGGGAAGATGTTTTTTGTGTTTTGCCAAGAATCTGGTTATGACACAATCTTACGTGTGTTGGGATCAAATGTTAGAGAATTTTTACAAGTAAGTTAACTGAGACAAATCATCAATGGCTCAGTTCCAAGACAATTGAATTTGAACAGTGTGGTTGTTGTGGTATTATGCACAAACACTTAAACACAACAATGTAATTTATCAAATCTCTAGATCCAGAATCAGAAATCCTTTCACTCTGGCTACTTATAGGAGTAACTTTAATAACACTAGCGTCAAAAATAATGTCGTGATAATTTACGTTTAAGAACCAAAATAATACACATCAAACTTCAGTTTTTCATATAATTAGGAAATTAGTGGAAATTATATGAAGAAATATATTTAAATAACAGTCATCCAAAACAAAAGTAACAATGAAAAAGCCGATTCTGTGCATTCATTTATCCATACATCATGTATGTATATATACATATATCATTCCAAAATGCAACCATTGTTTTGAATACAACAGTTTAATTTTATGACTATAAAAATATCTCCAGTACATAATTTAGAAAATATTGCTAAAGGCAATGTTAACGCAGCATGTAAATGAAGAATGGCTAGTCAGTAAGTGCAATTTGAGGCATCCCAGGGGTATTTTTGTATTAATAGCATAAAAGAAAAATCAATCAGACATAGAGTAGTGGTTAATAAAAAATACTTTAGGGAGCAGTCTAGTTGTATTCTGTTATTGACACAAATATGCACGCTCTGAAGATATAATATTAAAAAACATGGCAAAATATCAGGTAGCTTTAACCTTGAAAGCTAGATTAAAGATGGCCAGATATAAAAACAAATCTTTTATGTTTCCACGTGCTTAAATTGCGTTTTATGCACAATTATTAACCATTAAACAAAATGTAATGAGGAAAACATGATTGTGCATCCATATTTTTCACTGATACTTGAAATAAATGGAATCTTTTATTCTTTCAACTTCCTTTGATGTACTGTTTAAAAGTCAGAGTTACACTAAAAAACAATTTACTTAACAAGTACAGGTAATTCCAGGGTTACAAGTGTTCATTTAGCACTCATTCTAAGTTACGAGATAAGTGCTCCCTAGTGCTTACAAACAAGTCCCAAAATTACGAATGTTGCAGCGTCATGGCAGTTGTTCACCCTAACAAATGACTGTAGAGGTCTGCAACACTCACCCTATTTCCTAGCTGCTACCCACAATTTGATTTTGATTTATTTGATTTGTCAATCGCTTACAAGATAATAAGTATAAGTATAAATGTAGTTATGAATATATGAAATGAATACATATAAGAAAAATAAAAGTAACAATAGGACAGGGACGGTAGGCACACTGGTGCACTTATGCATACACCCCCTACAGACCTCTTAGGAAAGGGGTGAGGTCAATAGTAGACAGTCTAATGTTAAAGTTTTGGGGGTTTGGGGAAGAAACCACAGAGTCAGGTAGAGTCTTCCAGACATTGACCACTCTGTTGCTGAAGCCCTATTTCCTGCAATCAAGTTTGGTGTGGTTAACCTTGAGTTTGTATCTATTGTGTGTTCTTGTATTGTTGTGGTTGAAGCTGAAGTATTCATTGACAGATAGTACATTACAATGTATAATTTTGTATACTATACTTAGATCGGACCTAAGGCAGCGTAGTTCTAGGTTTTCTAGGTCTAGAATTTCAAGTCTGCTGGCATAAGGTATTCTGCAACGAGTAGAGGAGTGTAGAACTCTTCTTGTGAAATATTTCTGGACTTTCTCAACTGTGTTAATATCAGATATGTAATGTGGGTTCCAGACTGAAGAGCTGTATTCAAGTATTGGTCTAGCAAATGTTTTGTATGCTCTAGTTAGTAGTGTGATATTACCAGAGAAAAAGCTACATAGGATTAAGTTAACACTCTTAATGCCTTTTTGAATATGTAGTTACAGTGGGCTCTAGCACTTAGATCATTAGAGATGAGTATTCCAAGGACCTTGACAGAGTTTGGATCATCAACAAGGTCTTGACTATTCAGCTTGTATTTTATTTTCTGATTTTTTTTGCCAATATGTAAGACGGAGCATTTGTTTGTTGAGATTTGAAGTTGCCATTTATTTGACCATTCTGATACATAGTCGAGGTCTTTTTGAAGGGTAGCAGTATTGTCTGTGGTGTTGAATAGCTTTACATCATCAGCGAAGAGAACGCAGTTGCTCTTAATATGTTCACAGAGGTCATTTATGTAGAGTATGAAGAGAGTTGGTCCTAGAACACTGCCTTGGGGACACCACTGTTGACAGGAACAGAGTTTGATAGGGCGCTCCCAATTTTGACCATTTGTTGTCTGTTTGACAGGAATGCTTCTATCCAGTTATGCAGTTGTCCAGAGATACCATAAGATTTTAGTTTTAGGAGTAGTTTGTCATGTACCACTGAATCAAAGGCTTTACAGAAGTCTATGTAGGTTCGTCTATTGCTTTACCCTGATCGAGTTGTGTAGTCCATATGTTTTTGTACTGTAAGAGTTGCAGATTACAGGATAGTTTTTTTCTGAAACCAAATTGTTTATTAGAGAGTAGGTTGTTTGTCTCTAAGTGGAGGATAATGGATTGATTAATAATTGATTCCATGACTTTACAGGTGGCAGCATAAGGAGATTGGTCTGTAACTTTCAACTAGGCTGGGGTCTCCCTTTTTGAAAATGGGGATGACCGTGGCTTGTGACCATAGGTTTGGCAAGGAGCTGGTCCTGAAAGATTTTTCAAAGATTATGCTTAGAGTTTTGGCTATGGCAGTGGATAGCTTTTTAAGTAGGCACATATTCCGTCCGGTCCAATGGATAGAGATGTTTTAAGATTGCGTAGTGCTTTTTCAACATTATCTTCTGTAAAATCGTTATGTATTAGATGATTGTAGTTGTCTGTGGTTGACTAGGAAATACTGAGCCAAAGAATGTGTTAAAGAGGTTGGCTTTAATGGTGTTGTCATTGCAGTCTTTATTAGGTCCTTTCAGGGGTGATAGACCTTGAGTCTTTTAGTTTGTTGTTTACAAAATTGTAGAAAGAGCGGTTGGAATTGGTGCGTAGAAGGTTTTCCTCTTGTTTAATGTGATAATTGGTGCATTCAGTGTTTATCTGGTGGCGTAAATTTTTGTATCGGCTTTTGAAATTGGCAACGTGACCAGATTTGTTTTTCCGCCAAAATGATCTATTTTTGGATTGAAACTTCCTTATTGTTATGGGTGATCTGTTTTTTCTGGTTTTGGGAGTTGTTATTGATACATATAGATTGATGACTCTTTTGACTTCAAGTAAAAATATGTTGTATTGGTCTTCAACAGTATTGCATCCAGTGAATAGAGATTGCCAAGGGATGAGAGATCATTGTCTATAAGATCATAGTTGCCTTTTTTGAAGTTGTAATTTGAAGTTGTAAAAATCATTGTGATGATTTTTATGTGGACGTATGTTGAGACAAAAGTTAATCATGCTGTGGTCACTGTTGGAAAAGGGTTCTTTAATTTGTATTCCATAAATTGAATTCAAACTATTGCAGAAGATGAGATTGAGGCAGTTGTTAAGGCTAGTATTGTTGGTTACTAGTTGTTCCAGTCCCAGATTTGTTACAGCATTGTAGAAGGCTGCATGTATGGGTTCAGTGTTACATTTGTTTAGGGTCCAGTTAATATGAAGTAGATTGAAGTCAACAAGAAAAATAAAAGTATGTGGGCAGGATGTTGCCCATGTTAGTAGTGAATTTAGCTTGTTTACATGTTCGATGTCATAATCAGGGACTCTGTAACATAGTAAGAATTGAAATGTGATATTTAAGGACAGTCCACAGACGATGGTTTCAGAAAGAGCAAGCTCCTGGGTAACTTGGATGTTTTTTAGATGTAAGGACTTTTTATAGAAGATAGCAATGCCACCTCCTCTACTGATTTCACGATCTGATCGGTAAACATTGTAGTCTCTTACTGTGGTAATGGAGTCAGGGAGAGATGCGTTGAGCTATGTTTCACAGAGAAATATGATGGTGAATTTAGCCGTATTTAGTAAGAGGAGAAATTCAGGTATTTTATTCACAAGGTTTCTTGCATTGAGTAGCTTGCATTTAAGGCCAGCTGTAGTTGGAATTTATTTATTTATTTATTTATTTATTCGACTTATATGCCGCCCCCTCTCCAAAAAGGACTCAGGGCGGCTCACAGCTAAAAATACAACGATAAATAAATTAATTAAAAGTATATTAAACAAGTTAAGCCGAATTGAAAATTAAAACCCATAGGACCAACCCCAGAGAATCAGCACAGCCCAGATTGTAAAAAGAGCCAAGTCTTCAAATCCGTGGCGGAAGGTGCGAAGATCGGGGGCCAGGCTGAGCTCCAGCGGAAGAAGATTCCACAGAGTGGGAGCCGCCACAGAGTAGGCCCTCCCCCGGGTCACCACCAAGCGACATTGAGTTGCAGACGGCACCCCGAGGAGACCCCGTTTGTGAGCCCGTACAGGGCGGTTAGTATTTGATGTTGGGAGGAGCCGTTCTCGTAAATAACCTGGACCCATGCCATGCTGGACTTTGAATGTTAATACCAGAACCTTGAATCTCACCCGGAGGGCAACCAGAAGCCAATGCAGGTCGCGCAGGAGGGGTGTAACATGGGAGTATTGGGAAGCTCCCATCACTACCCGCGCGCATTCTGCACCAGCTGAAGCCTCCGAGTGGTAAAGGGCAGTCCTAGGTAGAGAGCGTTACAGTAGTCGAGTCGGGAAATAACGGCGCCTGAGTGACTGTCAGGGCATCTCGGTCCAGGAATGGGCATAACTGGCAAACCAGCCGGATCTGGGCAAAGGCCCCCTGGCCATGGCCCCCACCTGCTCCTCCAATTTGAGCCGTGAGTCCAGGAGGACCCCCAGTTCCGTGCCCTGTCCACGGGGGGCAACACCTCCTCCCCATGACCAAAGATGGAACATCCAAACTGGACGAGATGTCGGTATGCACAGCCACTCTGTCTTGGCTGGATTGAGTCGAAGCATGTTCCTGTCCATCCAGATCCGCACTCCAGACAACGGGACATCACGGAGAGAGCATCACTGATGTGGCCTGGGGTGGAGATGTATAACTGCGTATCATCAGCATACTGATGATAACTCACCCCAAAGCCACGGATGATCTCACCCAGCGGCTTCATATAAATGTTGAACAGGAGGCGAGAGGACCGAGCCCTGGGGCACCCCACAAGTGAGATACCTTGGAGTCGACCTCTGCCCCCCTGCCAACACTGTTTGCGAGCGTCGAGAGGAAGGAGGAGAACCACTGTAAAACAGTGCCTCCCACTCCCAACCCCCGAGCCGCTGCAACAGGATACCATGGTGATGGTATGAAAGCAGCTGAGAGATCTAACAGGACCAGGACAGAGGAAAAACCCTGTCCCGAGCCCTAGAGATCATCAATCAGCGACCAATGCTGTCTCCGTGCTGTACCCGGGCCAGAAGCCCGATTGTGCGGATCCAGGTAGTCCGCTTCCTCCAGGAAAAGTGGCAATTGCTGGGCCACCACACTCTCAACAACCTTCGCTAAAAGCGAAGGTTGGAGACCAGTTGTTCAACACGGCTGGGTCAAGGGCAGGCTTCTTCAGAAGGGGCCTCACCACCGCCTCTTTCAAGCGGCAGGGAACAGCCCCTCCCTTAACAAGCGTTGACCACTGCCGGAGCCAGCCGCCGTGACCTCCCTGGAGGCATAAACCAACCAGGAAGGGCACGGGTCCAATAACCATGTGGTGGAGCTCAGCCGCCGCATAATCCTGTCCACTTCATCCTCAGAAACAGGATCGAACTCAGTCCAGATAACATTGGCCAAACCACTTGCATCCCCATCCTCAGGCCACTGCAAGATCCTCAGGCCACTACAAGACCCTTCCCGGATCTGAGTGATTTTATCCTGCAGATACTGGCCAAATTCCTCAGCTCTGCCCGCAAAGGTCCGCCACCCCCCAGCTGGAGGAGGGAGCGAGCGACCCCAAACAGGGCGGCCGGGCGGTTATCTGCGGATGCTATGAGGGCAGAGAAATAAGATCTTCTCGCCACCCTCACCGCCACCAGGTAAGTCCTAATATGGGCTCTTAGCTGGGCTCGGTCAGATCCAGAATGGGCCCAGCCCTCCACCTGCTCTCTAGTCCCCTCCTGCGGCGCTGGGCTCGGTCATCTCCCGGAGCCATCTCTCGGTATACCAGGGGCTGACCGGGATCTGCGCCAGTAAGGGGACGCATGGGGACAACCCTGTCGAGAGCCCCCAGCTGACTGTTGCCAGGTAGCCACAAGGACCTCGGCAGGGCTGTGGTGGGCAAGGGATGCAGGAAAAAACCCCAGCTCTGCCTGGAACCTCTCAGGGTCCATCAGGCCTGGGGCGGAACCATCTAAGTGGCTCCTCATCCCAGTGGTGTGGGGCAGCTTGATGGAAGACCAGCCGCAGGAGATAGTGGTCTGACCATGAAACGGGGTGGGTAACTATGTCACCACCCCCCAGACCACTCCGCCACTGCTCTGAGACAAAAACCAGGTCGAGCATGTTACCCCCCTCATGAGTCGGGCCATCAATTATCTGGGTCAGGCCCATGGCCTCCATGGAGGCCATGAACTCCTGGGCCAAACCCGACGCCAGTCCCAAGGAAGGCAGGTTGAAGTCACCCAGAACTATAAGCTCTGGAAACTCCACCGCCACCCCCGAGACGGCATCAAGAAGCCCAGGCAGGGCAGCTGAGACACAGCTGGGGGACATGTATGTAAGCAGCACGCCCATCCGACCTGCAGGCCCACACCTCAGGAGGAGGGATTCACACCCGCCTATCTCCGGAGCAGGGACCTCCCTTGGAAACAGGGTCTCCCGAATGACAATAGCCACCCCACCCCCCCTTCCCTGGGGTCGTGACTGGTGCAGCACCTGAAAACCTGGGGGGCAGATGTCAACCAGAGGGACTCCACCCTCCGCCCCAACCAGGTCTCGTGATACAAGCCAGGTCCGGCCTCCTCCTCAATCACATCACGGAGGAGTGGTGCCTTATTAACCACGGACCTGGCATTAAAGTACACCAGTCTGAGCCCAGGGGTCCTGGATCCCAAAACCCCAGGGGATGAGAAGAGGCTAAGGGGTCGGAGCGCCCACAGCTTGGACATAGCGGGCGCTCCCCCATGATATGGCCCCCCGCCTCATCAGCTCCTGCCCATTCCAACCACCCTGGGGATCATGGCCCCCACTATTCTGCCCAGAGTCCCACAGGCCCCCTCATGCACCCCCAACCACGGCCCTGTTTCAGGCTGCACTGAACTCCTGTAATAAGACCCCCACCCCTCCCACCCTTCCCTAACCCCTAAGAAACCAAAATAAAAATTTTAACAGAGAAGCCTTGGGTCCTTTTTCCTTATCCCTCCCTGAGCCCCGGCCCCTACCCTTTCCTGCGTCATGCCATCTCTCCGATTCCAGAATCCGTCCTCGAGATAGGCTGATGATAAACCAGTGGGCCAAACCCAAGAGAGGGAGAATTCCTCAGAGCCCACAATTCAGCTGCCCGAAAAGTCCGCATATGTTGGTACATGTCCCATCAACAAAGGGAGGAGCAGCCCTAGATGTAAGTGGTATGTCCTCATAAAATCTTATAGTCTAACCATTGGCATAATTCAAAAACCACTGAGTTGCCTCCATCCCTGGATGCCCTCTCACGGCATTCCAGGGGGCTGTTGGTCGAGCATCTAAGGCTGGCCACTGCTCTCTCACCGCCGTGGCCCCCAGTGATTAAAAGAGATGTTGCACAGTTGAAGTTGCGCTGGGGAGGAGGTGGTACAACCCATCCCCATTGTTCTCTCTCAACAGTGGGTGGGTGAGCCAACAAAGTTCCATCACCCTCGCCAATGAAGACTAATGAGGGCGGGAGAGGTAACCCCACAGCACGGAGGAGACAAGAGTTCTGGATGGCAGATGGATAAAACCGTCCGATAGTTCACATCCCAGTTGGAAACAGGGAGAGTCTTCTTGCCCCTTGGCATCACATCAATTGGCGCCAACAAACCCTTGTGGCACCAACAACCCAGTCATTCATCCCAGACGTTCAAGGAGTCAGAATTAAAGAAGGCAAAGGGGGCGGAGAAGATCAACCGGGGGCAGCATCCAACGGTGCAGCGCCCTTATCTTCATCGGTGCCTACCTCCCGGCCAGGGGCAGCCTCCGGGCTCACCTCCAATATCCACGCCCGGTTCCGGCAACCACACTGGCCTTGGGTCCACACTGCCGCCGTGACTGCCATTGCCACCATCGCCACGAGAGCAGGGTCCCAGCCAACAAAAGCCATATCCTGTCCACCCCAACTGGGGGGGGGCTACAGCCATCGTAGCCAGGGCCGCGACCTTCAACCAACCCCCCAGCCAAGATGTAATTCGCCAGGCCCACAAGATGTTCCAACCACTAAGGCCTCTGACGCTGCTCCCAGTGACTCCGGGGCCAGAATGAAACACAAGTTCGTTATAGATGTTATAGCAGCTGCGGACGCCAAAACGCCCACCCACTGCTTCCCCGGAGGCCTCTGAGAGTGGGCTGGTTGCTGGCGAAGTTGCTGCTTCTGGGGCAGTGCCCGTAATTTCGCCCCCGTCATTCCAGCCGCAAGCCCACGCCGGAGATCGTCGGGTTTAACACGCGCGACTCTCCCGACGGGGCTGGATCGTCCGCCCCACCTGACTCCTTGGATGTTCCGCTGGGAGTTTCATGAGTTTTCAGGGGGAATACAAGCCTCCAAACTCCCCCAAGGACAGAGAAGCCGGCTACCTCCACGGGAGAGACCATTGCTAGCTGCTAATCGCCATCTTGGACATGCGCAAAAGGAATTGAGGTAGTTAGGGGCGTGCGTGCCTAGTCTTGAGTGATGGTGGATTGGTTGAAGTAAGGTTGGATGCTGAGTTGTGGGTTGTGTGACTTACTTTTGATACAGTCAGCATGGTAGTCAATATACAGGTCCTTCTCTCCATTGTCTAGACGTTTTTTGAGTTCTGTGCGGAGTACAAGGGAGTGAGCATGTTGCTGTACGGTTAGGTCAGGGCAAGAACGGAAGTTCTTATGGTTGGTGTTGCTTTTGGCGAGTGAATTTATAGTATAAATGAATTTATGTTTGCTTGATTCATTTTTGCAAATGACCCTGCAGAAGCGTGGGGCTACCTCACCAGAGTCACTTACCTTGCAAAGATCTGTGTCCTCTGCTGCAGTTTCTTTGCCTATGAGGGAGAGGAAAGTCATTGGAAGCTCCTGTGTGTTGTAATGTCGTGCTTCCAGCCTACATCAGTTCTCCATTTGGGTTAAAAGTGTTTGGGTGCCTAAGGGATGCTTAGAAACAGAGCAGACAGCTCAGTTTTTAAGCATTCCTTTTGCAAGGAAATGAAGCTTTCAATTCACATCAATTCTCTGGGCAAAAAGTGTTTGGGTGCCTATGGGATACTTGGAAACAAAGCGGATGGCTCTGTTTCTAAGCATCCCATAGGCATCCAAACACCGTTTGTCTAGACAGAGAATTGATGCAGACTGGAAGCTTCATTCCTTGCATAAGTTGTGCTTAAAAACAGAGTGGATGACTTTTCACTTTTCCGGGTGAAAAGTGTTCTGGTGGTGGCAGAAAGGAGTTGGGAGGGAGCAGGAGAAAGGCACCACAAACACTTTTCATGCCCAGAATGAAATTTTCAGGTCCACGATCTTATGAGAGTTCAGGCACTCACTCTCTGCAAAAGAGGATAGGAGCTTCCATACACTCTTTTGTGCCTCAAAGGCACAAAAACTGCACAGAGGAGACATATCTGATAAGGTAAGTGAGTCCCTGTGGCAGGAAGGGAGGGGGAAGCATGAGGTAGCTTAGTGAGTTGGGGAGGACTTGGGAGCCTGTTCCATTGCTAGCCACTCTCCCCAAATGGCCTTCCCCATCCTAAGATACCTCATGTGCACTTAACAGATAAATAACAAATAATCAGAGTTGGAAGGGACCTTGTAGGTCATCTAGTCTAACCCCCCACCCAAGCGGGAGACCCTACACCATTTCTGACAAATGGCACTCCAATCTCTTCTTGAAAGTCTCAAGTGATGGCGCTCCCACAACTTCTGAGGGCAACTTCTGTTCCATTGGTTGATTGTTCTCACTTGGTTGATTGTTCTCACTTCATGAACAGCACATTTGATTAGCAAATGTGTGGGCGGAAAGCAGGGAGTGATCTCGTTCAAGGTACGAGATTCACTCCTACAAATCCTCAAGGTATGACTGGAATGGGCAGGCTCCATTACATTTGTAACTTGAAGACTACCTGTAATTGGAAGGAGTATTAGTAACCAAATATATCAATGTTACAGTCACAATCATTTCATTTCCCTACATCTGTAAGGATAACATGGGACATTCTCCTCTTTAGCTCATGTCATCAGCTGCCATGGCCATAACACATAAGACATGTGAGCTTCTGACTATACTCCATGTGACTGCAGCTCAACAACGTTCTCATGTTTAGCACTAATCAGCTGGCCAAAATTTGTTCCTTGCCTCAGCTAACGCCTCTAGAATTCATCATTACCAGTCAGATAGTTCATGAAAATGAATCACTGGCTAAAAACTGACTTTAAAACTGGCTAAAAATTTATTGTGAGCCTTGGTGGTGCAGGCTGTTAAACGCCTAGCACTTAGCTCCAGCTGCCTGCAATTAGTGCCGGCTCGAATCCCATCAGGCTCAAGACTGACTCAGCCTTCCATCCTCTTGGGGTAGGTAAATTGAGGACCCAAGATTGTTGGGGGCAATAAGCTGACTGTAAAAATGCTGCTTGGGGGCAAAAGCCCTAGTAATAAGCAGGCATATACAATGGAATGAAGGCTATTGCTGAGCACATTGGATTGTGCTCCAAAGATTGTAAGCCTCCCTGAGTCTCCGGAGAAGGGCAGCATATAAATGTAAAAGAGAGAGAAGAGAGATTGTCTAAGCAGCAGCAAATACTAGCATTCAAAAAACTGATAATAACTAAAATGTCCTTAAGTTACCAACTGTGCTGTGTTAAATGGGACCATTAAGCAAACAAAAAGAAAAATAAGAATAGGATATACAACACTGTACATTTAAAAATGGAGTTTCCTTGGTTGGAAATCCGCTTGCCCTTTATCTTTTAGTATACATACATTTCTTCTGAAAAATATTCTTGACTAGCAAATTATACTAAAAGATTGTTATTATGATATAGATATATATGAGATTGCAGGAGTTGATTTTGTTTTGGAGGAATAAAAATAGATGGAGAGATAGGAAGGCATAACAAATGTGTTTATAAACATTACCTAATTTCCTGAAAATGTGCCTATCTCATAGATGAAAATATAGGGAAGGGATATTTGCTTAAATGGAGTGTTTGTTTCTATACTTAAGTTTATAAGCCTCTTTAATCATAACCAGCTCTAGATGGTTTATACTCCCAGTTTACACTAAAAAGATTTAAAAAATAAATACATCCATCATAACAATAGCACTCACTCCTATTATGCTACACCAAGGAACAAAATAAAAATCAATATAAGCAATGATCTTACTATAGGAGGAACTCTAACCATACCAACCTACCTATGACTAGTGGAATAGCCAAGTATTTTTCTCTTTTCATTTTTCTGGTGGAAAAACTGGCTTTGCCTGCAATTCTTAGAGAACTGCCTTCCTGCCATTTCTGTATCTTCAATCTCCCTTTGCTCTTCTAGTTTCTTTTTCCTGAATGATTCAGAGATTTATTCAGGCATTTACTTTTCCCTAAGAAATACCATGGTGCTTAAAAGGTTCATTATAATGCATTTTTCCTGCCTTTTCAGAATGACCCATATTGATGCATAGGCGAGGGTTTAATAGCATTTGGAAACATCATAATTATAAGTGTTCAAATGAAAGGAATTCACATTTTAAATAAACTCTTACAGCAGTGATGGGATTCAGCCAATTCGTATCACTCAAGAGAACCGTTGTTAACTTTCTGAGCCATTTGGTGAACTGGTTGTTGGAAGAAATCATGAGGGCAGAGAACCAGTTGTTCAATTGTTTGAATCCCACCACTGTGTTACAGTACCATGATTTATAAATACTTCAGAAATAATTCAAAATAATAAAATAAGTCATTTAAATTTTTATTCCAATACTGGCAAAGTTTCTATCAGTATAATGAAGTTATGAAGTACAGCACACAAAAATCTAAAGTAAGTAATCCATCCAATTTTTCATTAGAGTGTAAGTTTTTCCCTACACTGCTGTGCTTTATTTATCCCACAAGCATATCCTTGAAATAGTGACGTTTATAATTAGCGAGTTCATGTAAACAGCTCATTGTATTATAGTGTATGTTATTTTTGTTGTTATATTTTTAATTCAAAACAAAACTAAATTCGGTGGGAAAAAATAATCTTCTTTTGGATAAATTTAAAACAAGCATGTATGTGAAGGAGGAAACTGGCTATGTGTGCCTAAGAAATTAATTCAAAAGATCCTTGTTTCCTTTGGATGTATCCCAAAAGATGAGGCTTTACATAACTCATAGGAGACAAATTCCTAGCTATACTATGCTGTTGGTTTGAACTCCGAGTTTGGCAATTTGGTTGCAAAAAATGTTTCATCACCATTTGAGGACACATCGTCAGTGTGTTTTGAGTTGTGCTTGTCTGTCAGAACACAGGTCTTTGAATACCTTTTGATGAAACACAAATTAATCTGAATGTTGTTTGTTCAGATATTTCTGAGTCATGATCTGATTTTGGACTGTTTGATTATCTGGCTGTTGTTGCTGGGCTACAGTTAAGCATTGTCTATCTGATGCAGATTAGGATTAGAATTAGTTTTCTGTGTGCTTCTGAATCATGGTCTGGTTTTGGTTTGTTTGATGGTTTGGGTGACTGAGACGTGATCCAATTTCTTGTGAGCTGGCCAACCATCAAACTATCAAACAAGACGAAACCAGATCATGAGTCAGAAGCACCCAGATAAACAACTCTAATCTTAATCTAGGACTTTTCTCACAACTGGCCATGTGTTTTGCAGTTGTTGTATCCACTCCTTAAGGGAGGGTATGGTGGAATCTTAGGGACCTGACACTACATGTGCTTTAGGGTTACATTAAGAAAATATAGCTGTATAAAATTCAGGAGTAGGGGTAAGGACTGTACAGTAATTTAGAACTGATGGAAATGATGCTGATTGTGGTAATTATGTGAATGTTTTTCTTTTCTATCTTAGTGTAAGTAAAAGTAAATTAATGAAAGTAGGGGATACTTGCAAGGTAACAGATTTTCCATCCAAGTACTGTTTTCTTGATTTCCTTTCTTGCTTTCCAACACCTCTATAGGCTTATTTTATATATGATAGGTATACTTTGGATCTCTGTTTACCTCAGCTTGAGCACAGCTTCTCTATGAGAATGCTAGAAAATTAGATTATAACATTTTCTTGTAATTATTTCACCCCCAGAATCTTGATGCTTTACATGACCATCTTGCTACAATATACCCAGGTATGCGTGCTCCTTCCTTTAGATGCACAGATGCAGAAAAGGGGAAGGGCCTCATTCTGCATTACTATTCAGAGAGGGAAGGACTCCAAGATATTGTCATTGGAATCATCAAAACAGTTGCTCAACAAATTCATGGCACAGAAATAGATATGAAGGTAAGTGTCAAGATAAAGTCTCCCCCAGGATTATTGTGACAATGGATAGCTGTTACAAATGTTCTGTTACAAATTTCAAGAGTTAATTTTTATGTATAGGAAATTACAAATAGCAATATCAGGAACAGAAATTATGTTTATGGCTATTTGCATATTAATTGATCCAACAATTCTAGAATCCTAAATGTGCTTATGATACAAATCAGGATTTGTCCCAATATTTTATTATCTGACTCAGGATGGGAGGAGGATTTTTAAGAATGGACAAAAAATAATAACTATACATATTACTACAGAGTTTCCAGTTCTAGTCTTCATAGAAGGGTTACTTGGGAATGCCTCAGCTTCTTTATGTAAGCTGACTTCTCTAGTTGATGTCCTTCAGATACTTTGAACTTTAGTAACCATAATTCCCAACTCATTGACCATACTGTTTGAAAAGTACCAAGTTAGGAATGACTATCATTACCTGTTCGGGTGAGGGCCCACCAATTCCTTCTCTTTTTGTGTACTCTTGTTTTCTTTTTTAAAATATACACAAATCATAGACTGCATAGACTAGTTATAGAGACTGCCTGACTTCTGGGTTTTTGAATCGTATTTCTGCTCCATAAATTGAGAATGTCCGATACATTATTTTGTGTTATTATGGATGAGATCATATAGAACAGCAATATGAGCCGGCAGTGAGTGGTGGCAGCCAAAAAAACCCATGCAATCCTAAATTGCATTAACAGAGGGATACAATCAAGATCAAGTGAGGTACTAACACCACTCTATAAAGCCTTAGTAAGACCACACCTAGAATACTGCATCCAGTTTTGGTCACCACACTATAAAAAAGATGTTGAGACTCTGGAACAAGTACAGAAAAGAGCAACCAGGAAGATTAGGGGACTGGAGACTAAAACTTATGAAGAATGGTTGCAGGAACTGGGCCTGGCTAGTCTAGGGAAGAGAAGGACCGGGGAGACAGGACAGCAGTGTTCCAATATCTCAGGGGCTGCCACAGAGAGGAAGGGGTCAAGCTATTTTCCAAGGCACCCAAAGGAGAGACAAGGAATAATGGATGGAAATTGATCAAGGAGAGATTTGATCTAGAAATAAGGAGAAATTTTCTGACAGTGAGAACAATCACCCAATGGAATGGCTTGCCTTTGGAAGTTGTGGGAGCTTCATCATTAGAGGCTTTTAAGAAGAGATTGTACTGCCATTTGTCAGAAATGTTGTAGGGTCTCCTTCTTGGGGGGCGGGCAGGGGGGTTGGACTAGATGACCTACAAGCTCCCTTCCAACTCTTAATCTATTAAACAGCTTATAATACATTATACACTAGATATCAGAAACCAGGTGATACGAGAGTATAGCAGGAATTGATTAGAGAGGATAAATAAAAGAAAAAGTAGCATATATGTAAAAGAGTAGCATATATACTATAAGAACAGCATTGTTTGTCTACTGAAGGCACTGTCATATATATAGATTTTCCATAATCTATACCAAATTACTTGACACATTGAACTTTGCCACGAGAACAAATCGGTGCTGGGCTCACTATTGATGGTAGTTGGCTAGCAAGGTACTCCACAAATAGCCTATACCTACCTGGTAGCAGAATAGTATTCCCACCTGAAATAACATGGCTATTTTTGTGCTGGTTCAGCTGAGGGATGGCAACAGTGGGCCATTTTCTATTATGTGTTAAGGGCAATTCCTGCTTTTCAGACCATACAAAAATTGAGGGAATGGCAGGCACCAATCAAGCATTGTTAGATAAAGTGACTATTTACAGACTGAGAACTAAACTAGATGATATCTACAATTTATACTGTACTGCCTTACTTCTGTTTTATCTTTTAAAGGGTATATGTTGACTGTTTAATCTGGACAGGATAGATTGCACCATGGGTGGAGGATAACTGATTTGATAAACTGATCCAGTTGAACACTTAAAAAAAGAAAATATCCTCACCCTATCTTTATTGATTTGCCTAACATGGACTGAGGAAAGCATTAGTGAAATTAGAAGTGTAATAGGACCATACCTATTGTTTAATTTTACTGAAAGGCCTTCCTAGAAAAGTCAGTCACAGGCAAATGAAATAGCTTTACTAAACAAAGACAACGTGGCCTCCCAAAGGAGGTGGTGCAAATCTGTATATAATGCTGGCTGGAAAGGTGATATAATTTCTGGAAATATTTCTGGAAAGGTGATACAATGTTAATAACAATTGCATAAAATCACAATCCCAAAATATCTGGAGCACCACTTGAATATCATCAGCATTGACAAAATCCCCACCAGTCAATTGAAAAAGGCAGAACAACTTACATCTTGCAATGGTATCTTTAATACTATCAAACAACATCTGCCTATCCCACATCCTTTAGAACAAGGCTGTCAAACTCCTGGCCCATGCTAGACATGCCCACGCCCGGTTTAGCGAAGGGGAAAAAAGTCCCAATACATCACAGCATGCTGCCGTGACAACGTAAATTTGAGACCCCTGCCTTAGAAGGACTTGATAGGTGGATAAAATGCCAGATCTAGTCTAAACACCTGGCTGACTGTGCGACCAACAATAATTTATTAAATTTATATACTGGCCAACTCCCAATGTTGTTAGGCAGCTTACAATCAAAAAAATATTTAAAAACAAAATGCAATAGAAAAACACACAGAGACAAAAAAAGCACAACAGAACAACAATGGCAAAGAAAATTGACCAAGGAGGGAATAGAAAGGTCATGCTTTCCAAAGATCCAGACCCTTCAAAACTCCTACATACTATATTAACATTAAATATTTTAATTAATAAGTTACTGTTTAGGCCTGCATCTTCGCATATATTATGATTTTTTTCTCACATCTATACTGTAACTCATGTATATATTAGGAAAAGGTAGAAACACCAAATATTCTTCCCTTCTGGTGCTAAATACATAAAAATATTTAATTTATTCAAACAATATATGTGACAACAGAGCTTAAATCTGGAAAAGTAATAGGAATGAATTTATATAGAAATCTTCCCAACAGAGGAATGTTTATACATACATACATACATAGATGGGTGTGTGTGTGTGTGTGTGTAAATAACAGAAAGGCAGTTTTAGACCCTTCCTCTTTTTCATTAGCTGAATAGAAACTTCTCCTTTTGCAGGAGATTCATTTTGCTCAGGGAAGGAGAGTCTGCAGCATCTTTGAAACCTGATAGGCAATTTGTGTTCATTTTTACTGCTGTTGCCATGGTGAAAGACTTTGAAGATGGTGCTGGTTGCTCTTATTTGCTAGCTAGTTCATGGAGAAGATAATGTAAACTTTATTCCAGGTTGTGTCACTGGTACTGATATTCTTGTTTAGCTTCTTCTTTCTCTAAAGCTTTCTCTTCTATCTCTAAAGCTGTGTGAAAGCTTATGGAATGTAGAGAATTCATAGAAAGGGAGTTGGTTTTATTTTTCAATTCCCTGCCATTTATCAGAATCAGGTGTTTGTGCTTGAAAAAATATCACAGTCTAATATTGAAGAGAATACAACTGTTCTTAGTCCTGTGAAACAAAGCAAGGAATGGAACTATTATTCCATTATTATTTTAATACAATGGAAATTGGAACGTTGTCAAATTTGCTAGGAATGGAAAATACAACTTTTTGCAGCTGTTAATATTTTAAAGCTTGCATCTAATTCTAAGGTGTCTTTTAATAGATGTGTTATGTAAGTTTAGGTAAAATTCCTTGAAGTGAGACTTTATATCAGTAATATGTAGTAATATATGTTCTTTAACTCTATCAAATGCTTAGTTTATTCAATGTTCCTATTGTGGACTGACTATAATGCAAAAAATTCTGCTAATTTCAGCTGTGCTTTATATGCAACTTACTTTGCATTTTTGACCTTTCTTCTCCTAGACACATATTCTCCCTATGTCTCACAATATATTCTAAATAATTTGCTATAAATTTCCTTGCAGCTTTGCTGTTAGTGACACAGGAGACTAGCAGAATATTAAAAGATGAATTTTATCAAATTATGAAAGTTTACATTGCTAGTGTATATTAGTGTCAGCACTTGATATAGCCTAATTGTGTGGCAGAAGGATGCTTGTTTTCTAGATAATATTTTGTATTGTTTACCTTTTTAATTTGGTGGTTAAAGAGAGGGCTTTGGATAGAAAATGATTAAACCATTTTTTTTTTAATTACATTTATATGCTGCCCTTCTCCGAAGACTCAGGGCGGCTTACAATTTTTGGAGCACAACCCAATGCGCTCAGCAATAGCCTTCATTCCATTGTATATGCCTGCTTATTACTAAGCGGCATTTTTACAAGGTCAGCTAATTGCCCCCAACAATCTTGGGTCCTCAATTTACCTACCCCGAGAGGATGGAAGGCTGAGTCAACCTTGAGCCTGGTGGGATTCGAGCCTACAGTAATTGTAGACAGCTGTATTTTGAACATTTCAGTTATAGTGTTCAAAAAATGTGTTTTTTGAATAGGTCTACAGGATTTAATTGATGTCTTTATTAAAACTCTTTGATTAATAAAAGCTGGGTATAATAAGTCAGAATATTTTAAAACATTTTTGAAAGCTATTAAATCACACCTTAACTATCAAGCATTTGGCTGGTGACAACTTTAACAACAGCAGCAACTGCAGCAGCACTCTTATTTCTCTAAAATAATATTTTCTGTGACATACACATGACTAGTCAGAACTAAGATTATTAAGACTTATTTCTCCAATCACAATGCCTCAATAAACCAATAAAATGAATGAATGTTTTGGTAACTAGATACCATTGTAATTTTAATATGTAGGATATAGCTGAAAAATGACAAGTTAGACCAGGGATGTCAAGCTCACATTGTCACGGTGGCATCATGTGACGTATCATGACTTTTTCCCCCTTTGCTAAACCGGGTGTAGGCATGGCCAATGCATGATGCATCCAGCCCATGGGTGGGGAGTTTGACAGCCCTGGGTTAGACTGAATCCATGTCTACTCAGAAGTAAGGTATGGTGAATTTAATAGGATTTTTTTCCAGATACACACAGTATCCTCAAGTTCTTTTATTTTATTGTGTGGTAGTTTGTCAGTGATATTAAATAAATAGTATCATGCCAAGTACACTATTTTCTGCAATGGAGTTTATATAAATTCAGAGAAAGGCTATGAATGTATGTCAGTTTAAAAAACAGTGAGCCACAGATAGAATTAGTTCTTTTAATTTTGGAGGAACCCTTGTTTATTAACAAGAGTTTCACCTTCTTGCCTCTGCCACAGTGCAGCTAGCTTAAACAATGGAAATAAATCTGGCTTGGGTCCAGAGACTGGTTTTGTACACGACAGAATACATCTTTTTTACATGGGTGATAATTTCCTCCTTCTTGGGCAAAAACTTTATATAATCAAAATACAATTTAAAAATTGCTGCTCTTGCCTTTAATTCAAGTTTATTGGATCTCTATAAGGGTAATGAAAGTTTCTTTATGAATATGATCACAGTATGTGAAAAAATAGTAAATGCATGAAAAGCAGAGGTGGTATTCAGCAGGTTCTGACCAGTTCTGGAGAACTGATAGCGGAAATTTTGAGTAGTTCGGAGAACCGGAAAATCCCACCTCTGACTGGCCCCGCCCGCATCTGTTCTCTGCCTCCCAAGTCCCAGCTGATTGGCTGGGTCTTCTTTTGTTGCCCTGCACAGAAGAACAGAGCTGGAAAACAGGTTAGTGGGGTGGGGAGGGAATGGGAATTTTACAGTATCCTTCCCCTGGAGTGGGATGGGAATGGAGGTTTTATCCTTGCCCTGACATGCCCACCAAGCCACGCCCACCAAGCAATAGCACACCCACCAAGCCAAGCCCACAGAACCGATAGTAAAAAAATTTGAATCCCACCACTGATGAAAAGGAGTTTATATTATAGCTGAACATCTGTTTCACAAAACTATATTGTAAAAGTGTCCCATTTGGATTGAAAACCTCTAACTTAAGAACATTTATTATATTTCATTATATTTTAAAGTAAAAGCACATCTTCTTCACTGGCACTATTCTTCCTTTCTTGGTTTCATATACTATAGAAACACTGGATGTATTCGAAGTATTGCAAAGAGACCTAGGTATTCTAGAAACCAGAGATTCAAATTGCCAAGTTATTCTTAATCATGCAAGGGGCTTTTCAGAACCTATAGTTTTCTATGCTGTAAATTGGTTCTTCCTGATGACCCTCTTCCTTTGGCAAATTACTTGATCTGAAGAGCAAACTGAGCTTCAGAAGTAGGCTTTCTTGTTCTTAAGTCATCATGCCTTACATTTATGCTATTAGTTCATTGTTTATGCTATTAGTTCATTGCACAGCAGTAACACTGCCAGGAATTCTAATTTAAGTCTGTTTATTTTTACTCATGTACTTTAGGTGTCTAGATTGGAATTTAGTATGAGCAACACTTGTTGCTGAAGAATAAAAATAGACTAATATTTGATTAACCACCTTTTCTTTATGATGTTCAGGTTATTCAACAAAGAAATGAAGAGTGTGACCATATTCAGTTCTTAATTGAAGAAAAAGAATCTAAAGAAGAAGATTTTTATGAAGACCTTGACAGATTTGAAGAGAATGGTACTCAAGAGTCTCGCATCAGTCCATACACGTTTTGCAAGGCTTTTCCTTTCCACATTATATTTGACAGAGACCTAGTTGTCACTCAATGTGGAAATGCAATATATAGAGTCCTTCCCCAGGTAAGAATTCTTGTTTTTCCTGCAAAGCTTTTGAATGCCAGATTTTCCATCATCCTCATATTCACTTTTTTATACAAGTTCTATTATTCAATATTTTGTATGCACTATTCGGACTATGAAATGTATTTCACATTTCTCCCTTTTTTACTATTATGTCTGAATCTGCACACATGAAATTTTAATGATCAACTTCTTAATATTTCATTTAAAATATTAATATTGAAAAACAAGCGTAAGCTGTTGAGTAGTTTAGTACTTACATGTTTTAAATAGTTTTTATTTCATAATTAGCTATGCCTATGTTACCTGCTGAAAAGTTTTTTTCCTTTTTAAATTAGCAAATATTAAGTAAGCCAGCATTTCAAAAGGTTTATATTATTTCATGCCTCTACCTTTCCTCCTCCCACTCCTTTCAGGTTGATTTCCATAAAGTATGGCAACAATACAATCCTTGATGAAAAGCCTAGAATTTATCATTATAAAACTTTTTCAAAGAGTCAATATGAATTTTTTTTTAATTACATTTATATGCCGCCCTTCTCCAAAGACTCAGGGCGGCTTACAATTTTTGGGATACTTTGCAGCCTGAATGAACATGAAATTTGGAAATAGGGCCACATAGAACAGGTCAAAGTAGAAGTGGCCACCACTTTCTAGAAATGTTGCTTGAATTATTGCTGCGTATTATAGAACACAAAGTTAGGCATAGAGATTGTTTAGAACAGCTTTTCTCAATCTTGGCGACTTTAACATGTGGACTTCAACTCTCAGAATTACCCAGCCATCATGCAAGGCTGAAAATACTGCTTTAGAATATTTCCTTTCCTGAGCGTGATTGAAGATAGGATTCATTCTTTCATCCTAGAACTTGGACAGTGTGAAGAACTCTTATTCAATTTAATTTTTCATGCAAAAAGTCCATTATTTAATTGTACAATATGAGCACTACTTCACTAAATATTATTGTACTAACACCACAGACAGTACAGAGGGAAATGGACTGCAATCACTAACCAGAATTCAAAGTTTTAAAATGTGTTTTTCTTTTTTACTTATATTTCAGCTCCAGCCAGGATATTGTAATCTATTATCAGTATTTTCATTGGTTCGGCCTCATATTGATATTAGTTTCCACGGAATCCTCTCACATATCAACACAGTGTTTGTGTTAAGGAGTAAGGTAATCTAAAACCCAGTTTTGCAATTTTTCAATAGATATCTGTTTTACTAGGAAGAAGAAAAGACTTAAAACTCATGTTAGTTTGAAATAGTAAAAACACAAGTCCTCTGAAGACCCCGTGGCTAGGGTACTGCATCCAGTTTTGGTTGCCACAGTGTAAAAAAGATGTTGAGATAGAGTTCAGAGAAGAGCAACAAAGATGATTAGGGGACTGGAGGCTAAAACATATAAAGAACGGTTGCTGGAACTAGGTATGTCTAGTTTAATGAAAAGAAGGACTAAGGTGACATGGTAGCAGTATCTAAGGGGTTGCTGCAAAGAAGAGGGAGTCAACGTGTTCTCCAAAGCACCTATAGGCAGGACAAGAAGCAGTGGGTGGAAACTAATCAAGGAAAGAAGCAACCTTGAACTAAAAAGAAATTTCCTGACAGTTAGAACAATTAACCAGTGGAACAACTTGCCTCCAGAAGTTGTGAATGCTACAACACTGGAAGTTTTTAAGAAGAGATTAGACAACCGTACGTCTGAAAAGGTATAGGACTTTCTGCCTGAGCAGGAGGTTGGACTAGAAGACCTTCAAGGTCCCTTCCAATTCTATTATTTTGTTATTTTTTGATTGTCCATATATGAGGATATTCCATCCTGGATCTTGGATGGGCTTGCACAGTCTGTGAATCTTCATGGACCTAAAGCTTATGCTTAAAGAACCAGTGGTAGTTGTGGTCAAAAAGGCAGCCTCTGGTGCACCACTTGCACCCTTTCAGGGCCTTTAGATGGTCACTCATGCCATGGTCATATTGTTTTGTGGCTGTTCATAGGACTGTTGGGCCACCTGGAAGTCCCCTCTGATCCAGAATGCAGCATCATGAGCAGTGATAGGTATGCCTTGGTATCCCCAGCAAGCTGCACACATTGATAATTTGCTC
This sequence comes from Naja naja, assembly GCA_009733165.1. Taxonomy (NCBI): domain Eukaryota; kingdom Metazoa; phylum Chordata; class Lepidosauria; order Squamata; family Elapidae; genus Naja; species Naja naja. Next base: position 75,719,253 of record CM019151.1, on the reverse strand, counting down.
TTGGGTGCAATTAAAGTGCTGGGCTAAGGCCTTGTAAGACTTGATTTCTGAATATGGATTAGCTGATCTGTCCTCATATGGCAGTTGGCATGCTCTGAGTTCCTTTGGTTAAACAAAGGTCTATTTGGACTTTGGAAGTGTGTCTTCTCTGTAGCAGTGCCTGCCCTCCTGAATGGAATTTCTCTTGAGATCCATATGGCCCCTACCTGGCTATTTTTCAGAATATGGTGAAGACTTGGCTCTTCAACCAGTCCTTTGACAAGGGGGAGTGAGACCCTTGCTTTGTTTCCATTCAGTCTATCATTCTTGTTATCTACTTTTAAATCTTTATTCTCCTTTTTTAATGTTCTATTGTATAATTTCTTCCTTTTGATTGTTTTGAGCCACCCAGTGTTGTTGAGGACTGGGTTTTATCACAACAACATAAATGCTTTTCTTTATAATATTTGTTTAGGTAAAGATCAGAAAATCAGAAAAAAAAGCACTAAAGTTTTCTATGGGTGAACCTGAGGGCAAGGCTTATAACAATGGTACTTTTCATTGAAGTTTCCTTTTGTTCTTTAAAAGGAAGGGCTTTTGGATGTGGAAAAATTGGAATGTGAAGATGAATTGACTGGTACAGAAATTAGCTGTTTACGCCTGAAAGGGCAAATGATCTACTTACCTGAAGCAGATAGTATTCTTTTTCTTTGTTCTCCAAGGTAAGCAAATAAGATTTGCGTGTGTAGTGCATTTATAGTGTTGCAACAACTAGAATTGCAGCCTTTGAAACCAAAATGCTATGATGCAAAAGGTTCTGTGTTTCTTTTATGTTATATTGCTACATTAGAAGCTCCCTTTTAATTCTTGATCAGGAGGTGATTAAACATTTCTGCTTGTCCTGCATCCTTGTATAACAGTGGCCCCCAACCTCTTTCCACGGACTGGTTCCGTGGAGAGGTTTTGCCATGGACCAGAGGGGTGTGTGGTTTTGTGTGCTGCCTGCATCCCACAGATGGGGCTTTGTTTGTTTGTGTGGCCCAGGTTTTGGCATGTCATGGCTTGGTGTTTGTCCATGAACCACAGTTTAGGGATCCCTAATGTATACAGTCCATTCCTGAAGCTGATGATAATGTCACTGCTGGGGAAAGTATTAAAGTATAATAACACTAAGAAAAAAATAGGCACTAGAAGGGTGGGTGGCAGTGGTTAAAGTCCCTCGATAACAACTGTTTTAATCACTTGTATTTTGACTTTGATTTCAAACAATGTTATGAAAGAATCAGTTATTTCAGCAGAATAAATCTAATGTTAAGTTGATGAACTGCTTTTTTATAGAAATGACATAGCATAATAAAAAATGCAATATTAATAGTGTATTAAATGATGAAATAGAGATGTATTGTTACTTTTTAGCAATTGAAAAATCTGCAAAACAGATTAATCAGTATCTTTTACATAAGTGCCAGGAAAATCTTGCCCTGTCATTTTCTCCCTCTCACTTTTAATTGCATTAGTGTGATGAATTTGGATGACTTAACTAGAAGAGGACTGTACTTAAGTGACATTCCCCTGCATGATGCTACTCGTGATTTGGTCCTTTTGGGAGAGCAATTCCGAGAGGAATACAAACTGACACAAGAACTGGAAATATTAACGGATAGGCTCCAGCACACTTTAAGAGCTTTGGAAGATGAAAAGAAGAAGACAGATACGTACGATTTAATCTCTTACTTTGAATATGAAATGGGATAAATGATCAATTTTTGTCACTCTGCTGTCTCTCTTTGGAGGCTTATAAACAACTCTGATTCCTAATTGCCTAGTTATAGTCAGTGACATTACTCTAGATAAAGTAAGATAAAAATGTTGAACAAAGAAACACAGACATGTCCCTTGCTGAAGCCTGAGAATGTTTTCTGTTTACAGTTCTTGCACACATGTGACCTTTATATTTAGGTCACCATTTCTCTTATCAGTCTGGGTGGATAAAGAAGATATAAATGTTTGAATACAGTGAAGATAATTTAGTGTCATGCCACTAAACTAAATAATCTGCAGCCGTGATGGCAAACTTATAGCACGTCTGCCAGAAGTGGCACGCAGAGGCCTCTTTGTGGGCACGCACAATGTCACCAGCTGCTCTTCTGGTTTCTGGTGCATGCATCACACAGGCCAACTGGTTTTCATGTGCACCAGAGTGCTGGAAACCCAAAGACCAGCCGGCCGGTGCGCATGCACATGCCAGAAACCCAAAAAGTAGCTGGCTGGCGCACATATATGCACCAGCCAGCTGGTCTTCAGGTTTCGGGCTCTCAGGCATACATGTGCACTTGTTCTGATTTGGGCACTTGGCGCTGAAAAGGTTCGCCATCACTGTCTGAACTTTCTAATGGAATGTTCATATATAGTTTAATCATATAAATCATATAAATTACTAATTTGAGTGAATATTTTTTTAAAAGACATGGTTATGAAGCCTTGTAATAAATGCATTCTTCAGCCTTCACAATCTAAATGACTTGCTCACTCCTTCACTCCTCATAATATGTAGTCATCATTGCCAAATTAATTTCTAGTTATGAGAGCATATCTCAAGGACATCTGTTTTTGAAATCCTAATCTATCATGGGCTACTACTGAGTTTGTCATGCAGTTTTTGTCTTGTAACAGTATTTTCTGTTACAAAAGTCATTATGTCAGGGGTCCCCAAACATCCAGTCTGCAGTTCACTACCAGTCCACGGCCCATTGGAATTCGGACCATGCAAGTGTCGAGGGAGCACAGGAATCTCCTTTTGTGCAGGTGGCATGTGTATGCCCGCCGCTCGTGCAAATGGTGCTATGTGAGCATGTGTGTCTGCTGCTTCTGCAGAACCAACCCTCTTCCACCTCTCGCCTCTGCTGGTCTGCAGAACCAGAAAAGTTGGAGACTGCTGCATTAAATTCAAATAAGAAAAAAAATATTAGAAACAAATCCAAATGAAGTACTACAAAAATTGTTAGCTATTGATAATAGAATTATTGTTAAGAAGCATATTAATAGGATTTTAGCCATATATCTGTTTGGCAGAATATAATTTGCCTACATTGGGCTTAAGTGGTATATGCCTGTATAAATAATAATAAAATAATATAAATAAATGTATAAAATAATTTACTATATATATTTATTGTGTTGTTTGCTTAGAAGTAAACTTTATAATGCAATTATGCCTGCTGTAGAATATGCTAAGTTTTTAAATCAGTGAATTCTAGACACGTATATGATAAATTTATCGGAATAAGATCAATTTATTTCTTTTCTATTTTTTCCTTTGCTACTGTCACACAAACTTATATAGATTATTGTATTCTGTGCTTCCTCCATCTGTGGCCAATGAACTGAGACACAAGCGTCCTGTACCAGCAAAACGTTATGATAATGTGACTATATTGTTTAGTGGCATTGTTGGTTTCAATGCCTTCTGCAGTAAACATGCCTCTGGCGAAGGAGCTATGAAAATTGTCAATCTTTTAAATGATCTTTATACAAGATTTGATATTTTGACTGATTCACGAAAAAACCCATTTGTTTATAAGGTAAATACGATATGTCATTTCTGTTCTGTGAAGAGAGTAACACTGTTTAAGGACCAGCTTATGACAAATAGTGCAAAGGGTGTATGGCTGAGCACATTTCTTTATGCATTACAAACAACAGAAGCTAGAGAAATGGGTTGCAGATTCCGAAACATTTTACTGAAGTCTCAAACTATCTCTTGGCAACTTCCTAACATGGGCTTACACAGTCTGATGCTAGGCATTTACAGTCTGAAGTTAAATTCCAGGTTGGTTTATCATGAAATAGAATGAAAGATCAGTTTGGTCAACAGATTGTTAGAGCTTTGCATACAGATAAACATAATAATAATATGTTCTATTTTATTATGTTTAACCATACAAGAGTGATAATTTTGAATATTATATGTCACTGTGGGTTGAATATCATTTAGGAAAATTGTTTTAACTACTGCTATAAAATAGTATAGATATAGATCTTTTCCTCCAGGAAAAGATTGTCGTGATCTGTGGTCTTGCACTTCTTTTTGTGGCTTATTGGGAGATATATATTTAAACTTACTTTTAAATAAAATTTCTTGTATTGACCATACTGGAATTTTGGCAAATGGAATGGGTATATTAAGATGGAAATGATGTTATTTTGGGGCAGAAAAGTGCTACATTGGGATGGGAAGTTAATACAATTTTCCAGAACTTGATTTCCTGTATATTTGTTAAAAATACATCTCCCATAATTATTGATATAAGTGTATGTATTGAAGATTTTAGCTTCCCAGGATTTGTGAAAAATGGGGAAGGTCGAGTAAATAGGTCGAAGGTCGAGAGCCTTGGTGGCTCAGGCTGTTAAATGCCTGCACTTAAGATCCAGCTGTCTACAATTACTGTAGGCTCGAATCTCACCAGGCTCAAGGTTGACTCAGCCTTCCATCCTCTCGGGGTAGGTAAATTGAGGACCCAAGATTGTTGGGGGCAATAAGCTGACTTTGTAAAAATGCCGCTTAGTAATAAGCAGGCATATACAATGGAATGAAGGCTATTGCTGAGCACACTGGGTTGTATCCCAAAAAATTGTAAGCTGCCCTGAGTCTTCGGAGAAGGGCGGCATATAAATGTAATTAAAATATATATATATATGTTCCATGTTTGATAACTGTGAAAATAATTTTTCTAATGAAATTATACTGCTTTAATGCCAGATGATTGATAATCCAAGATTATCTTACTGAGGCAAGCAAAGGAAGGGAATATAATAACTTTCAGATTTATATCTTGCTAGGTTGAGACAGTTGGAGACAAATATATGACAGTAAGTGGCTTGCCAGAACCATGCATTCATCATGCACGTTCTATCTGCCACTTAGCATTGGATATGATGGAAATAGCTGGACAAGTTCAAGTTGATGGAGAATCTGTTCAGGTCAGTGATTGGCAACATATTATAGGATTTGATGCAATTTCAGTCCTGACTTAATGTAGGATCAACTTTCAGGTTTTTAAACTCCATAAAAATAGGCAAGATGATGACCCACATTATGAGAAATTGGTCTGCTACTTTTTTACTTATTAATTCCTTGTTGCTATATAGATAAAAGAGTTCTTAAAACTGAGGGTCATTAGTATAAAAGTAGGGACAAGGAGAAGAAATTGTATGTATTTAACATGCCTCTATAATATAATATTCTAATTTAACAGGAAAAAGATGGACCAATAGATAAACATTTCTTTGCAATTCTTTACCAGGCAATTAGTTACATTACTAAAAACATAATTTGATTTTGCCATTCTTAGAGAAAGTGTAGATGTTTTCAGAATTACATTGAATGATTTTCTAGTTTAGTTGTATAAGTGAAATCTTGAAATAGGCTGACTATGCTATATTTGTTCTAGATTTGTAGTGTTGTGTTACATATTTTAGTATATAAATTCTGTTAAAATTAAACATAAAGTTAATATTTAATTTCATATTCATAGTGCATTCCCATTACTGACTAACAATACTCTTGTCCTAATATTAAATCAACTTGATATCATTTTCTTTTCTATTAACTGTTTATAATAGATAACAATAGGCATTCACACTGGAGAAGTGGTCACAGGTGTCATTGGCCAAAGGATGCCACGTTATTGTCTTTTTGGGAACACTGTAAATCTCACAAGCAGAACAGAAACGACAGGTGAAAAAGGAAAGATTAATGTCTCCGAATATACTTATAGGTGAGATATTAAGTTTACTTATATCATTGTATCTATTTCCAAACCACAAATTTTAAAACACCAGGTGCTTTTATGAAATTTACTCTAAGAATATGTTCTTTCAATTTAACTAATTAAAGTTTAGTTTAAAATTGAGATAAATTGCTGGTAAAATATGGATACGCTCTTGTTATTTTTGTCATAACAGTATGGAAGTATTTTATCATACAGATAATGCTCACTTATGACCACAGTTGAGACCAGAATTTCTGTTGCTTGGTTAGGCGGTTAAGTGAGTTGCACCCTATTTTACAAACTTTTTTGCCACAATTATTACGTGAATCAAATGGTCATTAAGTGAATCCACCTTCCCATGTTAACTTTGCTTGTCAGAAGCCAACTGTGAGGTTCACATGACATTTTTTTAAAATTACATTTATATGCCACCCTTCTCCGAAGACTCAGGGCGGCTTACAATTTTTGGGATACAACCCAATGCGCTCAGCAATAGCCTTCATTCCATTGTATATGCCTGCTTATTACTAAGCGGCATTTTTACAAAGTCAGCTTATTGCCCCCAACAATCTTGGGTCCTCAATTTACCTACCCTGAGAGGATGGAAGGCTGAGTCAACCTTGAGCCTGGTGGGATTCGAGCCTGCAGTAATTGCAGGCAGCTGGAACTTAAGTGCTAGGCATTTAACAGCTTGCACCACCAAGGCTCTTGTTGCACATGACATGCAACAGTTATCATAGATATACTGGTTTTCAAGCATCTGGAGTTTGATCACATAACTGGGGCTGCTGGAGTGATTGTAAGTGCAAGAACCGGTCATAAGTCACTTTTTTCAGTGCTATTGTAACATTGGACAGTCATTAAATGAATGGCTGTAAGTCAAGGATTACCTGTAGTCCTTTTGCTTCGACTTATCCATGTCATATTAAGTAAACTATTTAGAGTAAAAAACTTAGCATTGCCCAGATGAATAATACAATCATTTTTAAACAGTCTGAGTGGTCTTTTGCCAAATATAATGTAATATTTAAATGAAAGCCAAGATACCAAATTTCAGTAGCTTAACTAGGAATGTGCACTGATGACTGTGATATGTACTATTATTCAGATGATGGCTTTGGATGATCAGCATAATTGAAGTTGCTGGATTCTAGTGTCTCTTTTCTCTATTTGCTTGTCACTACTTTCACATACCACCACAGGAAAGTGAGAGGTTGCCCCCTGTTTTGTTTTTATTTTGTTATTATCATTCATTTTTTGACATTGAACATTTTCTTTTCTTTAACCTGTCTATTTTCTGACCCTACGGGGCATTATGAGTGTGTGCACATTGTGTATGGTCTTGGTTCTTGGTGATGTTGACTGAAAGGACTTGCCCCAGTTGGTCCCTCAGGAAAGTAAGACTCTTGAATCACATCTCTTGAAGCATACAGCAATTCTTTCATTTCCCCAAACCCAAACCTTCCTGACCAGTCCACCAGCAGCCAATGTGATGCTGCAAAGTTGTTTTGGGAGCTCAGAGGTGCTACCCAGATAACAGTTCACCCTCAGGGCACAACAGCCTTGAAACCAGGCTGGAACCAGCTGGGACGGAGTCCTCTCCATTTCCAAAATTCCCAAGCAGTTACAGCAATAGTATACGAAAAATGCCAGCAAGCTTCATCCCCTCCCCTTCTAACAGAATGGCAGGGCACTGTGATGGACTTGACATGCTGCCCCCCTGAATAGCAACATTAGTCCTGAACATAAAACAAGATAAATGTCTGTCTAGTTGGCAAAATGCAGAGGATACTTTCAGCCACATCAAGCGGATTCCTAATTTTTCAATCAGGCACCTGATGAGCCTGAGTGTGGCAGGGTCCATAAAGTGGCCTTCAACCCTGAGGCTTGGAAACTTAGCTCTATGGAGAGCATCACTGGTGTGACTGGAGCACTTACCAGGAGATCATCATCAGTGTCAGTTCCTGGCTGTCGGCTGGTGGGGTCAGAGTTCTCTGTCTCTTCAGTGATGGAGTGAACTCAACAACCTCTACTCCCTTCAGTGCTGTTTTCCTGGTATGCTATGAGGCCTTGGTGGCTTTTCTGAGGGGTGGCATGAGGTGTTTTCTTTGGCTGGGCGGCTGGTCTTGCACTCTGCCGCTTGGTGCCCCTCCTGGCCATATTTGAAGCAGGCAGCAAAACGTGGCTGCGGGTTTTGTGGTTTTGCCACCCATCTCTTCTATGGGGCTGGTTTCTTCCGCAGTTGGATTAAGTTGGTCGATCTCCACCTCCTCAGCCAGGACGTACTAGTTGTGATGAATGGCAGGGGCTCCCTTCGAGATGCAGGCATTGTACCAATTATTGTTCAGCCCAGCTTTGGAGCAACTGATGAGGATATCTTCTAGCCAGTCATTAAGTTGACATGCCAGATCATGAAATTCCTCAGTGTACTCTGCCCTTACTCTGTGACCATAATATACAGTCTTGATGCAGTCCCTTGCTTTGTGGTCAGCTAAGAGGTCTTCGAATCGCCAATGAATTGTTGTCATAAAGTGATTGAAGTTTCTCAGCTCTGATGCATTCACATTATGGAAGGTCACCATCCAGCAGGCTGTGGCCCCTTCCAACGTCAGGTTGATGTTTCTCACCTTGGCACCTTCGATAGAGATCTCCTGCCCATATTCCTGCTTATATGTCAGAATGTGGGCCAGAAAGAATCCTAACTGCTGGAGGTGTTCATTGAACTTCACATGAAGAGGTGAGGTCTTTTGGCACTTGGCTCTCACCTGGCCAGTTCCACCAGGGCAGCAGCTCTGGCAGCTCCCCTAGGTGCCCTGTTTGCAACAGTTGAGGCCATGGCTGGAGCACCGAAACTCCTACTGTGGTGTCTAACTCCTCTCGGGTTTGCTAGACCTCACTGGTAGCAGACTTGGCATGTATCTCGCTTGCCTTCAGGTTTGAAAGGCATTCATTATGAACTGGATGTCTTGCCTCACAAACCCTGAAGGCACACATGCCAAGGCTGCTTTTTTTTTTTTCAAAAGCTCTTTGCTGATAGCTTGTTCACAGTTGATTGATTGTTTGGGGATTTTTTGACATTGAATGAATTCAGTGATGAATGACTTGAATACATTCATCATTGGACTCTAGACATTATCTTGTGCCTTTTTGCTTGCAGAGACTGCTAAAGATGCAAGAAGATGTTGCATTAGTCAGCATGCTCTGTTTAGGTGTACGTATTCATTTTGATCATGCATTTATGTCCTGTTGATTCAGTCCATGGTATATTTTGCTGTGAAACTTGAACTTGTTGATTACTTGAACTTGTTTATTTGGTACATTTGATGGAGCTATTGAAAAAGCAGTTGAACTGCTGATCAAGGTTATGTGTGTGACTTATAGTGATGCTTTTGCTGTTTGTGCTTCTAAGCATATGAATATGATTTAATATTTTATAATTAATATTTTATAACAAGAGTGGTCATGCTCTGGAGGAAGTGATTGACTGAAAGGCCTTGGGAGATCAGAAACAGAACCAAATCTATGTTCCCTAACATTCTTTTCAGTTAGTAATCCTATAGCCACCAGAAAAACGGTTGCTCCAAAGAAGGCTATGGCTGAGGATACCAGATCCAAGCTGTAAAAATCCAGACGACGGCAAACAATAAAAGTTTTCTGCAATTCTTTGCTCCCGTCTGGTGGTCATTCAGATTTTGGCAGCCAAAGAAACCTAATCACTGTTTCTCATGGATGAAACATCCGGTACTGTTCCAGATTTGTTTATATTGAATCACAGCCAGCCTGAATGGTATCAACAAATCTTCCAAAATTCAGTGTTCTACATTTTATATATGTACAATGACAATAAATAAATAATAATAATAACAACAATAACAACAACTACTAATAATAATAATAATACTTATTATTTATATTTCATTCATGCTCCTATTTAATTATAATCTGTTTAATTTCAGATGTCTGATGAGTCCAGAAAACTCAGATCCACAGTTCCATCTAGAACACAGAGGTCCTGTTTCCATGAAGGGTAAAAAAGAACCAATGCAAGTTTGGTTTTTGTCCAGGAAGGGCACAGAGGTATGACTAACCAAAACATTCCATCAAAATAAAAAGAAAACAAAAGTGATTCAAGGACTAAATATGGTATGAGTAATCAAAACATGTTCATCAAAATAAAAACAAAACAAAAAACGATGCAAGGACTACATTATGAAGTCTAAATCAGGCAAATGTCCTCTTGAAGAAATGAGCCATTTAAAAATATTGCTATGTTAATATATTTGCTATCTTGGCAGCCATTTACTACCTATTATATGTTACCAGACCTTATGTGTTTGTATTTCATGAAATCTTTGAGAAAATGCCAACTGATTAAACATTAATTTTAATATTTTCCCCTCCTGCACTAGAATTTGTATTTATTTAATGTCTAGTCCTAGTGATATCAGACAGTTTACTGTTTCGTACATTATAGTCTAAAACTCTTTTTACACTGTTTAAACTTTAGATGTTTTTTCAAAAATAGTTACATTTTATCATACATTTGCACATAGATTGAGGTTCAATATTTGGCACAGCCACAGAGCAGAAAGCGGTTAACTGTACATTATTTTCAAGGAATAAAATGTATGTGAAATAAAGCTGTAATAGAATTTATACCTAGTCCAAAATGTTACTTGTCTAGATTTTTTTTATTAAGAGCATTTAAAGTTCTGCCTATAGAAATAGTATTTATCTTAATATGTATTTAGTTAATTAAGGATATAGCAGATTCATTTATACAGCTCAGCTAAAACAACTGCTGTTGAATCTTTTGATTGGAAAATTTCAAGTGTGTTTTATTCTGATGGATCAAAATCTGAAATTGTAGAATGCTGGATTCTTTCTAACGCAGTATGTAGAATATATTCCATACATGTTTTATATTTTATAATATATTTATATTTTAAAAATCTCACACATGTGCTTATAATATGATGTAACATCTGTCTCTTTCTCTCTCCATATATCTGTTTCTCTTTGAAACCTCTTTATTACCAAGCAAGCAACAGTTAATTTATGTCTTTCATCATGAAAAAAAGCAAAAAAAAATTTCTGAACATATTTTTTTTACTTCTTTCTATTGCTTATAGCTGCAACAAATGGCAGAAAGGATGGTTTCTGTGCCTATTTAATTGCTTTGATTTTTAAAGTTACTTAATTTTAATTGCTGATGTACTTCAAGTTTCCATGGATGGGAGATTTTTTTTTTCTTTAAAGCCAGTCAAAGATACTATAAACAACATGAGGCTCAGAACACAAAATAGCAAATTTGAAGTGGCATAATTTTTTTTAATAATCGGAATGTGGGAAATAAAACCAAGGACACCCTTTTTCAGAGAGAAGCATAAAAATATAAAAAACATCATAAACTAACAATCAAGAGAAGATAAAAAGTAAAAAGAAAATAGGGATGGAAATGCAAAAAGGTTTAAAGAGAAAGAAAGGAAAACTAAGATATATACAATGAATGACTTCCAACTTCTGCCAAGGATATGAGGAACACTTACATTTGATTCTTAGTAAATCTATTTCCATGGCCACAGTAACATATTAAACTGTTATCATATATAATGACTGCAAAATAGCATCATTCTTGGAAACAGTAAATAATAAAAATCCAATTGAGAGATAAATAAACAAGATTAGCCTAGCCTTAATTAAAATCAATAGAATCTAATGCTTTGATGTATTATTGAGGAGAAAGGATTAACTCACGTATTACTCTATTGTTTGAGACATCACACATTCATATCACAGTAGGTTGCAGGATAATATTAGTAATTTTATGAGGAAGAAGAAAATGTTTCAAACTATTTAATTTCTGTTATTCACCAATTAAAGTATATTTCTGACATGCCAGATTATTAGATTGTAGTGCCTTACTTTTTAAACTTTTTTTGCATGCCTTCAAGGAAGTAACACATGATGCTTAATTGAGCCAGGTGAAATGCTGGAGAAGAACAGAGTGAACCCTATCCTGCAATCTATCTGGCAATATCAGATAAGAGTCCAGTTACTTCAGTTTTATGTCCAATTTCATAATAAGCATTAATTCTTGCATCACCACTTTTGCTGCTTTTTGTTTAGTTTGCATTTAATATTATAGTATTTATGCTGTATGTGTGTTTCAGTATCTTTCTCTTTCTTCCCAAGTTATGAACATAAGTAATCCATGCAAATGCTTGCTAATCATAAAGTATTTCACACGTGCTTTTCATTTAGTGACTAATCATTATCTTTATACTCAAAATAATTTCTGTGTACTCAAAATAGTTTCTGCAAGAAGAGAAATTGTGATATCAAGAATCATAAACCCAGAGAACTTATAAACATTGTTTCACAATCATCAATGTACTAATCCACCTGTTTCTTCCAATGTGCTTTTACGATGTATTGCAGTCATTCTATTAGATAGTTTCTGCATTGTTATTCTTTTACTATGTATTTGCTGTTATTTGAGGCAACATATACATTTTCTATATGGAAAAGAAATGAATATAATTTAATGTTAGGTTTATGGAAATAAATAACAATTTCTACTCTTAAGCTGATTATATTATTATGCATAATAAGTTATTAGATGTTTTATGTATGTAATTGGTTTAAATATTGCAGGTGTTAAATTAGGGATGGAAAGAGTTTCACGGAAAAAATCAGATGCCCTATTTTATCAGTCTTAGGGCAAATTTTTTGGTCCCTGATCTGGTTTATTTTGGAAGCATGTCTCATATCTATCCAATATGTATGAAAAGGGGTCATTATACAGATGAGAAAGCAGCAAATTGCTTTAAAAAGTTGCTTTAGCAACATCCAAGGGAAAAAAATGTTAAAGAAAATTACAGTGATTGCCAGTATGCTTTGATCTGTAAAAAAAATTAATTTGAAAAACACATTCAGATTTTTAAAAATCTGGTCCTTATGTAGCCTTTCTAGAACTCCTTGGTTTTTTGGGGAGGGAATAATTTAATTTGTGCCAAGAGCACTGAAAGTGATGTGTTTGTATGATACAGGTTTCTAAAACTTCAGAGCATAGCATTTCATATATACTGTAGTACTCCTTTATTTTTCCAAGCTTATAATGGCAAGAAAAAGAAAAACATATAATTCTGTTTCAAGTTGCATCTGGGTGGAATCTCCAAATTAATGATGATGCAGTTCTGCAAAACATCTTTTCTACTGTTTATCCATAAGTAAAACATTTCACATGTGAGTAAGTAGTGAAACTTTCAAATTATCTTCATTTTATTGATTAAAAACAATAAAATTATATATGGGTGAATCAGATTCATCATGTGTTCGTGTATAATCCTATGGAAACAATGCTTATGTAAACAGCATTTATATTTCTATGAAGTACTGATTATTTGTCCATATTTCACATATGTCAAACTAATAAATGTAATTTAGATATATTGTAGGAAATAATAGATCTGTTTAAATTAATTTGATATTTGAATCTGTATTAGATATAAATGAATAAATCATGATGATAAGGTTAAGGGGAAGGTAGAGTTGTTCCTGCCATGTAGAAGACCCAGATGGTTTCCTGATTTTTTGATTGTGAAACTTGTTTGTGAAGTTGCATTCTAGGGATCAGTTGGGGTTGTAGTTACTGTACTAGCCCTCCTGCTTGAGCTGTGCAATTGCTTCCCATGGCAGAGCTTGTTTCCTAGACTTGGGCACTCCCCCATGTGGAATCTGAAATGGCTCAAAAGTGATTCAAAGATTCATGGCCACTATGAGCTTAACCTAGGTCATCAAAGACCCAAAATGTACTGATGGTCACATGCTGGAGCTGGCTTTTTTTTTGTGCTCAGAACGCTCTTGCAGCTTTCTGTTTAAGGGACCTTATGGATCACCACTCCTGCCCTTCAGAATGGCATTCCTCCTGAGATCCACTTAGCCCTGACCCTGCTGTCCTTCAGGAAAGCATTAAAAGCTTGACTTTTCCAGCAGGCCCTGGATCAAGGCTATTGATTAACTGCTTGAATGACTACTATTTAAATATTGTATATTCTACAATTGTTGACATTGTTGTATTTAATCTTGTGTTGTTTTGTTTAAAGATGCTTTTAATCTATTGTACATTGTCTTGAGTCATTTCAGGTAGCAATATGTATGTATGTGTGTATGTGTGTATGTATATACATTATACACACAAACACATATGTACACACACAGAAATATATAAATATTATATATAAAATATGTTAGTATTTAGTGTGTGTATATATGTATACAGTATATATATATATGTAGGTCTTGGTGTATTCAGGTCTTGTCCCGTGTAAGATTGAGAGTAACTTGGCAACGTTTCGACAAAATCTCATCCGTCATCTTCAGGCTGGTGTCTTCAGCTTCGTTCTTCTCGAAGCTGAAGACACCAGCCTGAAGATGATGGATGAGATTTCGTCGAAACATTGCCAAGATACTCTCAATCTTACATGGGACAAGACCCGAATGCACCAAGACCTTCATACCTTTACCCATGAAAATCTACGAAAACAAATGTATGTATGTATGTATGTATGTATGTATGTATGTATGTATGTCTGTACATATGCACAGAGTCTGTGCACATACACAGAATATATGTATAAATGTTATATTAATGTGCACAAGGAAGGTTTTTGAAGTAGGATTTTCCCCATAGATTTTTGTAAGATATTCTTTTTTCTCCTTTATGCTGGTGAAAAATTATATGTTAACTTTCTGAAAAGATATAATAAATACACTTTATTCTTAATATTATATATACAATCTGCTTTATTTTTGAAAAACATTAGATAGATAGATAGATAGATAGATAGATAGATAGATATAATTAAAAAATAGAATATGCACTATTTCTAATGGTAGACCTGATAATTAAGCTGAATTTTGTAAATGCCTGAAATTAAGGATCAGGTACTTGAATTATGTGGGCAGTATCTAACCCTGAACAGCATTCTTATACATATCATTTTGCAGTAATTCAAACAGGAAGTAACTAGAGGACTTGTGATCTTGAGCAGAGCTCCTCCCAACCCAGGAATAGATGCAATTGACACACAGTATGAAATTGTGCAAAGACACCTGTGGCCATAGCTATCCCCTGCACTTTAAGCAGAACTAGTGAGTCCAAAAGAAACCCCCTGATTGTGCATTGAATCTGAGTGCAATCTTCTCGTGATTCAGGAATAATACCTCTCCAATTTCAGGATCCATGGGGTCCAAAAACCACAGCTACTCAGTCTTGGTAAGGTTAAGCT
This sequence comes from Naja naja, assembly GCA_009733165.1. Classification (NCBI taxonomy): domain Eukaryota; kingdom Metazoa; phylum Chordata; class Lepidosauria; order Squamata; family Elapidae; genus Naja; species Naja naja. The sequence continues at coordinate 75,704,210 of CM019151.1, read as the reverse complement.
AAAGCCTTTTGTTCTCCTTGCAGTCTTCACAGACACTATCTTCACTTTTCATGGAATGCCAAAACAATCTTAAAAACATTCAATATTCAACATCTATTGTATGTACCATTTCTCCAAAGGCAGTTTTTTATAGTCCTTCAGAAGCACAGTAAGGTGAAGAGGATCCATTATCTAAGGGCAAGCTGTTGCACAGAACCCCTTATTAGAAAGGCCAAAGTTCTGCTGTGCTACATTGGATAATGTGATGGCTCATATAAATGAACAAGCAAAAATCTTTTGGCATTAATATAAAGCACTATGGTAAGCAGGACAGATGGGGGAAATATTGGATTTTATGTAAATTGTCAGCCACTGACAATAAGATCTACCACATAGCCATTTCTTTAAAACACAGGTAGTCCTTGACTTATCCTGGGATGCTTAACATTATCAAAATCATCTGACTCTACAGGTGTACCTGTGTTTGATTAGCCTAAAGTGACTTATTTTTTGGCTCCTGAGGCTGACATTCCAGATTCTAATGGAGTTATTCCTTGACCTCTGAGTCATAGCATCAAGGCATGTTCTGCTTGCAGCAAAGGATAAAATGGATTATTTTCCTCCATTTCATCTACCAAGACCAACCATACTGGCTGAATCTGCATGTCAATGAGATAACATCTACCACCATTTCTTAGGGCAGAGACAATCTGAAGGGTCACAAGAGAGATCATGTAGTACTTTCCTATCTACTCCCAACAGTTTTCCCAGTTGGCTGCTTCTTCCAGTCTTGAAATGCTGCACTGCAGCAGCAGTTACGACAGCATGCAACATAAGTGGAGAGTAATTTGTAGAAATGTAATGCTAGAGCACCTGGCTTAGCCTGGATTTTCCTCCGTGCTTTCTTCTTTAGGAATCCTTCTTAATCTTATTTATGATGCATTAAATGAAGAGGACCAGAACAATATATGCCCCTTGAGGGAGATCAGGAGAAATAACGATGCAAATGCCACTGTCCCTGCTACCCATGTCCAGCAACTGTTGACCGAGGAGGCAAATTCACATTGCACAGTAGTACAATAGGCCTAAATTGGATACACAATAGAAAGTGAAAAGTGCAGGGGGAGTTACTGTTGATTTCTTTTCCCAAACAAGGTCTTTCAATTTGGACAGATGTGGAAAAATAGAATCAGTAGAGAAAATGGAAGGGTGCTATATATCAAACTAAAATCTAAATCCTTCAATTGCAATTTAGAACTGAAAGGCAGTTTCACTTATTCTAATATACAATATTATTTATAAATATAAATACATAAGTCAATAGTTTGCTTGAAGGACAAGCAAATAGTTTGCTTAATGTCATTTAGTGTCCTGGTATGAAAGTGTAAATTTATAAAGAAAGCCTGTTGAAAACGGCAAATATCACTTCTTTATCTGCCTCTATTTTTAAAGTCATTTCCCCTTTGCTGTAAGAAGTTTTAAGGAAAACCACATTGTTTATTTTCAACAGTAGATGTTGTGAAGATACCAGGCAGAGATAAAACAATTAAAATTACAAGGGGCATTGCAAGAAAGAAAGAAAAATCCCAACCACTGATCTTCATTTCCCAAAAAGTTTGACTTTTTACTGTTAATGTAATGCTGTAATGGTGTCATCCAGTGTATTTGAATCTTTTAATTACTTTTAATTTAATATTAAAAAGGAGCAAAACAGAAAAACAGAAGAGGAGAAAATTACAGAAAAAGAAGGAAAACAAAAGGCAAATAAAAGCTCCAAGTGTGTATGTTTTGTATTCTAAGATTTTAAAGAAAGCGAGTAAAGATTTAGTCTTTTGTCAAGACTAAACCCAGTGTTGATATTACTTTTTCATGGTACAAAACTGCTAGTCTACATCTTAGCTACGTTTGCTGAGATCTCCAACACTGTAAATATAAAAACAAATATTAAATTAGTTTCATGCTCAGTTATAAATGATAACTGAGAAGTTATCACTTTATTCCAAGGTACCTGCAAATAACGATGTTCATTAACAATGTTTATCAACTATCTTTGAAATACTATTGATTATAATCCAAAACATTTCAGAAATGTGATTCAGAGGTTTTATATGAAGCACTAATACTCTTATAAAAGATTTACCTATTTTAAACCTGAAATTATCTCAAAATGTAGGTTTATTAAGTGATGAACATCATACTTTCATCCTTACTTTTCTAAATATGTATTTAATGCTAGAAATACTAAAGAACTGTGATTAACTAGAAACCAAGCTTTAATCATAATATTTGAAGAGATCAAGAATAATTTGCTAATTTTGTAGATTAAAAAAGTAACATCTAAAATTAATTATGAACATCATGGTATTTTTAATATATCTTGGTTTCCATAAACAGAATGCATAATCATCATAATAATGGAATCCATTGGAGAACATACATGGTATGTAATATTATGGTAACATTCAGTTTTTTAATAACTTACCTAATCAAGACAGATGGAAAGGGACACACGCACACATACACACACACACACAAAGATGGAGAACAAAACCAATTTTAAGAGCTGTGCAGATACTGTACTGTATATTAGAACAAATCGAAAACCTATTGGGTGACTTATTCAGTCTGTCTCAGTCTTACCTCTACCTCACAAGGTTGTTATAAGCAAAATAGGAGACAGGAGTATTACAAATGTTCACTGCCTTCACATATTAAAAAGGCAGGATAAAAGTACAATAAAACAGCAATTAATTAAACAATCTGATCCATTTACAAAAGTGTTGTATTATAGCAATAGATCTTGATATATTAAATCTTATGCATGTTCAGCATATCATAACAATTTATATTTTCTTCAACTGCTTTTGTGCACATCAGTTGCCAGACAAATCAAGAGTTCCAATAGCAAATCAAATGAAAAAAGAGTTCATGTCTGAACTATTCTGATCTAAAGAATCAGAGAAGTTAAGAGCTGACAGATCTTGGAAATAATCACCCAACTCTTTCCCAGTGCAAGAATTCACTACTATCATATCCCAGGCTCTGTTTAAATATCTCCAGCAAGGAAGAATTCACAACCTTTTGAGCAGACTTTTCCTTTATCGTGCAGCTATTACTATTAGAAATCTGCAGATTTCGCAAGCACAACTGTATGTTTTCAGTTATTTTTGGTGCAGCACTATATTAAATAGAGAAAGCAAATCTTCAAGATAAGGAGTGAGCAAGGGGAAAGAGCTTTCATCTTAGTGTATGGCTCTCTTCTAGTTTACATATTGTTGAACTACTAGGACCAATATGGATTTTTGAGTAGCACTCATTTAGTTCCCTGTCCAAAATGAATTAGAACTTGGAATTGTATTTCATTCTCTAGAATGCATCATAAACAGCAAATAAAATATACAAAATAAAAACAAAACTTGGGTTTACTGTGAGCATATATAGCATCTTAAAAGCATGCATGGTGTCTAAATAAAACTGTGTATATGTCTACAAAAAAGTGAACAGTATGTTTTAGTCCCTAACATAGCACTGCATGAAAACAATCCTGATTGATTTTGTATAATCTCATGGCATCACTGAAAAGTCCATTTTTCTGCAATTACACAATACCAAAATAATTGGAAGTGATATCACAAAAATATCTGGTTTCATATTGATAAGTTTAGAGAAACAGAAACAGATGTTTTTATTTTGTTCATTCTTTCCTGCTAGCCTACACAATATTTTTCTTTCCCTGTGACTTCTGATAAACAATTTGGCAATCAAAATTGCACATATAAATCAAAACATTAAAAGCTATTTTCTGTAAAACAAAGTATTATATAATATTGTAATAAATAACTGGTTCATGGGAAGATTTTAAAATTTACTACAGTATCTTCCATAAACAAGAATGATTTTTATTGTTCTCAAAATGTTTATCAAAGGGTAACATTCAAAGAAAGTTTTAGATATCCTGACAGAACAATTAATCAGTGGGACAATTAATCAGAGGAACAACTTGCTTTCAGTGGGTGCTTCACCACTGGAGGTTTTTAAGAAGAGAGAGGACAACCATTTGTCTGAAATGGTATAGGGTTTTCCTGCTTGAGCAGGGGGTTAGACTAGAAGACCTCCAAGGGCCCTTCCAACTCATTCTGTTAAAAGCTGTATCTGCATATGGTGGAGGCAGGGGTGGGATTCTACCGGTTCACACCTATTCTCTAGAACCAGTTATTAACATTCTAAGCAGTTTGGAGAACCGGTTGTTAGAAGAAATTACTGGCCTAATCCTGTAAGGAAGGCAGGAAGGAAATATTCTGGTGTTGCTTACAGAAATTGCCTCTCTGTTAACCCTTATTACATGCTTGGCAGGACTAAGCTTCCTGTCCCAGGAACTTCTCTGGAGTTTTTTCCCCCTTCTTTGCTGGTACTTTGCTTGTGTGGAGTGACCATTCAAAGTTACAATGGCACTGAAAAAAGTGACATAACCATTTTTCACACTGACGACTGTTGCAGCATCCCCACAGTCATGAGAGGCCAGGCAAGGAGATGCGTGCCTCGATGTGAGTGATATTGAGTTGGCCACACCCAGCCAATAACATGACCACCAAGCTGCACCCACCAACTAAGCCACGCCCACAAAACCGGTTAAAAAATTGAATCCCACCCCTGGGTAGAGGTAATATCAACTGCTTGACTAACGTTCTCTGTTAGTTGCTATGGCATAAGACATTTTCATTCATGCAAAAAAGGCCAAATGATATGGAGAGTGGGGAATGGGATGGGTCAGAATATTGACAGTTAGGGAAGATGTGTTTATACTGTCAGCAAACAACAATTATCCAACTTCCAGGCTTATAACCTATGCAAAGGCTTGAAACAGTTCTAGATAAGAGGGAGCTGAGGCACAAACACTTGAGATGGAATAAAACAGGACATGAATTGAAATTAGGCAATCAATTTTTTATTTAAAATTTGAGGCACTGTTCTTGAAACAATTATGCATATTGAAAATATTGAAGATTGCAAAAGACTAGAATGTCTTCAGAATAGTTTAGATAACTAAACTAACAGATCCTGGCCTGTAAAATAAAATAAAAGTAAGAATAAAATAAAAGTAAAGTAAAGTAAAACTAAAATAAAAGTAAAGTAAAAATAAAATAAAAAATAAAAGTAAAATAATAAAAGCAAAATAATAAAATAAAAGTTAAAATAAAAGTTAAAATAAAATAAAAGTAAAATAATAAACTAAATAAAATAAAAAAATAAAAAGTAATAAAAGTAAAATATAACCTGAATACAGATACTAAAGGCTGCTCAAAATAATGTATTTTGGTCTTTTTTGTTCTCTTCTGTCATGACCCAGGAATTGGATAATGACTTTAAATGTGAAGAAGCTGCTCCAGCAGGACCTGTGAAATGTCTGTTTCAGGAGACACAAAGTCACTAATCACATGAGGCTGATCAAACATAGCTACTGGAGAAGTCAAAGGGTGATGACACAAGGCCTCCAAGGCCTTGCATCCAACAAACAGAGAGATAAGCAGAGAAGAAGGTCTTCTACAGGCTGCTCTCTTGATTAATGTTCCCTGGTTGCAATCTTATTTAAGAGGCAGCCCTATCCCATAATCCCTTGTTGGAAAAAACCATCTGATCTTTGGATGTTGAATGATGTTTTTGTGGATTCTGCTATGCAATTTTGACCTACAGACTACCTCGTCTTACTCTTGGAAACTTGGATTGAATTTGGACTACGCACTCTTTTTAAATAAAACCATTTAGGTAGGTTTTTGTCAGAGTCTGTTTTGTTTTACACCTTATCTGCTGTTATTTCTTCATCCGTGAGTCAATTCTAATCTAAAACTAATGCAATAAAAATATTATTACAATACATTACAATATATACATTACAATAAATATTTATAAAATATTGATACAATAAAATCAGTACAATAAATATTATTTTATACAAATATAAGGAAACAAAAAGACTAGAACATATGTTTTCCAGCAGGCTGCATTCAAATTAACACCAGACAAACAATGAAATAGAAAACATTAATCAAGGAACTATCAAGGAGCAAACCACACCCCATTAACATGGCAAGCTACTGTATATAAATGGAGCAAGCCACACGTTCACTAGCACTGATAATGTTACCTGGTCAGTGTTAGATCTTGCGATTGGCAGGAGAAGAACTGAGACAAAGCAGAATAACAGTGGCTAACAAAGGTTTATTGCTAACACGGGTTGCCAACGGGCAGTCAACTATTGCCCCCTGCGCTAAACGGCAACCAGAGGTGGCTCCGTTTGACAGCTCTTTTATACTTTCAGCTGTCCAGCAGCCAGCCAATCAGGAAGCCATATTGCGTCCCCTAGTATACAGACCTGAGTGAAGACTCCATACATAACACTCTTCCCCCCCTTAGTGAAGTGAATGTGTAGTCATCCAGATAGGCTGGCCGACGCCTCGTTCGGATAGATCTCCTTAGCTCCTTGCCTGTGGACGGGACTGAAGGAAGACTCTCCGCCGGTCTTTCTTTAACAGGATACTGCGACATCACCTTAGCTGGTTCCAACTCCACCGGTAAGTTCTCTTCTTGATCTGCAATAAGTGCACCATTGCTGACGGGAGGGCTATCGCTTATTGGCAGCATTCTCTCAGACGTTGCAGCTCCCACTCTTGACTCACTTAACTGTTGGGATCTGTCCCACCCCCTTAATTGATCAATGTAGCATTTCCATAATCTTCCACCCTCCAGTTCTACTGTATAAGAGTAAGGCCCTGTTATTTCCACTACTAGCCCTGGTAGCCATAGTGGGTGCCCAGCATAGTTCATCACATAAACACTATCTCCCAGGTTAAATGAATGCCAATTCCTGAAAGAGTCAAGGGGCTTCTCTGGAGCAAATTCCGTGTGTAACCTATCAAGGGTGATTCTTAAATGTCAGCTCATTAATAACTCAGCCGGGCTGTGATTTGTCAAGGAGTATGGCATGGCATGCTGAACTAATAAAAATCATGCTAACTTGGTCTGCCAGTCATTTTCCCCAGTGCCTCTTTGGTGGTTCTCACCATACATTCAACCATGCCATTGCTAGGGGCATGCTAAGGTGCAATTAGTGAATGATGGATGCCCTGCCTTGCTAAGAACATACTGAATGGGGATGAGGTAAACTGGGGCCCATTATCAGGTACTACCAGGTCTGGCAATCCATGGGTGGCAAATAATTTCTGTAGTGCTTGTATCACAGGTCTCTGTAGTGGTGGATGACATAAGGATGACCTCCAACCACTAAAAGAAGGTGTCAACCACAATAAGGAAATTACCACCACCACCCGAAATGGGCCAGCAAAATCCACATGGAGCCTAGACCAGGGTCCTTGGAGGGTTTCCCATTCTGGTACTGGGGCCTTAGGAGAGGCCGGTCTGGACTCCTGGCAAGATCTGCACCCTGAAACCCATTTTTCTATAGCTTGGTCTAATCCTGGCCACCACACGTAACTCCATCCCAGAGCCTTCATCCTGCCCATGCCAGGAGGACCCTTGTACAACAAGGACAGGATGGCATTCTGCAATGAGAGTGGAACACAACCCTGTTGCCCCATAGGAGGCAACCTTGCTGGACTGATAACTCATGCTGTCTAGCTTTAAAGGGTCGAAACTCTGGGTTTACTGCCCCCTATGGCCATCCTCTCATCACCCAGTCCAGCACCTGAACTATGATACTGTCCTTAGTTGAGTGCTTTGCAATGTCAGCAGCTGAAATAGGTGCTTCAAGGGTGTCAATTAAGAGTACAGAGGTTGTGGTGCTGGGTCCACTGTGTTGTTGGGGAGCAGGCAGCAACTCAGGGCATCAGCATGGCTGAGGTGTTTTCCTGGGCGATGACAAAGCTGGTAGGAATAAGCTGCAAGAAAAACAGTCCAACAGGACCTCTTGGGAGAAAGAAGCTGAGGCATTTGTTTGTCACCTGCAAGTAGTCCCAACAGAGGTTTATTGTCAGTAATAAGTTCAAAATGTCGGCCATACAAATATTCATGAAAACGTTTAATGCCGGTTGCCAAGGCCTTCTTACCAAGTTGGCTATAGTTCCTTTCTGCTGAGGACAGAGTTCTGGAGAAAAATGCTATTGGGGCCTCAGAGCCATTGGCAGTCTATGGCTTAGTACAGCTCCAATCTCAAATGGTGAAGCATCACAGGCCAGGATTAAAGGAAGGCGCTCACTGTATTGAACAAGAATGCTGTCTGAAGTCAGTAGGCTCTTGACAACACTGAATGCTTTTGCTTCTTTCTCCACACCCAGGGTGCCTTTAGATCTAATAGGCAATGCAGAGGTTCTGCTACTGACACTTTGTGGGAAATGAATATGCTATAAAAGTTTAAAAGGCCCAAAAAGACCTGCAGTTCAGTCTTATTGGTGGGCGCTGGTGCCTTCTGTATTGCTTGTACTTTAGAGGCTGTTGGATGAAGGTCATTAGCATCCATCAAGTAATCCAGGAATTCTACCCTGGGTACTCCAATTTGGCATTTTTCTTTCTTCAACCTAAGGCCCACTTTCTGGAAATGTTTAGCACCACACATAAATGATTTAAGAGGTCAGTGTGGCTTGATGCTGAGACCAGGACATCATCAAAATAGGGGATGACCCCTAGGATACCCTGAAGTAGCCTGAAGGCTTTGAAAAATGCCAGGTGCTGTGCTGACTCCAAATTGGAGGCAGTGGCACTTGAAAGATCTGCTATGCATAACTATGGTTTGGGATTCAACTGCAGCCTCATCCACAGGGAGCTGCTGATAGGCTTGGGCCAAATCTAGTTTGGCGAAGATATTACCCTTGCCTAAAGAGTGCAGCAAGTGCTGCATTACAGGGACAGGATAAGCACTTTGCTGAAGGGCCTGATTCAGCATACACTTATAATAGACACAAATATGAATTGAGCCATCAGCTTTTATCAGGATGACAATGGATGTCTCCCATTTTGTGTGATCCACTGGTTCTAGTATGCCTTGGGCTATAAGTTTATCTAATTCGGCATCCGAATGGTACCCTCCTAGGTTTTATTTATTTATTTATTATTTAGACTTGTATGCTGCCCCATCTCCGAGGACTCGGGGCGGCTCACAAATAAAACCAGAACACAACAACAAATTAATTTAAAACAATATTAAACAGTAACAAGTCTAATTTAAGTTAAAAACCCAGTATACCATTTAAAATTTAACACCCCCCCAGGTGATCAGCCCAGCCCAGCCTGTTCGAATAACCAGGTTTTAAACGTCTGGAGTGACTTGGGGATCCAGATTAAATGGGCGTTCCCACATATCTGCCTAGGCCTTCCTTGAATACGTTGGGGAATTCATTGGCCACAGTATTCCAATCCAAACTGCCTGAGGTATCAGTGCTATGAATGCCACTGATTCCTAATCCTAAAGGGTCAAACCAATCAAGACCCAGCAAACTTATTTATTTATTTATTTTATTGGACTTATAGGCCACCCTCTCTCCCAAGGGACTCAGGGCGGCTTACAATAAAAAACAAGAATGCAAATATTAAAATAGAATTAAACTAAACTAAGCCCAATAAAATTTAAAACCCGATTAAAACTAAAAATTGATAAAAAACCCCACCCCATTCAGTCCAGGCTGGCCTGTTGAAACAACCAAGTCTTTAGGTCGCGGCGAAAAGAACGGAAGTCGGGGCCAACCAGAGCTCCAAGGGGAGCTGATTCCACAGGGTGGGTATTCCCACAGAGAAGGCCACCCTTGGGCCCCGCCAACCGACAGTGTCTGGTCGACGGCACCCCCAGAAGGTCCTGCCTGTGGGAGAGTACAGGGCGATTGGAGGTCGACGCTGGCAGGAGACGCTCCCGCAAGTACCCCGGACCCAAGCCCTGAAGGACTTTATATGTGATGACTAATACCTTGAATCTCACCCGGAGGGCAACCGGCAGCCAAAGCAGGTCACGCAGGAGGGGTGTAACATGGGAGTTATCGGGACACTCCCATCACTACCCATGCAGCCGCATTCTGCACCAGCTGAAGCCTCCAGATGGTCCGCAAGGGCAGTCCCATGTAAAGAGCATTACAGTAGTCGATTCGGGAAGTCATGAGTGCATGAGTAACCATCCGTAGGGAATCTCAGTCCAAATAGGGATGCAATTGGCGCACCAGACGAATCTGGGCAAATGCCCCCCTGGTCACATTTCCCACCTGCTCCTCCAAATTGAGCTGTGAATCGAGGAGGACACCCAAATTGCGAACCCTATCCATGGGGAGCAACACCTCTGCCCCCATGGCCAATGATGGAACTTCTTGGATTATCCGAGATGCCGGTACGCACAGCCACTCAGTCTTGGCCGGGTTGAGTCGGAGCCTGTTCTTCCCCATCCAGATCCGCACCACATCCAGGCAATGAGACATCACAGAGAGAGCATCACCGATTTGGTTTGGAGTGGAGATGAACAACTGGGTATCATCAGTCTTAGTCTCGGTTCTTCAACTATAATTAGGTTAAGTCAGCCTGAGAATTTCTTAAATTGTACTATGAACTTATTTATTTATTTGATTAATCAATTGCTTACAAGATAATAGTTATAAGTATAAACATAGATATAAATACATGGATACATATAAGAAAATAAAAGAAACAATACGACAGGGATGGTAGGCACTTTGGTGCGCTTATGCACGCCCCCTACAGACCTCTTAGGAAAGGGTAGTAGGTCAATAGTAGAAAGTCTAAGGTTAAAGTTTTTGGGGTTTGGGGAAGAAACCATAGAATCAGGTAGACTATTCCAGACATTGACCACTCTGTTGCTGAAGTCGTATTTCCTGCAATCAAGTTTGGTGCAGTTAACCATGAGTTTGTATCTATTGTGTTCTCTTATATTGTTATGGTTGAAGCTGAAGTATTCATTGATAGGTAGGACATTGCAATATATGATTTTATATGCTTAGATCGGACCGAAGATGGCATAGTTCTAGGTTTTCTAGGTCTAGAACCTCAAGTATGGTAGCATAAGGTATTCTGCAACGAGTAAAGGGGTTGTGAAATATTTCTGGACTTTCTCAACTCTGTTAATATCAGATACGTAATGTGGGTTCCAGACTGAAGAGCTGTATTCAAGTATTGGTCTAGCAAATGTTTTGTATGCTCTAGTTAGTAGTGTGATATTACCAGAGAAAAAGCTACATAGGATTAAGTTAACACTCTTAAAGCCTTTTTGGCTATGTAGTTACAGTGGGCTCTAGCACATAGATCATTAGAGATGAGTATTCCAAGATCCTTGACAGAGTTTGGATCATCAACAAGGTCTTGACTATTCAGCTTGTATTTTATTTTCTGATTTTTTTTTGCCAATATGTAAGACGGAGCATTTGTTTGTTGAGATTTGAAGTTGCCATTTATTTGACCATTCTGATACATAGTCGAGGTCTTTTTGAAGGGTAGCAGTATTGTCTGTGGTGTTGAATAGCTTTACATCATCAGCGAAGAGAACGCAGTTGCTCTTAATATGTTCACAGAGGTCATTTATGTAGAGTATGAAGAGAGTTGGTCCTAGAACACTGCCTTGGGGGACACCACTGTTGACAGGAACAGAGTTTGATAGGACGCTCCCAATTTTGACAATTTGTTGTCTGTTTGACAGGAATGCTTCTATCCAGTTATGCAGTTGTCCAGAGATACCATAAGATTTTAGTTTTAGGAGTAGTTTGTCATGTACCACTGAATCAAAGGCTTTACAGAAGTCTATGTAGGTTGCGTCTATTGCTTTACCCTGATCGAGTTGTGTAGTCCATATGTTTTTGTACTGTAAGAGTTGCAGATTACAGGATAGTTTTTTTCTGAAACCAAATTGTTTATTAGAGAGTAGGTTGTTTGTCTCTAAGTGGAGGATAATGGATTGATTAATAATTGATTCCATGACTTTACAGGTGACGCAGCATAAGGAGATTGGTCTGTAACTTTCAACTAGGCTGGGGTCTCCCTTTTTGAAAATGGGGATGACCGTGGCTTGTGACCATAGGTTTGGCAAGGAGCTGGTCCTGAAAGATTTTTCAAAGATTATGCTTAGAGTTTTGGCTATGGCAGTGGATAGCTTTTTTAAGAAGTAGGCACATATTCCGTCCGGTCCAATGGATAGAGATGTTTTAAGATTGCGTAGTGCTTTTTCAACATTATCTTCTGTAAAATCGTTATGTATTAGATGATTGTAGTTGTCTGTGGTTCGACTAGGAAATACTGAGCCAAAGAATGTGTTAAAGAGGTTGGCTTTAATGGTGTTGTCATTGCAGTCTTTATTAGGTCCTTTCAGGGGTGAGATAGACCTTGAGTCTTTTAGTTTGTTGTTTACAAAATTGTAGAAAGCGTGGGTGGAATTGGTGCATAGAAGGTTTTCCGCTTGTTTAATGTGATAATTGGTGCATTCAGTCTTTATCTGGTGGCATAAATTTTTGTATCGCCTTTTGAAGTTGGCAACATGACCCGATTTGTTTTTCTGCCAAAGTGATCTCTTTTTGGACTGAAGCTTCCTTATTGTTATGGGTAATCTGTTTTTTCTGGTTTTGGGAGTTATTATTGGTACATATAGTTTGATGACTCTTTTGACTTCAAGTAAAAATATGTTGTAATGGTCTTCAACAGTACTGCATCCAGTGAATAGAGATTGCCAATCAAGGGATGAGAGATCGTTGTCTATAAGATCGTAGTTGCCTTTTTTGAAGTTATAATTGGGAATTATAACTTCAAAAAAGTTGTGGTGATTTTTGTGTGGACGTATGTTGAGACAAAAGTCAATCATGTTGTGGTCACTATTGGAAAATGGTTCTATAATTTGTATTCCATAAATTGAATTCAAACTATTGCAGAAGATGAGATTGAGGCAGTTGTTAAGTCTAGTATTGTTGGTTACTAGTTGTTCCAGTCCCAGATTTGTTACAGCATTGTAGAAGGCTGCATGTATGGGTTCAGTGTTACATTCATTTAGGGTCCAGTTAATATGAAGTAGATTGAAGTCACCAAGAAAGATAAAAGTATGTGGGAAGGATGTTGCCCATGTTAGTAGTGAATTTAGCTTGTTTACATGTTCGATGTCATAATCAGGGGCTCTGTAACATAGTAAGAATCGAAATGTGATATTTAAGGACAGGTCACAGACGATGGTGTCAGAAAGAGCAAGCTCCTGGGTAACTTGGATGTTTTTTAGATGTAAGGAATTTTTATAGAAGATAGCAACACCACCTCCTCTACGGATTTCACGATCTGATTGGTAAACATGATAGTCTCTTATTGAGGTAATGGAGTCAGGGAGAGATGTGTTGAGCTATGTTTCACAGACAAATATGATGGTGAATTTTGTCGTATTTAGTAAGAGGAGAAATTCAGGTATTTTATTCACAAGGCTTCTTGCATTGAGTAGCTTGCATTTAAGGCCATTTGTAGTTTGAATTGAGGTAGATAGGGGCATGCGTGCCTAGTCTTGAGTAATGGTGGATAGGTTGAAGTAAGGTTGGATGCTGGGTTGTGGGTTGTGTGACTTACTTTTGATAGAGTCAGCACGGTAGTCAATGTATAGGTCCTTCTCTCCCTTGTCTAGACATTTTTTTAGTTCTGTGGAGTTTCTGGGAGGGCACGTTGCTGTATGGTTAGGTCAGGGCGAGAACCAAGGTTCTTATGGTTGGTGTTGCTTTTGGCAAGTGAATTAGTAGTATAAATGAATTTACATTGGCTTGATTCATTTTTGCAAATGACTCTGCAGAAGCGTGGGGCCACAGAGCCGTCTCTGTTTTTGAACTCTGGGCCAATGCAGGAAATGTCAAGTATTTCATCAGGGAAGATGGTTGATGCTTGGTAGTCACTGCTGATGTTGCGGACAATTGTGATGTCATCATTGTTATTGATGTTCTCTAGACCAAATAAGAGGCGTTTGGATGTTTCTGTTTGTGCTCAACAGCTTCTCTGACAAGGGTTGGGATATCATTATTTTTTTGATTTATGGTTTTTTGTGGATTGGGTTGTGGTTGTTGAGTAGTGGTATGGTTTGTAGCTATTGGATGTTTATGACTCCCCAGGATGGGAATAGACTTTTCTTGATAATCCTTGAGTCTCAAACCACAAGGTTTGAGCCATTTCTTTGAAATCTTGGGCACCAGCTTTTAATGATGCTGCAGGACATCAAAGATAAATATGACCAAGTATCAATTTCCATCTGGCAGGGTGCCCGCTCTAACTTTACAGTGAGTAAAATCTTTTCTCTTAGGGCCAGGCTAACTTGTCCAATGACTGTTTCCTATTGCTCTTCTATGATAGAATAACAGTCACCGCCCTGCCTAGCCTGCCTGCGTGACTGTTTTTAAAGAAGGGTTGCCCTTTTGACTGGTTAAATTCTGCTGGCTGGGGAGCCCTGCAGACCTTGGCTAAGTTCCCCATTTTGCAACAGTGCAAGCAACCGGCATTTTTAAACCTGCAGGTGGCTTGTAAGTGATTCTCACCACAGCTAGCACAACCCATTTGAGGATGCTTCTTCTCTCCAACTCCGCTTTCCCCTGGAACTACCTTGAGACGATGGATGTCATTGTCATCCAAGGTCACCTGCTCAGGGTCTGCATCGTCGTGGTGCATCATGGCGTTTGCTCTCGCTGCGGACAGGCTGATCGTCTTTTGGATTTCTGCCATTGACAGATTTGACAGTTCCGCAGCACAGGCTTCATCTAGTGCTGATCAGAGTGTTAAGTCAGTTTTCACCAGGAGATGGCACTGTAGTCGGAAGAATCTATTGCCATAGACCAATTGGTCCAGGAGGACATCCTCCAGATTATCAAAATCAGTCTAAGGGCTGCCACATATTGGTTAATGTTTTCACCTTTGCCTTGTTCCTGTGATGGAATGCATAGCAACATCCGAGATGGCATAGGTGCGCAATGGCTCTTCAGTTTAGCTAACAGGATCTCTCAAAGCACTGAGTGCACTGTCAGGGGAGCGAGGACAGCCCTTGCTATCTCAAACATCTCTGACCCACAAAAGTCTGTGCTGATCAATTGGCCCCCATCTTCACCCAAATCTTCAATAAATCACTAGAGATGTGCTATGTTCCTTCTTGCTTCAAACACTCTACTATCATCCCAGTGCTGAAGAAGCCCTCCATCAAGGAACTGAATGACTACAGACCAGTTGCTCTAATATCTGTGAAAACCTTTCAGGTGCTGTCCCACCTGAAAACCATCACGGATCTGCTATTAGACCCCCTGCAATTTGCATACTGAGCAAATAGATCGACAGGTAATGCTGTTAAATGGCTCTGCACTACATCCTACAACACCTTGAATCTCCAAATACCTATGCAAGGGTCCTCTTTGTAGACTTCAGTTTAGCATTCAATACCATCATTCCAGACATTCTTCTAACTAAATTAAATCAGCTAGCGGTACCTGAACACACTTGTAAGTGGATCATAAGCTAACAGACAGAAAGCAGCAGGTGAAGCTAGGCAGAATCACATTCGATACCTGTACAATTAGCACAGCCCCCCCAAGGCTGTGTGCTTTCTCCACTTCTCTTCTCCCTATATACCTAAGACTGCATTTCAAATGATTCATCTGTTAAACTACAGATGATACAACAGTGACTGGTCTCATTAAAAACAATGATGAATCTGCATATAGACAGAAAGTTGAACAACTAGCCTAGTGGTGTGACCGGAACAATCTGGAACTGAACACACTCAAAACTGTAGAAATGATGGTAGACTTTAGGAGAAACACTCCCATACCACCACCTCTTACAGTACTAGACAACGTAGTACCAGCAGTAGAGACCTCAAATTTCTAGGTTCTATCATATCAAAAGACCTAAAATGGACACCTAAAATAAAAAATGTCATTAAAAAAGCACACCAAAGAATGTTCTTTCTGCGCCAACTCAGAAAGCTCAAACTGCCCAAGGAGCTGCTGATATACAGAGGAATTGTTGAGTCTGTAATCTGCACCTCTATAACTGTCTGGTTTAGTTCTGCAACCCAACAGGACAGACACAGACGATAATTAGGACTGCAGAAAAAACAATTACTACTAACCTGCCTTCCACTGAGGACTGTATATTGCACAAGTCAAAAAGAGGGCTGTGAAAATACTTACAGACCCCTCATGTGCTGTCCAGACAGTTAAGAGTTAATGGGATTTGGGATAGTTAGTTAGGAATTGAGAGCTGTTCCTTTAAGGGAATGCATCATGGTAAATGTAGTTAAGGTATCCTGGGAAATGTAGTACATGTCATGTGACCACATCTGTAACCCTGATTGGTCACTGAATTGACCCTTGGTGGGTCAGGGGAGGTTTCTTTATTCTTGCCTGAACATAGCCTCATGGTAGCATCTCTACCCCCTGCTTCTATGATATGAGATGAAAGGGATAAGAGATAATCATCTTTTTACCCAGAAAGACAGATATGCAAAGGATTGGACATTAAGAAGAATCTCGTCATAATTGTGAGTTATTGAGGATGCCTGATGAATCAATAAAAAAGACTTTGTATGGATGCTTTGTGGAGTTTGTCTATCTGCATTTGTACAGGACAGAATATATCTAACTGCCTTTGTACAGGACAGAATACCTTACATCCTGTACATAAACTGTTTCAACTCCTACCCTCAAAACGACGCTATAGAGCACTTCACACCAAAACAAGAACAGTTTTTCCCCGAAATCCATCACTCTGCTAAACAAATAATTCCCTCAACACTATCCAACTATTTACTAGGTCTGCATTACTATTAATCCTCTCATTGTTCCTATCACCCATCCCCTCCTACTTGTGACTGTATGACTGTAACTTTGTTGCTTGTATCCTTACCATTTATATTGACTGTTTCCTAGTATGACGTGATTGCTTATTTGTACCCTATGACTATCATTAAGTGTTGTACCTTATGATTCTTGACAAATGTATCTTTTCTTTTTATGTACACTGAGAGCATATGCACCAAGACAAATTCCTTGTGTCACACTAGGCCAATAAAGAATTCATTCGTTCATTCATTCACAGAAAGACAGAGACAGAGTGAGAGTAACTAAGAAATGCCATTGAACATTGGGTAACACAATGGATTCTGTGAAACTTCAAATGCTGTGTCTATAATTATTCATGAGTTTCAATATATAATTCATTTTGTCTGCACTGTTTGTTTACACAATTGAATTGTTAGTTGTTATCAACAAAACAAAACCAAAACTGTTTTGTTCTCACACCATTACTAACTTGACTAGATTGTTTGTAGACCCTTGTATAAAAAAATAGAGATTACGATTCTTAACAATTCTGCTGTTGTTTATATTAGTCTTCTCTCCAGATGTTTGGGCATTCTTAGAGTTGGGAAGAATGTCAAGCATCAGATGCTGATGTTGCTTCATCAGTATCTGCAAGTGGGAGGAGCGAACATTTCTCTCTGCTTCAGGGTAGACCCCTTTCCAGTAAATATCCAATAAGAATGGATAGAAGTAATATCTTCATTTTTCTACACTATGTGTAAGCTTCTAAAAATTTTCTGCTACATCCCAATGGTTTTAGTTTTACTTTACTAAACTAAAGTGGTGGACACATTTCTATAGGTTGCATTACAATTTAACAAGATACAGTCATTATTTTCTAAACTGGACAAAAAAAAAGAAGTTAGCACTTAAAAGCTATGATATGTGCTAGTTGGCTTAAACATATATTCATAATTACAAAAATATTTTAAGATAGATTAACAGTTTTCAGTATTAAACACAGCAACACCCATGATAGATGAGATTTGCATTCCATCTGGCCCAGTTTCTTATTTCCACAATGACCAGTTAGCTGCTTTTGAGAAACTTGTAAAAAGAGAATTGGTTTTTCTCATTTGCTTCATAATAAAGCACACTGTCTCAATTATATTTCCTTTGAGATATTATGATCCTGCCTTTTTTCCCGAATTTGTATACATTCTTTTAACTCACCTAAAATAGTGGCCATTGCCTTGCCTTCAAAAACCAGTTTCAAAGCACTCCAGTTTGCAAAGTGACCAAGAGACAGAACTATTGTCATATAAAACCTGTCCACAATAAAGTATAATTTCTTGGCCTAAATCTGCTAACACTCAATTTATGTCTTATCAAAAGTCAAGGCAGAGCCAGTTTGTCTCAAAGTGCAACCATTTGACTTCTCTGCTAGTAAGAAAGGAGGCACTGTTTTGCTTCACAAAATAACCTTGAAGAGGCACTTGTATTGTCTCTAAAGCAAAATATCCTTGTTGGGATGATCAGCGCCCCATGAATATGACTTTGTTTTTATGCAATAAGTCCTGGAAGAAATAATTGTAATTTTTATCCCACTTTGTATAAATGTTATAACTTTATAATTCTTATCACATGTATCTTTAGTTGTCTTTTTTTCTTCTTAAATTAAGAATTCCAATAACTCCTTTTTCCTATGGATCAAAATATCACGTTGATGTGAAGCAGCCAGAAAGTATTTCAATACAAATGCACCATCAGTTTATATCAATGTCAAACAAGAACTACCTCTATTAGCTGTTCTAGTGGAATTAGCAAAATTAATTTCCATATCTCATTGATTCTATAAAGCAACAAAAGTCAGTTCTACATTGTGTCATGCTTTAAAAAAAAGGAATTAAAAGAGAAAGGTAAGTGGGATATCTGCTGGCAATAGGCTGTAATTAGAGATGCTTAAATCTATTTCATTATTTTTTAAATAATGAAATATTAATGTTTCATTTATTTATATTTAATAAAATAATTTAAAATAATAATATTTTCCTCTTCTAATCTGCGAAAATGTGCATCAAGAGTACCTACCATATATATTAAATAATGCTTAACAAAAAGTCTGGTTACCAATGAAGTTCTTTAGAGAGCTGTTATTATGTGCAACAACATAAACGTGGATATCAGTGCAAAAGTGCCATTTGAAGTAATTAATTGTTTAAACAAATGTATTAACAGAAATTCATTTCAGAGTGAATGCAAAATGCATTATTTCAGGAAAAGTTGTATCCAATATATAGATATACATAATAAAGAAATTAATATATGGAAATGAACCAAATTTAATCTACATGTTCCAGAACAAAAAAAATTGTTAGATAGAAGTTTTACAATATGACAGTCACAGATTATTATGCAAACTCACAAAGTGGTTGTATGTACATGATCTACTTAATCAGGGTTAATCAAAGTTTACTTGATCCTTTTCTTAAATTTTCTTAGATTCACATGACATGCTTAACTGTACACTAACCATACACTAACCACATCTTGTCTAATCACTATTCAATAAAACTGTTTAAGGACCTATATTTTGCAGTGCTATAAAAACATGAATTAAATACTTAAGATAGAGAAAGATAAGGAAAAAACAAACAATATATGCAGTAATAAAAGTTATCACTTGAAGCTAAAAAGTAATACAACCAATGCAATGGTAGGATTCAAAATTTTTAAAACCGGTTCTGTGGGCATGGCTTGGTGGGTGTGGCATGGCTTGGCTTGGCTTGGTGGGTGTGGCTTGGTGGGTGTGGCAGGGAAAGGATACTGCAAAATCTCCATTCCCTTCCCACTCCTGAGGGAAGATTACTGCAAAATCCCATTCCCTCCCCCCCTCAACTAACCTGCTTTCCTGCTCCGTTCTTTTGTGCAGGGCAACAAAAGAAGACCCAGATGATCAGCTGGGACTCAGGAGGCAGAGAATGGTTGGGGGTAGGGCCAGTCAGAGGTGGTATTTGCAGGTTCTCCAAACTACTCAAAATTTTCGCTATCGGTTCTCCAGAACTGGTCAGAACCTGCTGAATACCACCTCTGAGCCAATGGTGGGATTCAGCCAGCTTGCAACAGTTCGACTGAACCAGTTGTTAAATTTTTGCATAGTTCGGCGAACTGGTTCATCCCACCACTGGCTGGCCCCACCCCGCCCACCGGGGTTTCCATTCAGGGTGGGGAGGCTGCAGGGGCATGACTGGGAGCTGCACTGATCAGCTGGTAGGTGGAAAATGGACCGGTCATGCTGATCAGCTGGGAGGCTGCCCCCCTATGGCCCATTTTTGGCCTGGATGACGTCCTACAAAATCCTGCATCAACCACTATTTCCTCACTAACCTGCTTTCCAGCTCTGTTCTCCTGTGTGCAGGGCAAAAAAAAAAGATCATGTGACTATCAGTTTAAAAAACATTCAGTCAGACCTTTCAACTTTGTGAGATCTTTTTCCCCCCAAGAAAAGAAGGTCTAACTGGTCTTTTTTAAACTGGTAGTCACATGGTCTTCTTTTGTTGCCCTGCATGCAGGAGAATGGAGCTGGAAATCAGGTTAGTGAGGGAATAGTGGTTGCTGTGGGATGGGGTGGAAGTGAGGATTTAGCATTATGATTGTTCACAAGAACCAGTTAAAGAGGAATGGAAAAATCCCCATCTGTAGATCAGCGTTTTTCAGTGTTGGCAAGTTTAAGATGGGCGATCTTCATGCTGCCTTGGGAATTCTGGGAATTGAAGTCCATTCACCTTAAAGTTGCATAGTTGAGAAGCATGGATCTAGACTAGAGCTTATGATTTTCCATTCCTGTTTTATTTAGAGTTTGGTGCAATTAAATAAATCAGTTGTGGTTTCCTTAACAAATAGTGATTAAAGCGATATGAACCATTACTGGACTTTTTGTGAGAAACTGAAATTAAAAGTTGATCTAGGCTTTGATGATTAGATATGGGATTATGGAAATAATGTAGACAAATGACTTTGTAAAAATGCCGCTTGGGGGGGCAGGCATATACAATGGAATGAAGGCTATTGCTGAGCGCATTGGGTTGTGCTCCAAAAAATTGTAAGCCGCCCTGAGTCTCTGGAGAAGGGTGGCATATAAATATGAATTTTTAAAAAATGTTAATCTTAGAGTAAGAGTTTGATATATTTTTTACTTATATCTGTACCAAAGAAATCGTAACAAAATTTAGAATGAAATTCACAGGGAACCATCTCATATAAGGCAGGCTGAGTCCCCCTAACCCAAGTGTGTCAAACTCAAGGCCTGCGGGCCAGATCCGGCTCACTGAGTGCTTAAATCTGGCATATGGGGCTGGCCTGGAAATATCAAAGAATTGGCCTGTAGTGCCTCTGTTGGCCAAAAATGGCCTGGTGAAGAACCCGCACAGCCTGTTTTGGCGTCCCTGGCCTTCAGCAGCACTTTGCTGGCCCAAAACGGGCCACATGGGGGCCTTGTGAAGCCTCTGTGTGGCCCATTTTTGGCCAGCAGAGGCCCGCAGGAAGACATAGAGGCTGAAAATGTGGCGCGGGGTACTACGCGCAGCCCCCCACACATCCTGATTTGGCCGGCAGGGTGCTGCAGGAGGCATCCGTCTTTTCTCTTCCCCCCATTGGTCCATGGAGGAGAACTACAATGCTGATCGGCCCTTGAAGAAATCCAGTTTGACACCCCTGCTGTAACCAAAAAGTGTTTATTGATAGAAGAGAATATTTGTAGCTCAGGGTTGAACTGTGGGATCCTTGGTGCTCTCTGAGTTAGACGTTCTTGCAGGTAACATCATCAGTACTAGAATGGAGTGGAGTTTGCTCTTATTTTCATATACTAGTGGCTTTCCCTGTCACTGTTAATCAGTTGCTTCACAAACAGTGTTTTGATTGGTGCCAGGTCTCTACAGCCTCAGGCAGAGAAGGGCTATCTGAACCCCACCCTCAAATGTTCTTTAAAATACAGAGTTTCCCAGCATTCCTCCAACATGCAATCTGTGGTTACTTGTCCCAGAATGAATCCTCTTTACCTGCACCTTCAAAATTTGCTGTTTGTTGGGAAGATGTGTAGTATAAGTCAGTCCACATTTACTGTACATAAGGGGTGAATTCAACCACCTTGGCCCACCTTGGGAGAGGTGGTAGGGACAATTTGAATAGGTAAAACATTGCCCCAATCACCCCTGGTTGCTATTACTATTATACCAAGCCACGCCCACAGCCATGCGCACAGAGTCAACAGGGAAAAATTTTGAATTTCACCCCTGGTGTACATCTGACTTTGGGGATATTTCTTCATAACCAAACAAAAGTGAATTTTCTGTGCAGTTCATACCCCTTGCTCGCTGGATCTGGATGTCCCAAAGCAAAGCCCACATTTTGTAATTAACCCCCGTCCCCCATTTTTGCTGGCAGAGTGCTGCAGGAGGCTGAGTGCTGTCACGCCCCCTGGCTACGCCCACCCAGCCATGCCCACCGAGCCGGACATTAGGGCAGAGAACAGGTTATTAAATTATTTGAATCCTACCACTGAATACAACATATCAATAAAGCAACATTAAGACCACAGACAGATCATAAATCATTAAATCGTGTCCAAACCTTTCACTTGTTGTTGAAAAGGTTATAATGCAAGTTTGTGGAAAATCCCCTTGGTAACAAACTCAAGCCATAATGGGATTGCAGTGAGCACCATTTTTACTGGCTGCTGTTTCACATCAGCTGAAGTTTCTGGGCTATTTTCAAAGTATAATGTTAATAAGCTAACAAAACATAGGTAACTATTACTCTGTCCAGACAGATGCATAAAGTGGACTTTCTACTATCCTGATAAAAAAATGAGTAACGATACTAAGGCCATCTTTTCTTTAGTAACAAAGATAGATGTTAAAAATAAATGTCCTGTATACACAGAAAGGACTTCATCACTTTTGATTTGTTTTATGCAAGATATTAGCATTCTTGTATTCTTCTCTTGTGTATTTGTTCATTCTGATTTGAAATGTTCCAATCAGGCAGTTTTGGTGCTTTTAGTAGAAGAAAAATACACATCCAATAGAAGTTGGTGAACACATATTCAACAATTTCAATGATGGTAATCATACTGGCTCCACAAAATAAGCCCAGTTGACCACCAATATCAGCTGCAAAAAAGCAACAAATTTATCAGTCGTGTTTTTAAGTGCAATTCTATCCTTATTTTATCAGAAATAACTTATATTGGAGTCAATATAATTAAATACTATATATTAACAACTTGATCTCATGTGCACAGAATATATTGTGCTAAATTTATAATTCAGAATGAAAATGCATGCCAGCTGACCATTTTCTCCATATTGACATGGTATCTAACATCCTCAGTCCTGTAAACATACTTGATGTCAGTGAAACCAAAACATGATAAAACTTATTCACTATAGGCCTGTGGATTTTATATATTTCAATCATCCTTATATTTTCATCTATTTTATATTAGAGTTGATTGTATGCAAATTGAAATAAAATAAGAACCATAAAGTTAATTACATATTATTCAGCCTTATCTGAACTAGCAATAGCAGATATAAAATGTAATTATAAAATACTTACCTAACAGTTCTGAGACACTGAGTGCCTTCTGCTGCTGGGTCATTTTGTAATTCAAATTGTGGTATTTAATGTCAATATATACAAGATTATGCCTAAGGGTTATAAAGATATTGTGTTGTTGTCAATTTAGCTATGCTTTTCTTTCTACAGATGGAAAAATAATCTATTAATAGCCGACAGCACACTTTTACATGTAATGTGTTGGTTGTTTGGTTAGTAAGTCGTTTTGGCTCTTTGTGACCCCATGGAGGGCACTGGGCTCCTCCCTGCCCTCCATAGTCCATCGGAGTTTGCCAAATTCATGTTCATTGCATCAAACCTATTACATTTTAGGGGCTTCTTATACCCAGTTTTTCAGATCATAATACATCTCCAAATTGTGAGGAAAAATTTAAGGATTGACAAAGCAGGAAAGTAGAGAAATAAATTGGACTGGGATATTGGTGCTACTGCTGCTTTACATCATCAGCCTAAGACATTTTGATCCCTAGATGGATCAGCTTCTTCATATTAACCCAATCAAGGCGTATATCATCAAAATTAAGTAAGTTTTGAAATGAGACAGTAAATCTCACATATCCCTCCCTACTCTAGCAGCAAATCAAATCATCAGTGAAATAATTATAATAAGTTCCTGAGGGTGATGTTCTTAGTTAATACACATTGGAAGAGCGGGGGGGGGGGGGAGAGAGAGAGAGAGATACCTAATCCAATCAGGATTTTAATTAAAATGAAAGATGTCTGACAGGCTTTGAATATTATTCTCTTAAAATTGGTTATTAAAATGAAAAAAATATAAATTTCTAATTCCAAACTAATAGTTTTTTTAAAATTTGAATTCAGAGCCATTACATTTTATCTTATTTTTTTAATTGCCTTGGATAGTATGAAGTTGCTATTGCTTTTTGATGTTTTGCCATCAGTGAATAGGAGATTTAATAATATCTCCTAAGAAGTGTGTGTGTGTGTGTGTGTGTGTGTGTGTGTGTGTTCAGACACTGAAATTATGGTCAATTATATACACTTGAAAGTATATGCTTATATGGAAATATGCATTTATTCAATTTACATGATATTCATTTGCAACAGCAATCTAAATGTCCAATAACATAAAAATACAGTGGTACCTAGGTACTCATTGTTAATTGGTTCTGGGAGATGTGATGAGTACCAAAAATGATGAGTACCAAACAAATTTTTTCCATAAGGAATAATGTAGTGAATCACAAGGCAGTTGACACCAACAAGTTCTAGCTTGTGTATTGAGTATCAAACAAACGATGAGTACAAGGACAAAATGCAAAATTCAATGAGTTTCAAAGCACTTGAGTACCAAAACAATATTTCAAAACCTATGACAGCAACTAAGATTAAAAAAACAATCTAGAATCAATTCAAATTCAAATCACAACAGGCAGGTTCCAGCAAATTATTCAGCCCCCTGTCTATGTCTTCAAAAGCTTCTGAAAAGCTGACAGTGTCAGGACCAATCAGTTCTCAGGGGTATGGGGTTCCAAAGGGCAGGTACTGTGACAGAAAATACTTGCTTTCTGTGTTTTGCAATAGCATTTTTTAGTCAATGGGACTCTTGACATTACTGGATCCAATTAGATGGGTAGAAGCAATCAGAGGGAGGTACTCCCACAAATCACCTGGCCCCATGCCACAAAGTTTGATAGCTGACAACGTGTACTTTGAAGTATACCTACAAGCATGCTGGGAGCCAGTGCTACTCACAAAGCAGAGATATAACAAGTCTGTGCACATTCTGGATCAGTTGCAAATTCTGGATGCTCTTCAAGGGCATCCCGATGCAGAGCACTTTGTAATTGCCATCACACTTGTGTCAGAAGCACTTTGGTGCTTCCAGGTTGAAATGATTAGCTGGTGACATCACCACTGCCTGGGAGACGCCTAGTTGGGGGCTCATTTCATGTCGTTGGCAGGAGCTGGAGCAAAGGAAGAGAGCTCACCCCATGGCAGCACTCAGGTCTTGAATGTGGACTTGCTAACCTCCAACCCAACGTCCTAATGACGCAAGCCACCATGCTCCTTAGCACTTTGTAAATAGTCCAATATTGTTATTTATTTAGTGTATGATGAAAACATGACAAAGACAAATAAACATATGCATGCAATCCACTTAATTATATACAAAACATCTATGGGGGTACTGCAGTGGCCTCATAATTGGATGTTTCCTCCTCTGTCATGGCTTCATGGCCACAACAAACAGAAGAGTATAACCAATAAAGGAAATACTGATTAATATCTGGGAAGGTGACTTAATTCTGTGACAGAATAATGGTGCTCAGATGCCATTGGAGGTCTAATTCCAGCTGTTAATAGAATTTTTAGCCTAGATATTTTGTATTTTAACATTGTTTTTTTCTTTGACTGTAGATTCTCAAATAATAAAAAGATCACCTATTTTTTTGCCTAGTTCTGAACATTCAGGATTCATTAATGCAATATTTTCATTCTTAGGTAACATTTTCTCTTCAGAATAGTCATACAGTCATTTAATGTCTTTGCTAATGGACCCCATTATTATGATTGCTGACACAGTAGATATGCTAGTATTCTATACCTATGGCTCACAGCTATATTATTTTTGTTTTTTAATCAATGGATGACAATTAAATGACATTTATAATGTTTATAATGTTTGCTTATTAATATGTTTGCTAGATTAATGTTGGTTAAGTACTTGGGAACAGAAATATTTTCCTGTAATTTGTCAAGCTTCACTGAGTAATTGCAAGATAGAGCTCCATTTGTGGACAATCAAATGTCAGAATAAATTAAATAAAAATGTTGATAGGACACTCAGTCTGCAAAAAAGATCCATGGCACTCCTGTTTTTGATATAAAGCAAATACAGCTTTGATCACAGCAATGACACAGGAGGATGCTTTTTCTAGAATGATGTTTTCAATCTCTCCCACCCCTGAATCTTCACACTGATTTTCTTCTCCTAAATAAATCATACAATAATCTGCACAGCACTTGATTTTCTGCTTTTAGCAGAATTAACAGTTCTTGGATTGTATCAGTAAAGAGGAATGCAACAATGGGATTTAATTGAGGAAAGGGTTAAATATGTCATCTTTCAAAGCACATAATTCTAATATAATTTGGCAAAAACAAAAAACCCAGGTTGGCCTATAGTCCTTTGTAGACTAGCCCAAAATATTACCAACATATAGTAAGGAGCCGATGGAAACATTTATTTACATCCAGTTCCTTTTTCCATTAGAGATCCAGGGACAGAGCACACTGAGAAAGAGCTGAGATTGCACCGCCTGGTGACATCAACAATCAGGATAAGATTTAAGGGTCTATCTACAGATGAAAAAAATTGCAATGTTTTCATATTAAAAGAGAAGTAAAAATGTTCTTGAGTAATCCTGGTAAATGCATGCCTATATCCAAGTTGCTTTCTGGACCATAATTGGTTTGCTATTACTTTTATTGGGTTTTTAAAAAAAATTCTCTTGTCTCCTGCAAAAGTATCAACCAAGCCAAGCTTTGCATAGTTTCTGGTCCTAACAGGATTAAGCAGGTGCTGCACATGGAACGAAACTAAATCTGAAATCTGTCCATGGTTTGACTATATGATAAAAAGAAAAATACCTGGCATATTCTGTTCTTTTCTTCAGCTTTGCAGATAGGAATTTCAGGGCTTGTTCACTTGCAAAAGTAGAATATGAGATGGTGATTGGGTAATCTATTTCTTCACATGGTACTGGACATGTGGAATTATGAGTTCCTACAGTACACAATCCCATGAATTCTATTTTATCTAAAATGGGGGAAAAATAAATATTACACACACAAGGAGGGAGAGACACTAAATTATCTTTTTGTGTTTGGTTTATCTTCGTAGATAATAGATGCTTTATCCAATGCAGGATTTTTAACTTAAAAAATTAATTCAATCAATCAGGATAGAACTGGAAGGGACCTTGGGAGGTCTTCTAGTCCAGCCCCCTGTTCAAGCAGGAGATCTTATATCATTTTACACAAGTGACTGTCCAGTCTCTTTTTAAAAACCTCCAGTGATGGGTGACCCACAACTTCTGAAGGCAAGCTATTCCACTGGTTAATTGTCCTCCTTAATTCCAAGCTGTAGCTCGCCTTAGTTTCCATCCATTGTTTCTTGTCTTGCCCTCTGGTGCTTTGAAAAATAAATTGACCCTCTCCTCTGGGCCTTGGTGGTGCAGGCTGTTAATAGCCTAGCACTTAGTTCCAGCTGCCTGTAATTATTGCAGGCTCGAATCCCACCAGACTCAGCCTTCCATCCTCCCGGGGTAGGTAAATTGAGGACCCAAGATTGTTGGGGGCAATAAGCTGACTTTGTAAAAATGCCGCTTAGTAATAAGCAGGCATATACAATGGAATGAAGGCTATTGCTGTGCGCATTGGGTTGTATCCCAAAAATTGTAAGCTGCCCTGAGTTTCTGGAGAAGGGTGGGATATAAATATGAATAAAAATTAAAAAAAATAAAAATAAATACTGGAATACTGCTAACATGTCCCCTCTAGTCCTTCTATTGTCTAGACTAGCCAAACCCAACTCCTGCTACTGTTCTTCATATGTTTTAGTCTCCAGGCCTTTAATAATCTTAGTTGCTCTTCTTTGCACTGTTTCCAAGGTCTCAACATTTTTTTGTAATGTGGTGACCAAAATTGGCTGCAGTATTCCAGGTGTGGTCTTACTAAGGCTTTACAAGTGGTACTAATACTTGACTTGATTTTGATTCTATGCCTCTGTTGATACAACCAAGGATTGTATTACCTTAATTAATATATAATTAACCTATTAAAGTAAGAGTTTATACATGTTTTAAGGAGAAATGTAACTATTTTAGTTTATAATTCTTGCCTGTTTCCCACACTTCCTAGAGATTAATAAAACTTGGATTCCAGAAGGGTCCTATTTATTTACAAAGTTAATGTTAGTATTTTTATTTAGTACAGCCAGTTCTAATTTTAAGATGAAAGAATTAAAACTATTTTGAGAAAACTATGATCTTAATCTATCTGAGTCATTTATGTCAATAAAATATTCACTGATGTCCAAATGCAATGGTTTCCTATTTTATTCTTTGCAACCCAGCAAAACAAAATTAGGCAAAGAGGCTCAAGATTCTTTATGTACATTGACAAGTTCACCTTGAAAAAAATTAAATGGAATGCGATCAAATTTGGTATGATGGTAGAAGCTAGTAAAAATAACAAGTTCCAAAATTTCAATGGATCCTATTTAGGACTGTGCAGAAAAACACTCAGAAAAAAAAATGGTGCCAATGAAACTGTACAGCTGTACAGCTTCTCAGACTATCACCAAGTGTCTCATTCTAAATACCTATTCATATTGTTAACAGGATCTAGAACAGAGCATGCAGAGTCCACCATGTGCTATACAGTCTATGCATGTATATGTACACATAGAACATATTACTTTTCACAGAAAAAAAAATACAGAGGTTTGCCTTGGCCACCTCTGGTCAGTTAGAAAGAATTCAATAAGCCTGCATATTTTCCTTAATTTGTTAATTCCATCAATGTAAATGCCAGACTCTTATTAACTTGTTTTTTTAATCCTTATAATTATGTCTTATGCATTTATGTAATTGCGATGGCATATATTTAGGAAAACCCAATGTTACATTCTAATATTACATCTTACTGAATCTCATAAGATTGGTACAGGAACTCAGGTCATATATTATCATTCTCTCAATGGTCATATTACCATGTCCATATCTTAATGATCTATCTAAGTCTAATTTGGTACAGCTAGAATGGAATTTTTGAACCAGTTTTTAGTTTTGTGGTATTTATTGGTTATACTCACACAAAGTAGGAGAAACACAGCTGTAAAATTTCTCCAAGTCACATTCTGTGCCATTTCCTTTTCAACAGGTACACGGGACAATTGCAGTAAATAAAAATTGGAAATATAAACAAAAGTATGAATAGCGCTATCAATCTTATATTTCCATTAATCTAATAATTCAGTGTTATATCTACTCACAGGACATGTATAACATCTCTTTATATAAGAGAAAGAAAGAAAACAACCTATTCTATTCTATTGATGAATCAAATGGCAATTTCAGCCATTCTTTCCAGTGCTTATATCTCCTTTTGAGTTTTCCCTGAAAGTGGTATACAGAGAAGGTCTATGTGAAGCAAAAATAGTATGTCCACTCTCTCCATAGGAGAGGTATTTTTATACATCACTGTTGCATTGTGATTTGTCACATTTATATATTTCTATTTTGAACCCATTTGAATTTTAAGCTAAATGTATTGTAACTTCTGCTTTTGAACATCTTGATAGCTTCTTTTTCTTCCAATCATGATTCCTACAGTATTATTGGATTCTTCTTAGCCCAGACCCTTTGCAAAATAAGAAGTACGTGTGTCAAATTGTACCTGGCAGCATAAAAGGTAAACATCCACAGTGCTTTTGTATAAGGTGGCCCTTGCATTCTTGTAGACATCCATATGTGCTGTAGATTTGATGGTGCTGAAGCTTAATGTTTGGGTTGCATTCTCCCCAAGGGTATTCTTGGATAATTGTCTGATGTGAAAAAAGGAACTTTTATTTTGAGAAAATGGCAACAATTTCAATGGCAAAGCATTGACGAAACAACTTTTAAAAATTAAGCCCAGAAAAGTAATCACTGTAAAAGGAATGTTTTCAGCACAAATCACCTTCAAATACAAAACATAACAGAATGTACTGTGAATTATATTACTGAGTTGAAATAAATAAAAACATTTTGCTTTATGGCAGAATCAAGGTCCTGTTTCAATGTAACTTTTAAAAATCTTACTTTTCATATCCCTTTTCTCCCCTAATCTTAACCCTAATCTTATTTGTCCCTAATTTTATTCTAAAGCAATTCATTATCAGGACTGAATTTGATTTAACAATGCAGAACAATTATTGTTGCAGACTAAATTCTAAAGCTTTGTAATCTCTTTAAAATATGTTATAGCTGTACAAATCTTTTTATATTTTAATAATTTTATTATTATTGTTTTAAAATATAAGAAATAAAATAAGGTCGAACCCCATTTTGCACATCAAATGCTAATACTTACTTTTACCTGTTGGATTGCAGCATGGGCATGCATCCCCACTGGTGTAAAGACACCTAAACCGTCAAATCGGGGAGGTTCTTTAGGTGAGTGGATAGCAAAGGTTATGCCAGCATCAACAAAACCAAGACTAGGATCATCAGTGAATTGATCCTAATAAGATTATTTAGAGACAGACATAATAAAATAGGTGGGATAAATTCCATGTCAGTGATTTCTTAATTGTTCTCCTGCAAAATGATCTACAGTGTTGATTAATTAAAATGAAACTGTATTGGTATGAAGTATTGCTATATTATGTAATATGTCATTTTTATCCTTCAACCATATTGGTTAAGATTGTTGTTCTATACACACTTACTGTAGGTAAGTGCAATAGGTGCCATTAGGTCTGAGCACTCATGCATTTTAAATAATTATTTAAATGATTTTATTACTCTTTCAGTATAAATGTCAACAGTTTTTATTACGGTTACTGACCAAAAGTGCAAACAAAAAGAAATGTAAAACTTTAGGATAATCTTAGGTTTATGTCTTTGTGACTATTGTACAAATGATCATTCAGACTTGAGCTACATATCATGGAATCTGGACTGTAAAATGAAGTCAGCGATGTTTCAGAATTACCCAAATACAATGAAAACTGACAGGAAATTAAACAATGGAAAACGCCCTGATAAAAAATACAGGTTAAAAGGATACAACCTATTTCTTTTAATACTTGACAACTGCAAGAATACATTCTCTCATCACAAACATCTGGTAGGAACCAATATGTCATTAGTGCCCCCTGCCCCCAGTGCTGCCATTCATTTCTCAGTATGTAGAAATTTCCTTATTTTTC
Organism: Naja naja; assembly: GCA_009733165.1. Lineage (NCBI taxonomy): Eukaryota > Metazoa > Chordata > Lepidosauria > Squamata > Elapidae > Naja > Naja naja. Next base: position 75,672,923 of record CM019151.1, on the reverse strand, counting down.
CCTACTGCACTTTGAAAGATATTGTATATGAAAGATCTTGCTATATGTTGCTATATGTTCTTGCACTTTTGTGTATAGGAGTTATTAAGTTAGAATCACATTAATGGGTAAGCATTTTTTCTGCCCAAGTGTAACTAAAAATACAACTATTTGATATTTTGTATCATTCTTTTCCAATGCTATATATATTATATATTAAATGTATTTAAATGCATTTTAAATGTATTTTTAAAATTGCATTTGACTAATTCTAAGAGGAGGAGATGAGAAGGTAGACTAGACTCGGCTCCACAGAGTACTTAAGCAAGTTACTGCCAGTTTGAAGGGAGCCTAGTAGTAAGCAATATCCTGCTGGGTGTTTTGGGACTTGCTTTTTTGGAACTCCAGCATATATGAGATTGCAATATTTAGATGAAGCAATAAACCAGCACCTTCAAACTTTGGCAATTCTTAAAGATAGTATAATTAAGTTCAAAACCTTTGGACAAATCCATACAATCTGCCATTCCCCAATTTATTGCTTCCTGCATCTCGCTAATCTCAACAATACCACAATAATTCCAGCTGATTGGGAATAGGCATCCAATCATTCTAATACATTGGGGTATCAACCCTCTTCCCATTGCAGGAATCTCATCCTATCATGGACAAAGGGCTATCCAATTTTTCTTGAAAACATGCAGTGATGGAACAACTATAACTTGAGTCAGCCTTCCATCCTTCCGAGGTTGGTAAAATAAGGAACCAGTTTGTTGGGGACAATATGCTGACACTGTAAACCGCTTAGAGAGGGCTATGAGGCACTGTAAAGCAGTATATAAGTCTAAGTGCTATTGCTATAACATTTTTCCCCAATGGAGTTGCCCCCTCTAGTTAGCTCCCCCAAATTCAGCCATCTTCATTAAATTGGCCAATGTTTCCTCCAGTTAATCAGTGGAAAAGGTTGAAAAGCAGCAAACAGCTTACCTCCCAGACACCAACTTTGATTTTTCTCTCCCTATGACTTTCTACCCTTGGCAAGGAAATAGCAAATGAATTTTAGCAATTCACTAACCAGTGAAGTTTCAAAAATAGTACATTCATGAGAATATCTCTACCTGTTTGACATCAAAAATCAAACTGAGGCCTCTTCCAGAAAGGCTAACTCTTCTTCTTGTAGGAAGGTTAATATGATTAAAAGTAAAGCAGTTTCCATATTCAGTAAAGACATGTGCAAAGTCCTTCCATAAAGAAAAAACAAACAAATGAAAAATGGAGTTAGAATTTTCACACAGACATTGTAGGTATCAGGATTTGCTATTACCTGTGGCATTTTAGTATCAGTGAATAATAGGTTTGTACTACACAGAGATTTGCAAGTATCTTTCTGATTAAAAAAACCTAAAGATTGAATTTCAGCTCTGCCTAAAGATCACTGTTGAAAGTAGGCAATCAGTGCAGGTCTCATTATGCTTAAGCTTGTAGTAAGGGCCCATCACTGAAATCAATGGATTTTAATTAGGGAACACAATGCTTTTATTTAGCATAAATAAAACCAAATATTAATGAAATACAATATGCTTGTTATGAGCTTTTAGATTTCAGTAATTATTACCTTTTGACCTTTTTTGATGGATAAGTGGAATTGATTTTTGAATTAAAATTCAGTTTCACTGTGTGAATTAAAAACCTATGGAGTGATTCACCAATGTATACCTACACCCTTATATATTGGTGAAACACTGAGCAAAAAATCTCCAACTTTAAGATATATCGAGAGCCAGGATGGTCTAGTGGTTAAAGCACCAGGCTAGGAAGTAGGAGACTGAGAGTTTAACTTCCACTTTTGCCATGTAAGACATATGGGTGTCTCTTTCAGGCCAACCCACCTCACAGAGTTGTTGTTGTGAAATAGGAGGAGAATATGTTCACCGCCTTGAGTTATTTATAAAAATAATAAAAGTAGACTATAATAAAAACAAACAAAAATATTAGCATCTCTTATCACATTGCATTTGCTTGGTGCATTACTAACTTTGCATATATAGCCCTTTGCTAAAATATGCATCCTGACAGCCAAATATTCATTCTATTAGCCTGGTAGAAAACTGCCTCAGTTTTCAGACAATATTTTTTCTGACAATATTGCCTTTCAGATATAGACTACATTTATTTCAGCATTTAGCTAATACATTTTTAAAATAAAAACAAAAACATTACCTTTGGGTGGCATTTTTTCCCAAAAAATTCACAACTCAGCAGTGTGCTGCTGTTGAGATAAAAACCATTATCTCTTGTAAATTCTTTGATGCTGAAATTTTGATTCCTTTGGAAAAAATCTTGAAGTTCTTGACTAAACTTATCATCAATACTGAACATACGAAGAACTCCTGACACTATGCTCCACAAGAAGAAAACGATGCTCAAGTTAGCTACTGCTTGAGTTTGGAACCTATAAGCATAAATCAGAAATGAAATATAAGTTTTCAATGCTTGAGTAGCCCAAGACTGTCTATATTTTTTTCCAAAGCAAAGATGAATTACACAGAAGTTATTTAATTTTACACTGGGTACAATATTGCAATCTTTAACTCATATAAATGCCTACTATACAATGCTAGAATTGTTAGCCTTAATGGTTGTCCAATTGTGATCTTCAGAGCTTAAAATCTTACAGGACACAAGGAAGAAAATAGTGTCTTACCTGTTCAGATTGCAAAATGTTACAGCAGGAAATTCAATCTTCTCCACATATTGAACTACTACTGAGGTTGTGGTTGGCCAGCTGAAATAATTGATGAAACGACAATAAACCTGCCAGGCAACTAGGACAATGGAGCCCAAGACGACTACCATCCATAAGACCTTGCGTGTCTTGCTCTTGGTATGAATAATATTGTGCACCCCATGGAAGGAAGTGGAAGTTGCAAACTCATCGTCATATTTCTTCCTTTCTTCCAAAGATGGTAGAGTCTTTCTTGTGAAATAGAGCCTGGCTTTTTCCAGAACTTCTTAACATTTAACAAATAATGAAAAAGTCCATTCAGAACGAGTTCAATTGGATAAAGGATACGTTAACCCCCACCTTAATAAAAACATAGTGTGGTCAATTTTCATTATTTTATGTATTTATAGCTTATAGATTAACAGAGTTGGAAGGGACCTAGTAGGTCATCTAGTCCAACCCTCCCAAGCAGACCCTAACACCATTTCTGACAGATGGAAGTGCAGTCTTTTCTTGAAAGCTTCCAGTGATAAAGCAGTGATTTATTCTTGGTGTCTACATATTTGGCATGCATTTCCAAACAATATTAAGAAAAAAAATTGAGAGATTAGACAGAAAGAATCCATGCAAATGTTTTGCCAAAAAAAAAATCAAAATAAATTCCCTGATCACACTAATTTGTCTAAGTATCAATAATAAAGGATGGCATTTTTAATGCAAAAACATAAGTATTCAGATATATTTTCCTATGAATATAGTTGTTTTTCTATTATTTCACTTTTCTTCTTAACAAGCTGCAACCCAAGCCTGTGCCTGATGAATCAGATGTAAGTAACATATGGTATTTTTCTAAGTATATGAAAAATTGTAACTGCAGTTTAACCTGCATATTGTACTCAAAATAATTAACTATTCAATATCTTCTCAACAAGAAAAGTGCTTATAATTTTTCACTATGTCCATAAAAAACAAATAATGCTAAATATAACCAGCTAACTCAGTGTAATAATAATCACAGTGTACCTTTGCCATGAAAGTTCCTTAATTTTCTAAGCTTCTCCATTAGACAAATATTAGAAGATTTGTCTCTAAAACATGGGGAGTTAATTGCTTTTATAACATCAGGAAATGGGTGGGGATTGTATTAAATACACAACAACGTGCAATTAGCCTGTTTCTGTTGCTACTCTCTCTCACACACAGATATACACAAACAAGAAGACTAAATGCATGCATTTAAGCATACAAAATATCATTAAAAGATGAGTAACACTTTTTAAAAACTGTAAATAATATCATAATTAATGAATTAAATGCTAGAATATCATAGATTTTGAGTAAATCTCAGTAATGATCAAGCAATAGGTTTTACTTTTTTTTCTCTTGAAACTTCTTAATGCAACTGAATAGAAGATTTTGTGTGATTTCACTGCATTAGCTGACAGCCTTTCCGTGAAAGCAGAATGTTCAGTTGTTAAAAGTAATATCTAGATTAGCAATTTGATTCACACATTATTCTTCACAAAGGACCCATGTCACAGTTCTACCAAAGAATCAGTAGAGTTTTATGTTTTGAAGTAATTTCCATATATTCTGATGAAGTTATGAATCTACTCATAAACATGTGCAGTAATACAGTGTGTAAAATCCAGTTGGGAGAAAACACATAGCAAATCTGAATAGAGTTATGATATTCTGCATAAACAGGGCTGTTTATTATACAACAGGAAGCCTGCCAGTATGCAGTGATATCACAATTGCTCTTCTTAATTTACAGTATAAACATGGGAAGGTGAGAGGAGCATTGCATTCAAAAATTATGAAAATTCTTAATATCTGTAATTGATTAAAATTCATGCTGAAGATTACAATTTAATGAAATTAATGAATGATATATCATCATTACTATTTACTAATAAACTCAGTTGTAAATAATAAGTAAATCCTTTCAATTTACTTATGAAATTTCACAAAGCTCAAACAATTAATTGAAGATGAAAATTCATGAACATGAAGAACAGTAGAGGGAGAACATGGTACCAGCTCCGTTGATTTACTGTCTTAACTACTCATATCTTAATTACTTTTAACTGAGATAGAGATAGCTATTAAGTTAGCCTTTGTCAAAATGACACATACCCATATATGATTTCATTCTATTTTATTTAATTCAATTAATTAATATTGAAATTAATTAAATTATCTGCCCAATTTAGCTTAATTACATATCTTTGACCATCGTGGATGGTTTATTTGTATATATTTGTTAATGTCATTAACTGTTTGCAGTTATGAAATATAGCAGCATGCAAAAAAGATAAATACATAATTTCTCAACAAATAATTTAAAAATCAAACAGCATCAACAAAATGACTTCTTCCGCAGGCAACACCATCTGCCTCAAATTTCCATGGTTTTAATGTACATTATTAATAGTCACTTATGTGACTATTCCATGTATTTTGTCTGTCTGGAGAGAAAAAGGCAGAAGAGGTAGCATGGGAGTTATTGCAAATAATGTCATAGTGAACAGGCATTGTTGTAAGAAAGCATAGAACAAGGTGTGAATTGAGTATTTTTAAAAATCCATATGTGGCTTTTGCTCAGAGACTCAGAGGATTTATAAAAATACATGTTTGCAACTTCTATTTTTCACTTTCTTATAGGTGTTAAATTAGAAGAAAAGCAAGTAAAGGAAACGATAGCATGGGCGAAAAATGTTGGATATAACATAGAACTAGATAAATGGTAGAAGCTATGGGAAAGAAATTATAAATTAACAATATCGACAACATATAAAGAAAAATTGTGCAAGTTGTTTTATAGATGGCACTTTGCACCAGCAAAACTGGCAAAGATGTTTAAAGACAAATCAGCCAAATGCTGGAAGTGTCATCAGACACCTGGAACATATTACCATATGTGGTGGACATGCATAGAAGTTAAAAGAGATTGGAAAAAAGTACACACATGGTTGGAAAAAATGATATAAAGCAACATATAGATTTGAAACCTGAAATTTTTTTATTAGGAATGGTACCTGAATGTTATAGAAAAGAAGAAATATATTTAATTATTCATGTATTAACAGCAACTAGGATTGTATTTGCTCTGAACTGGAAAAGCGATAAAATACCAGCAGAAAAAAAGTGATTGAGAAATATTTGAAAGTGCAGAGATGAATAGATTAAGACTGGCAATTAAAGAAAAAGAAGAAACTAAATATTACATGGTATGGGATCTATTTTACCAATAAAAATAAAATAAATAAAATAATAGAAAATAAAACAGGTTAAAATTGAGTAGATGTACATATAGAGAAATAAGTTAAGATTGTTATAAAGATAATAGATATATGAGATAATGGCTATAAAGAAAATGTGATCATTGTTGTATTGGCAAGAAAAGTACTAATTATAATTGTTAGCACAAGACATATGTAACCAGTTGACACACTGTTTACATGGAAGATGGACTTATTGAAAATATAAAATAAAAAACTTTACAAAAAAAACTATTTACATGTGACTTCTACAAGACCAGCCTAGACTCCATGGGGTCCAAAGATGGGATGGAGTTTGATCTGAGCAAGGTTAGAGCAATCCTGGAATGTGAGGTCCCCTCAGTCCAGGAGGCTGTAACAGAACTTCCTGGGCTTTGCTAAATTTACTGGCAGTTCAGCCCCATGTTTGCCCAGATAGTCCTGCCCATTACCAACTAGCTCAAGACATGAGAGCAATAGAGCCCAAACTGAGTCAATCACTAAATTGTTTCAGCTTTTCAAAGTAGCCTTTGAAAAGCTGAAACAACTCTTTGCTGCTGAGCCAATACGAACCAAGATTTGTGATCCAGGCAGATGCCAGTGATGTGGCAGTAGAGGCAGCAGAGGCAGTTTTACTTCAGAGGAATGAGAAGGGAAAGTTGCAACCATGTGCCTACATATCTCGCAAGTTGTCTAGTGCTGAGAGGCAGTAGGCCATCTGGGAGAAGGAGACATGCGGTCCAATGGACTCTTCTGACCTGGAAGCAGTTCTTAACAGTAATGTGGATGGACCACAAAAAAAATCAGTGATGCAACCATTAAAAGATGTGTTGGGGACGGGTGAATGGTTCCAGAGACATAAAGATGACCTGTTGATGAAGGAAGGCTTGGTGTGGAAGGGGACTAAAGTGTACATCCTAGCCAGTCAGAGAATATTAATCCTGCAGAGTAGCCATGATGCAAAATCCTTAGGGCATTTTGGGTTTGTGAAAATCCTTTACCTGGTGAAGAGACAGTTCTGGTGGCCAAAGATGAAAAAGGATATAGAGCCTATGTGGCCAGTTGTCCTGTGTGTTTATCCATTAAATGGGAAGCCTTCCAGCTTTCTACAATTGGTAGCCAACCCAACTAGTCCATGGGAGATAATATCAATGGACTTTATTGTGGACTTGCCAGAGAATGCTGGGAGCACAGTAATTTGGACTGTCATTGACCTGTCATTGACCTGTTCTCGAATCAAGCATACTTTGTGGTGTGTCCAAAGATTCCTTCTGCCTGGACTCTAGCCAAGAAATTTGTACAACACATCTAGTCTAGAAGGCTTTCCTCCTTTGTTGTGTGGATCTTTGTAGAGAGGAAGTGATATATAACATATATTGTAACTCCACCTCCTCTTTTGTTAGGTCTGTTTCTTTCGAATAATTTGTATCCTTCTATCAGTACATTTCAATCATGAGTTTCATCCCACCAAGTTTCTGTAATGGCAACTATATCATACACACCTTTCAAGTTCACTCTATTTCTTCCCTAAATTTTGACCATTAGTGTATATGCATTTAAATTTTGTACAGCTGATTCTGGGTATGCTCCTATATGTCCTACTTTGCATCTGAGTTTTTCTTCTTTCTCATTTCTCCTTACCTCCTTATTTGATTGGTTGTTCAGTGTTTTTTGCTTGGAATTAGATCCTAAAGTTTGTGACCCACTTCCATTTTATTTTAAAGTCCTTCTAAGAAGATGAGCCAGTTGTTTTCCAAATATATTCTTTCCGGTTCTTGTGAGGTGCAGTCTATCCCTTGCCAGGAGTTCTTCCTGTAGGCAATGTAGATCTAGGAATGTAGCTCTAGGAAACCAATGTTCTCTTGATGGCACAAATTTTTAAGTCAGTGGTTTGTTTCTAAAATCCTTTGCTCTCTCTCATTGGACATTGGCCTTTTGTTGGAAGTATAAATGAAAACACCACTTGTACTCCTAATTCCTTAACTTTCTTCCCTAGCTGTTTCTAATCTCATGTTATGGTTTTCAGGTTCATTGTTGTGTCATTTGTCCCCGTATGTAGGAGAAGAAAGGGGTATCCATGTGGTTGATTATTTTAGTAAGTTTCTCAGTTACATCACTGATTTTTGCTCTAGGGGGACAGCCTATAAAGATACCCCTTTCTTCTGCTACATGATTGAATGCCCTTTCTTCTCCTTGAAATGTCATTTCTTGTCCTATGCCATTGAATGTCCAGTCTGCAGGTTATAGTTTTTGATACCACAGTATAAAGGCCCTTTGAAAAAAGAAGAAGCCAAGGGTAATCTTTCAGAATGTCTTCTGTAGCTAATGCTTTTGCTATGCAATTTTTTGAACCTTGTCCTTTATTCCTCCCACTGAAAATGAGTATGTGATTGGATTAGTAATATTGCATCAACTGTTATCCGTATTTGCTTAACCTTCAGTTATTTGATCTCTCATTTACTTAAAGCAGCTATTAATTGTAAATGGAGGTTAAATGTAAAGGGCAATGTGTGAGAGGAAATTACAAAATATGCAAGGAACACAGGAAGCGTGCACATGTGTGTGCGCACACACACATGTATATATACACAGAGATACTAATGCATATTTCTATGCATTCAAGATAGTCCCACATGATTTTTATTTACAATATTTTGATCAACATGAAAAACAACAAAAGAGATTTTGGCAAGATACATCCCAACCCCATCAAAATTGCCAGTTCAGGCTACCCATAACTATTTCAGTGCAGAATTAAACTACGTGGTCCTCTAAACACTCTCAGCACATTCCAACAGCACCCCATACCAATGTTTCAAAGCTCTGTTTCCAAAGTACTGTTTTCAATTCTGAGCCATTGTAAGATTGTCTGAGCAGTTAGTTTAATAATAGCAGTCTATCAACTTTGCCAACTCTAAGTATGGCCATTTCATGCTGAGCTGGTGGGTTGCTATGCCCCCAGCTGGTCAGTTAGTTCCTGTTTTTTCCCTTCCAGCTGATATCCAGTTGTTGTCTCCTGGCAACATTGTTTTTCCCAGCATTTCCACACAATTCTACAGTTCATTACTTCTGCCCAATGACTATACTTTCAGTTTCAGGTTCTTTCTCACTACCTGCCCAATATATGGCAATGGTCCAACACCTGCCACAAATTTGCAGCATAAGCATTTTAGAACAAACCTCAGCCTCAGTGAATACCGGTTTTTTTGCTTCAATAGAAAGTGAGAAACCATCACTTTCATCGCCAGTAAGGTTCCATGGACACAAAATGGGAAAAAAAAGAATGACAAAATAACAGAGTTGGAAGGGACCTTGGAAGTCTTCTTAGTCCACCCCTCTGCTCAAGCAATAGACCCTAAACAATGTCAGACAAATGACTGTCCAATCTCTTCTTAAATATCTCCAGTGATGCAGCACCCACAACTTCTGAAGGCAACCCATTCCACTGACTAATTGTTGTCACTGTAAGGAAATGTCTCCTTAGTTCTAGGTTGCTTTTCTCCTTGATTATTTATTGTTTCTTGTCCAGCCTTCAGGTGCTTTAGAAAATTGACCCCTTCTCTTTGTGGAAGTTTCTTAAATATTGGCAGACTGCTATGACGTCACCCCTATTTCTTCTCTTCATTTGACTAGACATATCCAGTTCCTGTAACCATTCTTCATATATTTTAGCCTCCAGTTCCTTAATTATCTTTGTTGCTTTTCTCTTCTCTTCTCTTTTTAAATTACATTTATATGCCGCCCTTCTCTGAAGACTCAGGGCGGCTTACAATTTTTGGGATATAACCCAATGTACTCGGCAATAGCCTTCATTCCATTGTATATGCCTGCTTATTATTAAGCGGCATTTTTACAAAGTCAGCTTATTGCCCACAACAATCTTGGGTCCTCAATTTACCTACCCCGAGAGGATGGAAGGCTGAGTCAACCTTGAGCCTGGTGGGATTCGAGCCTGCAATAATTGCAGGTAGCTGGAACTTAATAGCTAGGCATTTAGCAGCCTGCACCACCAAGGCTCTTGGTGGAATTAGGAATGGTACAAATGCAGTCTTCAAGAATCAGATATGACTGAAAGGAAGAAAAAATGGAAACAATTGCTTATTTGGGTTTCCTTTTCCTACTGTATAAACCTTGGAACAATCCACTTCCCAAGTGGGGCCAACAATTTGTAAGCTTGCTGTTCGAGTAATTTGCTATGTCATAAAACATTGAAGGCCTTCTATTAGAAGAATAAGATGTAGTTCCCAGCAAACTCCATTTGGCTTCTCACTATGACATATCATTATTATTTTTAATGACACAGTTGAATTTTCTGACTTCATAAGTTTAATACAGTTTCAAGAATGACATTTATTGTGTAGTTTTCTCTTGGATGAAGTTTTCTTTCAAAATAGCCTTGTGGGGGAGAGATATATTTAATCTTTTTACTGTAGAGATGCCAATAGTTTCTAACAATACATCATTGACCACAAAAACAGACTTAGACAAATAAGGTATAAGAAAATACAACCCAGCTTGATTTCTTTCTGGGTCTGCCTAAGCCTAGTAGGAATCACCTGGGAGACCCCTGATCACACCAGGCAAAGAAAAGACAATCAATTTGAAGTTCCCTCCTTATGCAATGTTTTCCAGCTAAAGGCAGCATTACAGAGTAGATATGGCCATATCAAAAAAGTGGTTTATTCATATATAAAGTGAAAAATAAATCACATCAAAAGTGGAATCCTTTTAAAGTGTTGAGGTTTAAAACATTATACAGATATAATCTGTTGCCTGTTGATGGCAGCTACTGTACCAGATGCTAATAGAAAGTAGCTCATGTTGAACTTTCCTTACAATCAGGAGGTTTTAGGGACCATGTTAGATCATTGGACTGATGCAAAGAGCTTGAGAAACATTGGCTGTCCATCCCAGGGTTGTTCCTTTCTTTTTGGCTAATGTGCTTCAGCTGGTCCCATGTTCCAATTTCGATTTCACTGGCAATATTCAGTTATACTGGCTTGCTAAAATCTGTGTCTTCACAACTGTGAGTCTGATATATTTTGGCTGAGGAATAGCATCTCATCTCTAACATTTGCCATAAATCCTGCATATGCTATAAATGTGCTGGAGTGTAAATGAATCTGAGACACAGTAAAAAAGGAAAGGGAAATACATCTTAATTTTCTGGAAATGATTGCTTCATTACTGAAGTGAATGTTATTTGCATGCTGTTCAAACAAATCAGCTAAAAAGTCTGACAAAAACAAGATTTTTGATGATTACACATGCATTTTTTTTAACCAGAGTGGCATCCTAAACATCTTAAAGGAAAGAGAGAAAAGAAACATTGATTCATGAGTAAAAGCCTAATTTGCTTCAGTTAGACAAAGTATTGGATTCAGGATTTCTGGAAAGATCAGTTGCACCATTTATGTAAAATGTAAAAACAAAAAAACTTCAACCAAACTAAAGCAAAGAACTTGCTGTTTCTATTGGTTTAGTAGGAAGGTGGTTTTCTTTCCCACCCCTTTTACTTAATGATCAAATCAGGTGATCAGAAACTTGGGTTTACTTTAGTTTGCATTCAATTAGAATCTGCCAATGCCAAAGACTTACCCTTATGGTGAACAGATGTATCCCCAAACTGAGGAAGGGTTTACCTTTTCCATTTTATAACCAGTGCCCTTAACAGGGACAGTAATAGATGTGAACTTAAATATATTTATTTCCTTGCTATCTAAGATTTACTTTATGGCTCACAAGCAAAAGTTTAAAAGGCACTGTTCTCGTATGTGATTGCCTAATGACAAAGCAAGAGAAAAGCCAAATCCTTTCTTGGCAGCATTTGCTCAAAGAAGAGCTAGGCACATTATGAGAATTCTTTGTGGAATCTTCATCAGCCCTAATAAGACAGTCCTTGTTTAGCAACAGTCTCGTTTAGTGTCCTTGCACAACTATCATGCTGATGAAAAAGTAACTTTACAAACAGTCATATTTATCATCTTCACGGGTAAAGCAAAGGAAAGCTGAAATAATATCATAAGCACTTTTGCAATTTTACTTAGTAACAGCTTTGCCTAATGACTGAGTTGCCTTCTAAATGAGGACTACCTGTACGGATTTATATTAAAGGATTGCTATGGGAGCAGTAGGAAAAAAGTTCAGTTCTGTCTTATTTTATAGTTTTCTATTGAGAATAAGCTGTCAGGTTGTTCTAACCCAAGGCTGTCAAAATTGCGGGCTGCGGGCTGGATTGCGTCACGCACTGGCCATGCCCATACCTGGTTTAGTGAAAGTCCTGATACATCATGTGATGCCTCCATGACCCCATGAGTTTGACACCCCTGTTCCAACTTATTGTGGAGGAAAAATTTATTTATTTATTTATTTATTTATTTATTTATTTATTTATTTATTTATGAGATTTATATGCCACCCTACCTCCCTGAGGACTCAGGGCAGCTTGCAATACTAAAAACAGAACAATACAAATATTAAAAAACTATTAAACCAAAAATCTCATAAACCATTAAATTTAAAACTACAACTAAAAACCCTCCCCCCCATCAGTCTGGGTAGGCGAGTTGGAACAGCCATGATTTTAAGCCACGACTGAAAGATCGGAGGTCAGGGGCCACCCAAAGCTCCAGGGGCAGCTGGTTCCATAGGGTGGGTGCTCCCACAGAGAAGGCCCTACCCCTGGGGGTCACCAGCCAACATTGCCTGGCTGACGGCACCCTGAGGAGGCCCTGCCTGTGAGAGCACACAGGTCATCGGGAAACCATTATTGGCAGCAGGGTCTCCTGCAAATACCCCGGTCCAATGCCATGAAGGGCCTTATAGGTCAACACCAGCACCTTGAATCTTACCCGGAGGGCAATTGGTAACCAGTGCAGCTCACCCAGGAGGGGTGTAACATGGGAGTATCGGGATCCTCCCATCACAACCTGTGCCGCTGCATTCTGGACAAGTTGAAGCCTCCGGGTGGTCCTCAAGGGCAGCCCCATGTAAAGAGCATTGCAGTAGTCCAGAAAAATAATGTCACTTCTTTTTAATGATAGTGAAATTAGCTAGAAAATGTAATCTTAAGAGTTGAAAATGCAGGGAGAGAAAGTTAAAAAGTTCATAATATTTTTCTGAAATTTTCCACAAATAATAAGAGATCTATAGTAAATATACAAATTGACTCTGAAGAGGCTGTAAATTGTCTTTCCCTAATCTGGGACTTTCCAACTGTTCTAGAACAGCAGTCTACAGAAATTTCCATTATCAGTGAAAAATAAAATGTTATGGCAAAATTGCAACTTTGTCTTTGGATAAGGGCCATATTTGAGTGATGCTAAGGACCAGATTACAGATTACAACAAAAACCCTCAAAAATTTTATGGACATGTGTGTGCAATTGAAAATAACATGATTTCAGTAATATCAATTAATGTACTTTTTTCTGTCACATTAAACATTTCAAGCCCATTGCAACTTTCTCCAAAACTCTCTTGGGGTAAGCCCTGGGAACACACCTTCTGCTCACTGCACTATGGTAATGCTTGCTTCACTAGTCAGTTTACTCCTTTCATCTTATCTCATGTTTAGTTTCAATATTTGCATGGCAGTGAGTGGATTTTTTTGAGGCAAAGTCCCCTGCCATTCAAGCAATCAGCAAAACCTTCAACAACTTTCCATAGAAAGATAACTGTTTTCTGTGCATTCTATTCTGCCATCAGTCTGAAAATGGTTAATGAGATCTTTCTCTAGTTGCTGAAAATGATGACGGTATATAAGAATGACGAAGAAGTTGCCTGTAACAAATAGGAGTCAGCTTGACTACCAAGCCTAGCAATATTTTTCTGTTGCTTTCTGATTTATGGTGTTCTATCTTTTTTTAATTCTGTCTCTGTGCAACCACAGAACTCCTGTTAAAACAGGAATAAAGCATCCATTCTAACCCATTGTAATTTTGAAAGGTTATTATCAATTGGTCATAACTCGAGGACCACTTGTATATCTCCAATTGCAGAAAAATGGATTTTATTTACACAATATCTGAATTTTTCACTTAACATCATTACTTGTATTTCTTTGTATTCTGCAGCTCTCTGTTTAAAATACAATTTTTGTATAAAGTTGCAGTGAAGTTTAAAAAATTAGATTCATACAGAGACAATGTGGGAAGAGATGCATGTGTACAAGGACTGATAATGTTCCATATGATGCATGTATATATCTTGGTAAGTTAGAAAAGAAGCAATGTTTGTGCTATATTCATGTGATGTTATGTCAAATTTATAACAAATACTTTATTGTACCAGAGGGGTAATTTCTCATGTGCTGGCTTAGACTGCAGCTGCTCATTCTTTTTAAAATTTCTTGAAACGGAATTATTCACTTGGAAAAGTGGAACCAATATTTAATACCATATGTCCATATAGCTAAGAATATTGCAGTTTAGGATCAATGGGATGATTGACTTTTTTGGTCAGTTCTTTTCTCTAGATATGACACACCAAATATTTAGTGAAATTGAGATCCAGTAAGAGGACATGGTGTATCACTTCCAGCAAATGCTCTGTTAATGATTAGATGAAATTGAGTAACAATGTGCAATAAGTACAACTAGGATTTGGAAAATTAGTGAAGAATTCAAAATCTCTTGAAGAAGAATATTGGGACATTTTTCACTCAGAAAGAATTAACAAATGTTCAAAATGTTTTATTAAATTTGGAAGTTAGATTGCTTGAAAACATTCTGTCTTCAAAGCTGTCTATATTTATGTTTTGAACCTAGGATTTATAAACAATTCATAAATTATAAATTAAAAAATATACATCATAAATTATTTATACCACTTATATATTATTTCCCTAAGTTCTGCAGATATGTGAAGATGAAAAAATTGCAACAACTGAAGACTTTGAAATTCCATTAAGGGTGTCCTGTTACCTGTTATGCTTGTGAGGTTTTTTGTTTTGTTTTGTTTTGCCATTTGTGTTTGGATTGAATGAAGGAATAGTTCAGTTATCAAAACAAATATTTCATGAAGTTAATTTCTAGATATCCACTGAATCTGAATGGTAGCAAGGGTGGGCATTTCAAGAAGGGGGCTGGCCTAAATTGTTGATCAGATTACATAAAAGAATGCACTAGGAAATGCAATTTATTTTATCTCAGGATATTGGAACAGGCAATATTTGATACTGGAGCCATGACTGGATGTCCGTTTTGGAAGAACAAATACCAGTAAGTGCACTTCTCTTTTTTGTGAATAAGAGATATTTGGATAAACAAAAACAAATGAAATAGATATACGTAAATATAATAATAATTTTAAAAAACCCTAGAAGCAGCTTGTTTTGGGAAGCCTATTTTTATTTCTTATTTTGCAGTACAAAATAATATTTTGCAGTATTTAATTGACAAAAACAGAATCAGTCTTGTCTTGTTACAAATTCAAATAACCAGCATAGTGATATGGTCTGTTATAATGTCCTCTTCTGTTGGCAGTACTTAGCTCTGTTATCATTTGTTTATTCATAGATTTAATTTTACTAAACTGGCTTTGGAAGATGGGGCAGATGACAAATCACAGGAAGGATTAAACAAGGCTAGCAAAGGTGGTCTTATCTATGGCGAATATCTACATGTAAGTATGAGATAGTGGTACTGTTTAAAAAATGACTAATCTGCAACTAAATATTTCTGCAGTTTCTGTAGCTCTTTAAGTATGTTTTATAATTGTGAAACTCTTGATTATTGTAATGAATCTTCAAAAGACTTTCACATTTTAGCTACAGATCCTTAAACAGTCTCAGTAACCCCAATAGGCAAACAACCATTTGTACCCCAACTCCACCCCACCCCACCCCAAAGTGGGTGGTTATGAGTAGCAGGGTGGTTAGGAGTCCTACTTTATGAGGGGAAGTTTTCCATTTGAAGACTTGCTTCAAACTATATTGTTCACAAAATTTTAAAAAATCTTGAATAATCCATCTTTGTAACTTAATATGAACTACCATTTTTTTCTTTTCTCTCAGCAAAATATATTTTGAATATTAGCATATTGGATTTGTAACAGAATAATATCTTAGGCTCTGCCAGTTGTACTATAGATAATAGTTTTATATATATATAAAAAGAGTAAGGTGGCAGTGAGGTCTTTGTGGAGCAAGAGAAAGACACCATGTTATGCTATTATATTTCATCTTTTTCCAGCAGGGTTTTTTTTTTTTGGTGTTTGGTGCGTGTTAGCCAGGGGTCACCGAGGTGCCTGGCTGCCTCTGTGAAAGGAATTTTTTCAGGCAATGTTATCTTTGCCCACAGGATGCCTGAACGTCTGTAGGCAATTGGGGGAGGCTCCTTTCTTGCCCTTATGCAATTTATTCGCTCACGGAAATCGAGCCACCAACCTCAGTGGTGTGCAGGCCCAGTGTCTTACCATGTGAGCCACCACAGCCCCCCTCCAGCAGGGTTTCCTTGCCTGACAAAAATCAATAGTAAAAAAATTATTGTCAAAGCTCTACCAGTAGAAATGGAGCTTGAACAAATATGTTCTTATCCAGATCCATAATCCCTTATATTACTTTTAGGGTGAGAGTCACTTTTATTGGCTGTTGGGTTTCCCCCTCCCCGCCCCCATGAAATTATTCTTGTCCTGTTGCTGCTGCAGCAGCTGTATTTTTCATCCGAAAATCAGGTTTGTTTGATATCTAATTAAATTAACATGGGGATGAGGTGGCTGCAATAATTTTGACAAGTTAAACATTAGTGCTAACTCAAAAATCCATGGTATCCCCAGGCCACATTGGCACCATCTCCTTCCAATGAGAACATTTTGCATTTTAAAAATGATTCAGAGAAAGGAAAGCATTGGTGCTTCCCAAACTTTGGTGTCCTACTCATCCTTACTTTAAGAACATCCCTATTAGATAATATGTTTAAAGACATGGTAAGTATGGGCACAACTTTAAAGCTATTGTTTTCAAAATATAAAAGACTGATCATCAAGATTGAAGTGTGAATTTTTAATGAAGATATATTCATTATGTGATACAGAATTAAATGACATTACCTGCAGAATTATTGAAAGATCAATCTTCTTTCTTTTAAAGCTGGATAAAATATTGAATGCACAGGAACTTCAGAGTGAAAATAAGGGAAACAAAATTCATGATGAACATCTGTTTATTGTGACCCATCAAGGTAAATCTTGAATAATCCAGTTCATCTTATTATCTGGTGATTACAAGTACATGCTTACTGTTAAGTTTGCATGAAGAGTCAGACGCGAAGAGCTTAGTGAAGAGTTTATTAAGTGACTACAGCTCGAATGGACCCGACTTGGCTGGGCTACGGCTGCTTCTTATAGCCAGCAGCCGTAGTTGCCAGCCAATCAGAGTGCAGGGTTTTTCCCGCACTATTTAAACCAATCCTATTTGACATTTTACAAGAACAATTCAAACTAAACCAATAACATTCAAACCTACATACATAACACCCCTCCCCACTAGGTTCAGTCCATACCAAACCCCAACCTATCTAATGTATTCTTTTAAATAGGTGGGGCTCTTGCATGTACGTTGAGACCTTCGTGGTTCAGAAGTTTTAACATTCTCACCCAGTGAGAGGAAATGTGTCTGCTGACATTTCCCCACTGGGACTTCCTGTGAAAGAAGACCCTGTTTGATTGTTAGAATCTGGTCTCTCCTCCCAACCCATCTCCAGCCCAATGTCAGCACCCAAGTCAGGTAGTGATGTACAATCTTCCACTTCTAAGGATGGATTTTGGCATTGTGACAGGTTTTGTAATGGTTCCTGTCATAATGGCTCGTTACACATGGGGTTGATTCTTGCTTGCTGATTTTCCTCCTGTTCCTCCCCTTCCCCTAGAAATGACATCAGGTGAGGGAACTAGAGAGAGACAAGGGCGATGTTCCTGAGGGAACCTGGATCTAAGTTGATCAATGTGCCTGCTCCAGAGGAGTCCATCCTCTTTTTGTACCCTGTAAGAACGAGGGCCTGTGATCTGAGTTATCTCAGCAGGAATCCACAAAGGTTCACCTATAAGGTTCTTAGCATAAACAGAATCACCCACACTGAATGTGCGAACTTTGGAAGTGGAATCTAGTGGAGCGTTGGGTGCGTAAGTGGGATGAAGGCGGTCAAGGGAAGACCTAAGTTTCCTACCCATCAACAACTCTGCTGGGGATAAGTTATTAGATGGGTTAGAGTGATGTGCTGAACACTAAGGAGTTTTTCAACTTTCTCAGTGATGTCCCCAGGACCCAGTTGCTGAAGCTTCTCCTTGGTAAAATGTACCATGCGTTCAGCCTGGCCATTAGCCGAAGGATTCCCAGGGCAGTAAGGGCATGTCTGATACCCTGTTGTGCTAAATAGGATTCAAAGAGGTTGGATGTAAATTGAGGGCCATTGTCAGAGACAAGAACATCAGGTAACCCGTGGGTTACAAAAAGTTTTCTAAGCTGCTTGATGACAGCATCAGTTGTGGTGGATGCCATGGGAATTACCTCTAGCCATTTGGAATATGCATCTACTATAATAAAAAAGGTGTGCCCTCTGGTAGGGCCAGCAAAATCAATGTGAATCCTGGACCATGGGCCCCTAGGACATTCCCATTCCTGTGTGGGGGCAAGAGGTGGGGCAGGCCTGACTACCTGACAGTTGGGACAAGATGCAACCCAGTTTTCAACCATTTTGTCAATACCTGGCCACCATACATAACTCCTGGCCAATCCCTTCATCCTTACAATACCAGGATGACCCTCATGTAACATTTCCAAAACCTCTCTTTGCAGTTTTGCAGGAATAACCACCCTGTTACCCCACAAAATACATCCTCTTAATACAGATAATTCAGTTTGCCTGGACTTAAAAGGTTGGGCAAGGTGAGGTAGATCTTGAAGAGGCCAACCTTTCTTAATCCAGCCTATAACAGGAGCCAACACAGTGTCTTTGGCAGTCTCTCTGGCAATTTCAGCAGCATGAACTGGAAGCTTGGCAACAGTTTCTAGGAAAAAGGTGTGTGTTTCAGGTTCAAAGTCCTCCTTGTGGCAAGGAAGTGGGCAACGACTCAGTGCATCAGCATGTCCAATGTCCTTGCCAGGCTTGTGGATAAGTTTGTATGAATAAGCAGCAAGAAATTCAGTCCACCTCAGCATTCTTGGTGACAGGATAGTAGGCTCACAATGCCTAACAAAGGTTTGTGATCTGTAACAATGGTAAATGTTCTCCCATACAGATATTCATGAAATTTCTTAACAGCTGCAACAACTGCCAATGCCTCCTTGTCCAATTGGCTGTAATTCCTCTCTGCTTTGGTCAAAGTGCGAGAGTAAAATGCAATAGGGGCTTCTCTCCCACTGGGAAGCCTGTGGCTCAACCCCCCCACTCCAAAGGGGATGCATCACAAGTCAGTACAACAGGCAAATTCTCAGAGAACTGTATCAGTACAGCATCAGACGTGATTAGTCTTTTAATACTGTTAAATGCTGATTGTTCCTTCCTGCCCCAGACCCAAACAGACTTTTATCAAGTAATCTGTGCAATGGTTCAGCAATGGTTGCCTTTTGAGGTAGGAACATGTGATAAAAGTTAATAAGTCCAAGGAAGGCTTGCAAATCTGTTTTGCATTTAGGTCTAGGGGCTTCTTTGATTGCTTTAACCTTGGCATCTGTAGGGTGGATGCCATGCTTGTCAATCATGTAGCCCAGGAACTCAACCTGTCAGTTTTAAGAGTGCATTTTTCTTCCTTGACTTTTAATCCCGCTTTCCTGAATCTGGTAAGGACTTCTCTGAGTCTTTCTTGTAACTGAGTGTCATTTTCAGCAGAGATTAACACATCATCAAAGTAAGGCACTACCCTGGCAGTCCTTGGAGCATTCTTTCCATAAGGCTTTGAAAGATGCCTGGTGCTACGCTCACTCCAAATTGTAACCTTTTACATTTGAAAGCACCTCTATGAGTCACAGTGGTTTGGGCCTCTGCAGTGGCATCATCAACTGTTAGTTGTTGATATGCCTGGGCCAAATCCAATTTGGCAAAGACTGTACCCCTGCCAAGTGAATGTAACAGATGATGCACCACTGGAATATGCGCTCTGCTGCAGCGCATGGTTCAGTGTCCCCTTATAGTCTCCACAGATTCTTACTGACCCATCAGTCTTGACTGGTGTGACTATGGGTGTCTCCCATCTGGAGTGGTCAGTGGGCTCTAAAACCCCTTGAGCTATTAATTTGTCTAATTGTGCATCAATTTTTTCCTTTAAAGCAAATGGAACCCTTCTGGGCTTTAAATGAATTGGGGGCACCTTGGGATCTAGGTTGAAAGTGATAGGGGTCCCCATATACTTGCCCAATCCTTCGCTGAAGACCTCTGGAAACTCAGACTTCAAGGCCTCCTCCCATTCAGAGTTGCTCACGTGATTGATGCCAGTCACCTCGATGCCTAGTGGCTTGAACCACTCAAGTCCCAGCAAGCTTGGGCGATCCTTGTCCACGATGGTCAGGGGCAAACGTTTGGTGTGGCCTTTAAACTTCACGTTGAATTCTCTTGTTCCAACTACTGGAATCTTGTTCCCTTGGTAGTCTTTAAGAGTCAGTGCTTGCTTCTGGAAATGTCTCTTCTGAATGTTGGGAAGTAGTCTGTGAATAGTGTCCCATGACACCATAGATAAATAGGAGCCTGAGTCCACTTCCATTTGGCAAGGCCTTCCTTCAATGAATACCTTCACATGTACTTTTCTGCTTCTCAAGGGTGAAGAATGACCAATGGTGATTGTTTGATGAGTTTCATTCTTCCATTTGCTTCTGAGTTGCCCCCATTTTCTCACTGAAATTGTTGGGCTTGAATTCTTTCTCAGGAATTTCTTCTTACTAGGTGGAGTTCTGGATGATTTGCAGACTCTTGCTAGGTGACCTCTTTTCTCACAACGTAGGCAGATGGTGTCTAAAACTTGCATTCAGTGCGGGGTGGCCCCCCAGCCTCTGCAATAAAATTCTTGCCTCTTTTTCCAAGGTCTTTCCTTTTCTTCTCCATTCTGAGTCTATAAATTCCTTCCTCCACCTCACTACAGTCTGAATCAGAGTCTATTTGCTCGCAATGGGTTGTTGTGGACTTTTCCACATCAGAATGGCTTGAGGCCTTGTTAATTTTCTTCATGGCTGCTGCTGAGGACTTGGTTGCTTCTGCTGAAACAGCTTCCTCTATGGCCTCCTTAAACGTGATCTTAGGTTTCATTAGTAATTTGCTCCCAATATCCCTTAAACTTGCCATGAAGTCATTAACATTTTCGCTTTCCCCTTGATCCCGACGATAAAACTTGTGTCTCTTAATGAGGCACGATACTTGTGGGGCGTAATGGGCTCTTAAAAGCTTTTCTAAATCAGGCCATTCCATTACCTTCAAGTCTGCAGCTCCCGCCAATCCCTTCGCCATCTTGAAGACTGCCGGACCGCAGTGCGTGAGAAATACCACCCTCTTCCGCTTCTTGGGGATATTGGCGAGGTCGTTTCCTTCCAAATACATTTGGAAATGATCCGCATACGATTCCCAGTCTTCTGCCGCCAGATCGAACGGTGCTGGGGGGGTGTTCAGCGCAGCCATCTCGCTCTTCTGCTTGTCTTCCGCATCGTCTCTTCAGGGGAATCCCACCTTCGTCGCCAGTGTTAAGTTTGCATGAAGAGT
>CM019151.1:75314394-75495577 GCA_009733165.1 Naja naja | reverse complement strand
AGAGCAAAACCGATCTTTAAAATGAATTTGCAGCGCATTTGCATGCTGAGGACGGTTGTGACCTTTTCTATAAGACTTTTCTACCTTTCCAGGAAAAATATATGGAAAAATCCCATTAGTTAGCGTTGGGGTTAGCGTTAGGGTTAAGGTTAGGGATAGGGATAGGGATAGGGATAGGGTTAGGGTTAGGGTTAGGGTTAGGGTTAGGGTTACGTCCCCATGAACTTTTAGAGCAAAACCCACGTTTAAAATAAATTTGCAGCACATTTGTATACTGAGGAGGGTTGTGACCTCTTCTTTTAGACTTTTATAGCTTTCGAGGAAAAGTATATGGAAAAATGCCATTAGTTAGGGTTGGGGTTAGGGTTAGGGTTAGGGTTAGGGTTAGGGTTAGGGTTAGGGCTAGGGTTACGTCCCTATGAACTCGTAGAGCAATGCCGTTTTTTAAAAAGAATTTTCAGCGCATTTGTATGCTGAGGATGGTTGTGACCTTTTCTATTAGACTTTTCTAGCTTTCCACGAAAAATATATGGAAGAACCCCATTACTTAGGGTTGGGCTTAGGGTTAGGGTTAGGGTTACGTCCCCATGAACTCACAGAGCAAAACCAATGTTTAAAATGAATTTGCAGCGCATTTGTATGCTGAGGAGCATTGTCACCTTTTCTACTAGACATTTCTAGCTTTCCAGGAAAAATATATGGAAAAATCCCATTAGTTAGGGTTGGGGTTATGTTTAGGTGTAGGTTTAGTGTTAGGGTTAGGGTTGGGGTTAGGGTGAGGGTGAGGGTGAGGGTTAGGGTTGCGGTTAGGATTATTGTTAGGGTTAGGGTTACGTTTCCATGAACTCACAGAGCAAAACCAATGTTTAAAATGAATTTGCAGCGCATTTGTATGCTGAGGAGGCTTGTGACCTTTTCTATTAGACTTTCTTCTACCTTTCCAGATAAAATATATGGAAAAATCCCATAAGTTAGGGTTGGAGTTAGCCTTAGGGTTAAGGTTAGGGTAGGGATAAGGTTAGGGTTACGGTTAGGGTTATGGTTAGGTTTATGGTTAGGGTTAGAGTTAGGGTGAGGGTGAGGGTGAGGGTGACAGTTTGGGTAGGGTTAGGGTTAGGGTTAGGGTTAGGGTTAGGGTAGGGTTAGGGTTAGGTTCGTCCCCAGGAATTTGTAGAGCAAAACCGACGTTTAAAATAAATTTGCAGCCCATTTGTATGCTGAGGAGCGTTGTGACATTTTCTTTTAGACTTTTCTAGCTTTCCAGGAAAAATATATGGAAAAATCGCATTAGTTAAGGATGGGGTTAGGATTAGGGTTAGGGTTAGGGTTAGGGTTAGGGTTAGGGTTAATAGCCCATGAGCTCGTAGAGCAAAACCGATGTTTAAAATGAATTTGCAGGCGCATTTGTATGTTGAGGAGGGTGGGGACCTTTTCTATTTGAATTTCCTAGCTTTACAGGATAAACATATGGAAAAATACCATTAGTTAGGGTTGGGCTTAGGGTTAGAGTTAGGGTTAGGGTTAGGGTTAGTTACGGTTAGGCTTAGGGTTAGGGTTCGGGTTAAGTTTAGGTGTAGGTTTAGGTTTAGGTTTAGGTTTAGAGTTAGGGTTAGGGTTAGGTTTAGGGTTGCGTTCCCATGAACTCGTGGAGCAAAACTGATGTTTAAAATAAATTTGCAGCGCATTTGTATGCTGAGGAGGGTTGTGACCTTTTCTATTAGACTTTTCTAGCTGTCCAGATAAAATATAGGGGAGAATCCCATTACTTAGGGTTGGGGTTAGGGTTAGCATTAGGGTTAGGGTTAGGGTTGGGGTAGGGTTAGGGTTAGGGTTACATCCCCATCCACACGTAGAGCAAAACCGATCTTTAAAATGAATTTGCAGTGCATTTGCATGCTGAGGACGGTTGTGACCTTTTCTATAAGACTTTTCTACCTTTCCAGGAAAAATATATGGAAAAATCCCATTAGTTAGCGTTGGGGTTAGCGTTAGGGTTAAGGTTAGGGATAGGGATAGGTTTATGGTTAGGGTTAGGGTTAGGGTTAGGGGAGGGTGAGGGTGAGGGTTAGGGTTAGGGTGAGGGTGAGGGTGAGGTGAGGGTGAGGGTGAGGGTTATGGATTAGGGTTAGGGTTAGGGTTAGGGTAGGGTTAGGGTTAGGGTTAGGGTTAGGGTTAGGGTTAGTGTTAGTGTTAGTGTTAGGGTTAGGGTTAGGGTTAGTGTTAGGGTTAGTTTAGGGTTAGGGTTACGTTCCCATGAACTCATGGAGCAAAACCAATGTTTAAAATAAATTTGCAGCGCATTTGTATGCTGAGGAGGCTTGTGACCTTTTCTATTAGACTTTTCTACCTTTCCAGATAAAATATATGGAAAAATCCCATTAGTTAGGGTTGGGGTTAGCGTTAGGGTTAAGGTTAGGCTAGGGATAGGGTTAGGGTTAGGGTTAGGGTTAGGGTTATGGTTAGGGTTATGGTTACGGTTACTGTTAGGGTTAGGGTTAGGGTTAGGGTTAGGGTTGGGGTGAGGGTGAGGGTGAGCTTGAGGGTTAGGGTAGGGTTAGGGTTAGGGTTAGGGTTAGGGTTAGGGTTAGGGTTAGGGTTAGGGTGAGGGTGAGGGTGAGGGTTGAGGGTTAGGGTTAGGGTTAGGTCCCAATGAACTCGTGGAGCAAAACCAATGTTTGAAATAAATTTGCAGCGCATTTGTATGCTGAGGAGGCTTGTGACCTTTTCTATTAGACTTTTCTACCTTTCCAGATAAAATATATGGAAAAATCCCATTAGTTAGGGTTAGGGTTAGCGTTAGGGTTATGGTTAGGGTTACGGTTAGGGTTAGGTTAGGGTTAGGGTTATGGTTATGGTTAGGTTATGATTAGGGTTAGGGTTAGGGTTATGGTTAAGGTTACGGTTACGTCCCCATCCACAGGCAGAGCAAAACCGATCTTTAAAATGAATTTGCAGCGCATTTGTATGCTGAGGACGGTTGTGACCTTTTCTATTAGACTTTTCTACCTTTCCAGGAAAAATATCTGGAAAAATCCCATTAGTTAGGTTTGGCATTAGGGTTAGGGTTAGGGTTAGGGTTAGGGTTAGGGTTCGGGTTAGGGTTACATCACCAGGAACCTGTAGAGCAAAACGGACATTTAAAATAAATTTGCGGCCCATTTGTATGCTGACCTGGTTAAAGGATTGGATTAACCACACAAACACAAGAATATTAACACTAGAAGGATATAACCTCCAGTCAGGGTGGCACACCTTTCTCAGACAGGACAACATAAAGGGACATAGCTACGTGCAAAAACATAAAGTTAGACAGACACTTTTACATACTTGGTTTAAAATTAAGAAACAAATGTATATCCAAACCCCAATTTGGCTATCGACATTAGTAGCCGTGATGCATCCCCATTTATTAAGATACAATAAAATTATTACTTACGAAGAATTATTAGATGCAAAAGGTGACTTACAAACTAGACAACAATTGATTGAACAAGGAATAGAATTGGAATGGTGGGCTTATCTGCAACTCCAATCTAAACATGCAAAAGAAAAAAAGGAATTGGGCATTAGTAAAACTAGGACTGAATTGGATGAAATTTTGTTAGGACCGATGAAAAGATGATTTAAAAAATCTACCAGGTATTATTAGAAGCCAAATTAGAAGAAGAAATTGTAAAAGAAACCATGATACTATGGATGAGAGATTTTGGTCATAATATAAATTTGGACGATTGAAATATTTGGATTAGAAATAAAAAATAACTTTAGCAATTCCATACAAGGAAAATCTATGTAAATTATTTTACAGGTGGCATATAACACCAACAAGACTAGCCAAAATAAATAATAAATTCTCACCTACTTGTTGGAAGTGTAACAAGGAAAAAGGCACTTACTATCATATATGGTGGCGTTGCAGAAAGGCCCAGGAATTTTGGAATCAAATACATAAATGGTTACAAGAATTTTGTGATGAGGAGATATATTTTACACCAGAATTTTTCTACTTGGAATTACAAATAAGACATACCGAAAGACACTTTCTACTTAATGATTCATATTGTTACAGCAGCAAGGATGGCTTTTGCACAAAACTGGAAAAACACTGAAACTCCAACGAAAGCAGAATTACTAAGGAAAATTATTGTGTGCTGAGATGGACAAATTGACTATGGAGATTAAAACAAGGAAGAAATGGACTATTATAAAATATGGAACAATTTTTATGGATGGCTTGATAGGAGAAAGATCCAATAGCTCTTTCTAAACTGGACTTGATAAACAATGGACAATGAGTGATATGAGCTTAGCAATACCTGGTTCAAATTCAATGTATGTTTTGTGTTTGGTTATGTGTTGTTTTATGTCTGCTGGTGTGTGATTATATAATAAAAATTAAAAAAAAACAGCGGGTCAGAGAAGGACAGAAATGACAGTTGCTCTTTAAAAAATTCAGTTTAAATTGAGTTGATTTAAATCAAGCTTTTTTACTAGTGATTTAAATCATGATTTAAATTGACTGATTTAAATTGATTTGATTTAAATCAAATCTACCCTGTGTTTTCCAATGTCAAAAAAAATACAAATACAAACACATACAAACACAAGCAAGATACACACAGGACAGGAAAACATGGGGTATTAATAAAGAGTTAACAATTCTGGATAAGCTTCTGTTATGAGACCTATGATAAATTAATAAAAATATTGTATAGATATTTATTAGAATACAAACTTGAGGAAGAACATGTTAAAGAAACAATGGTGGCATGGGCAAAAAATTTCATATAATAATATTGAATATTTGTATAATATTGAATTCGTTAAATGGCAAAAACTTTGGACCACCAATAATAACATTGGCCATGGCATACAAGGAAAATCTTTATAAGATGTTTTACAGGTGGCATCTTCCGCCAGAAAGGCTTTCCAAAATGTTCAAAAATATATCTTCTAATTGTTGGAAATGCAAAGATGTATCAAGCACATTTTTTCACATGTGGTGGACTTGCAATGCTGCAAAAAATATTGCAGACTGATGCAGACATGGGTGGAACGAATGGTGGGAGAGTGCATTCCACTTAAACCTGAATTTTTTTCTTCTAGGAATAATATCAGAAAGATATAGGAAGGATTTAATTTATCTAATAGTACATGTATTGGTGGCGACTAGAATAATATATGCACAATACTGGAAAAATGAAGACATACCCCCCGAAACAGAGATAATAAGAACAATTATGGCGAGAGGGTGGAGCTGGCGTCACGGCGGTACAACGTGCGATCTTAACTCTCTAAGATCACCGTTGATATTTCTGTTGTTGAATGGTCCCAATGGACCTAAACCATCCTGTAGAGATGGTGATCAACAAGGGTATGTCCTGCTGATCCCAGGGACACCGCAAAAATCCCTGGTAGCTCCAGGAGAAGCCCTTTTGCCGGCAGCAGGGAGGCAGCCATTAAAGGAACGGAAGAGATCGAGAGAAAGTGTGTCAGCTTAGTGAGATGATTTTTTACTTATTATTCTGAGAGAACACCCTAAAAGACTTAAAGGGAAATTAAAAGTGAAGATAAAAGAGATTAAGCGGTGAAATTAATCTGAGTTTAAACTGAAGGCTTTTTTTTCTTTCTTTTTACTGGAATTTGGAACTTGGCAAAAGCTTCTTAACTTAGACTGGACTGGTCTTTTCTAATTTTTACTATTTTTTCTTTTTGACTAATTCTTTTCCTTTTGGGAGAGTTTGCCTTGATTAAGGCTTTTCTTTTTTATTTGAGGTTTATTTTCCCCCCTTTCTTTTTAAAAGACTTTACTTTTTTTTGCTCTCTGTTTCTGGCTTTGGATACATGGGGAAGTGAAAGTGAAGAGAAATAAGTAGCACTGACATCTAGAGGCTTGGATATTTTGTTTTCTTTTCTTTCTTACTTGTTTATATATGAGAGCTACATTCAAGGACTCTGAGCTTTTCACTGAAAAGATAGTGGGATGAGCATGATAGATTGTTTATACAGGTGCTCCTCTGTGTAACTATTGATAACCAGAGTCTGGAGTTGAAGTTGAAAGAAAGAAAGAAGATTGAAGTGACCTTGAAAAGACTGGAACTGGAAAGTTTGAATTGATTTACTTTAGAGCCTTGGACATTTAGTGGCAGTGACTCGCCTTTTAGAATGATCTGTTGTTGTTTTTTTCACTTCCCTGCTAGCTGGATTTTTATGCTGGGACTTTAGCTCTTTAACCCAGGAACCAGATTTTATTTTTTCCTTTTTTTCTTTACCCATTCCTTTTTATTCTATTTTTTTGTGGGTTTTTTCCCCCTTTTTTAAATCAAGGGAACTATATAGATTATTAGTGGGGTTTTTTAATATTCCATTTTTCTTTTCTCTTCATTTTAAAAAAAAAATTAATATTTTTTTCATCCTTTTTTCTTTTCATATTTTTTTATTATTATTATTTTTCTTTTTTTCTCTTGCATATAACTGGAATCAATTGGGTTAAGGTGTACAAAACCTGAAGATTTCCCTCTTATTTTCTCTCTCTTTTTCTATTTTCTCTCTCTCTTTTATTTAATTATACTTGTTATTGGGCTAGCCGTTGCCTACTCCTGTCCTTTTTCCTTTTCCTTTTTTTCTCTTTCTCTCTCATTTTTGCCTTTTCCTGATTTTTGTTTTTGATTTTTTTTTCTTGTTAACAACTACAAAATGAGTAGAAAGACAACAGCTCCAGCTTCTCAAATACCAACTGTTTCCTCCTCACCATCTGGGGGACAACGATCAATACAGATGATATTGCAACAGGAGAAGGAAAAGGAGAAGGAAGTGACATTACAGATGATTATGCAAGGAATCAAAAAAATACAAGCAAAAAGAGATAATACTGAAAAGAGAATGGAGAATATTGAGAAAAGAATGGAAAAGACAGATGAGAAAGTTGAGAATATTCAACAGATGATGATGAAATATGAGGAAAGACTTAAGAAAATTGAAGAAGAAGAACAAAGAGACAAGAATATTGGAGATATTAATACCAGATTGAGCAAAGTTGAAAAAGGCAGGAGTGAACCATTGGGATGGGAGATTGACAGGTCAGAATCCTACCTGAGATTTCAAAATATGGAGGAAGAAAAGGGTGAAAACCTTGCTGAAAAAATGACAGAAATACTAGCAGAGGCACTAGAGATAACTGAAAAGAAAATGGTGGATGGAATGGATGAACTGTTCCATGTCTATACAAGATATGCAATGAGGAACAAGCTACCAAGAGAAGTTCATATTAGATTTACTAAGAAAATTATTAAAACACAAATACTACAGGTGGCAAGAGAAAAGACATTAAAGTATAATGATAAAGAAATTGTGGTGTTGAAACAAGTACCAAGAAGAGTAAGAGAGATGAGAAGAGAATATCTTTTTCTGACTTAAGAGTTGCTTAAAAGAGGAGTAAATTACAGATGGCTGATACCAGAAGGTCTCTTGTTCACTTGGCAGGAACAAAGACACAGAATTGATACGGTTGAAAAGGCGGAGTTATTTTACCTTGAATACCTTAGAGGAAAGAAGGAAGATATAAGAAAAGAAGAGTCTTTGATCAAATTTAAAGAGGAGTGTATAGCAGCAATTGAAAAAGAAAAAGAAGAAGGTGCAGTAGGTGGTGTACCCAGAGAGCAATGAGAAGTAAGATCTACTAGAGCAACAAAACCTTCTTATAAAGTTTAAAATGGATGAGAGAAAACTGATTACGATGAACATAAATGGACTTAATTTAGTTATTAAAAGAAGGAAAGTATTTGATAAACTAGAGAAATTAAAGTTTGATATAATTTGTTTGCAAGAAGTACATATTAAAAAACAACATGAATATATATTGAAACAAAAAAGTTAGGGGAAATTATTCACGTCATTGGCACAATGTAAAAAAGAGGTGTGGTCCTATATATTAGAGACACAATTTCAGCAGAATTAATCTATACAGATGATGATGGAAGGATTTTGATGGTGGAAATAATGGACAATAATATAAAAACACTCTTAATAGCAATTTATGCTCCAAATGATAATCAAGAAGAATTTTACAAGAAACTGCATATGAAAATAATTGAATTGGACTAAATTAATGTTTGTATGATGGGAGATTTCAATGGAATAATTAATGAACAGTTGGATTATAAAACACAGAAATCATCAAAGAACACTAGAAAGACACTACCAAAACCCTTCTTTCAAATGATAGAGGAAATAAATTTAAAAGATGCATGGAAAGAGAAAAATATAGAAAATAAGCAATATACTTTTTATTCAAATAGGCATGAATCATGGTCTAGAATAGATATGATATGGACATCAGCAGATTTATTTTCTAATATATAGTACAAGAAATTGAAATAAAAGCAAGTACTTGGGCAGACCATAATCCAATGACAGTTACTTGGAAAGGATAAAAGAGGAGATCCAGATGGACTTTAAATAATACGTTACTAAAGGAAAAAGACTTTAAATAGAAATTTGAGAGAGAATTGGTTTTCTTCCTTAAAGAAAACAAAAAAGAGGATACATTGTTACAGACTCTCTGGGACACAATGAATGCCTACACAAGAGGTTTGATAATAGAATATACAAAAAAAAGAAATATAAAACAGAAAAGGACTTTTAAAATACTGGCAGATGACTATAAGAAATTAGAAAAAGAATTACAGATATCTCTGCAAAAAAAAGATATTAAAATTAAAATGGATATAACTAAACATAAAATCGGATTAATGGAAAAAGAGGAGTTAGCTCAAAAGATAAAAAATGCTAAACAGAATTATTTTGAAGATGCAAATAAACCAGGAAGATGGTTAGCTTATAAACTTAGAAAGGAAAGAGAATCAAGGAGGATTAGTCACTTAATAGATGAAGAAGGACATGTCTGCTATGGAAGTGAAGAAAAGAAAAGAATCATACAAGACTATTATGGAAAACTGTATTATCAAGAGAATATTCAAGAAGAAAAAAATCAAACAATATTTACAGAAGGCAAAATTACCACTGATACCCAAAGACATCGAAATAATGTTAGAAGGGAACATAACAATGATGGAATTAACAGAAGCTTTAAAGAAACAAAATATAGGGAAAGCACCAGGTCCAGATGGATTGCCAGTGGAATTTTATAAGACCTTTCAGGAGGTGTTGAATCTTCAATTACCAGAAGTTATGAATGAAGTTATGTCAAAGAAGAGAATACCCAAGAAATGGTCAGAAGCATATATCACACTTATACCGAAGGAAGATACAGATTCACAGCAAGTTAAAAACTATAGACCTATTTCCCTATTAAATTCAGACTATAAAATTTTTGCTTCAATTTTGGCAGAAAGATTGACAAGATATTTAAATAATTTTATCCATGTTGATCAAAACAGGTTTCTGCCAAAGAGACAAATTAAACATAATATGAGAATAATTCTGGATACTTTGGAGTATTATGAGGCACACCCCGAAAAGCAAATTGCTTTGATGTTTCTAGATGCTCAAAAAACCTTTGATAATGTGAGTTGGTGTTTTATGTTATTACAACTGGCAAAAATGGGCTTTGGTAAAAATTTCATACATGCCATCGAGATGATATATCATAAACTCCTGCATGTGCAATATGAGATCTATATGAGATCTCCTGCATGTGCCAAACAAGATGGTCGAACATATGTAGAGCTCCGCAGGAGGGAAAATTTGGTCTTGTCCTGGGGGAGGTTTGGGGAGCTTCTGCATCTCCCCAACCTAAGGGTGGGTGGTGGAGATCGCAGGGAGCCAATTGATATCATCCAGGCTGGTTCCCTTTGAGGGGAGAGGAAAGCCGCGGGTCCCAGTTGTGCGGATCACTAGTCCACTGATGGCGGGGTCAGCGGTTGGGGCTCCGGTGGTTCTGACAGTTGGTGGTGGTGACTGTGAGATCTCGGACGGCGCCTCCTGAGCCACCAGGGAAGGCGGCGGATCCCGGCTGGTCCTCTAGCTCCGATGCCACTGAGCCAGCTGATTTGTCTGTGGCAGGAGGAGTTTCGCTCCGGCAGTCTGGGCAGCTGACTTGTCTGGGCAGTGACGAGATTGACAGTTGGGGCTCTGGCGGTTTCGGCAGTTGGAGGTGGAGATCATGGATTCTTGGGCGATGTCTCCTTTTCTGAGCCCCACTGGTGGAGATGACAGATTCCCGGGTGATACATTGTTGCGGGCTGCCAGACCAGCTGGTTTGGCGCAGCAGTTTCGACTGACGATGGAGATCATAGGGCTTCAGGCAGTGCCGCTGGGTGCTGTTGCGCTCCAGTGTGGACCATCGGGGTTACTGGGACAGAAACTGGGATGGCAGTGTTTGTCCCAGTGGTTTCGCAACTCGGCGTTTCTGCTGTTGGGTGGCTCTGGCCCGAGGTGGTGGCCTCAATGACCTTGGGGCTTTTCTGGTGGCCTTGGCCCGATGGTTCTGATGGCTTTGATGGCTGCATCACCGATGGTTGGGACCCTGCATTGTGTGGTGGCATTTCCTGTGATCGCACCGATGGGAGAAATGCTGGACTTTGGCGGGGCTTGGGGGTGGACCCGAATCCGCTGTTGACTTTTTGACTGCCACTACCATGGATGATTACAACCGTCCTATCTGGTGCTGTCCTCTAACTTCTATCTCTCTCTCCCCCACCTCATACAGACCGCCATTTGCCCACACAGATTCCCGACCCCAGACACCTTTAACATCAAAGAAAGAATCACAGCTAACCTATAGATCTAAGCCCTTTTCTACTATGACTATGGATGACTATGTAATTTCTCCCCCATCCAACCGAGATTCTGGTTCTCTGATACTCGCTGCAAAAGCCTTCTCCCTCCCTGTTCTATCCCAGCTGGACTTACATCAAGGAACTTATTAACACACTCAACCATTATGATAAGAACACAATTGGATTGTACTCACTGCTGCTGCTATTTGATAAAAACACCTGCCTTAACTTCATCTAGCTTAACAATCATTGGAATGCCACGAATGACAAGAACATAGTGGCTATCTCTAAAAACTCTATCAACAATCTCCTAAACAGCCACAAGAAGGCAATTAAAACCAAACTATCCAATTTGGTTGGAACCATGCTGAGACGAACAATTACCAACTGGACATTTCCATCTATAGACCATTTTTCCTCAAGAAAAGATCTAATACTCTATGCGGACTTATTTGGCAACAGAGTTACAGGCCTTAAGGGATACTCCATTATCCTGGACATGGCCCACTGAACTCTCTCTAAATTACCTCGAGGACGGATTTTGGAATCCAGAGAGGTGGCATGATGTGGGTGGGGGGTGGAGTCTGAGGAGATGTAACAAAAAGAATTCCAAGACCTCATTAATTAAATTCTTAGACCACTACTTAAGAGGATTGGGAAAGAAGAGGGATGATCAAACCAAAGTGAAATAAAAAATAACACCATTAGGATCTCCTCAGTCTGGGTTGGAAATGATTCGCGGCGGGGAGGGGGTGGAGTTGGGGCTCTCTGGGGTACTGGGAGGAGGGGTTGGGGGAATAATCCCCACGGTGACAGGGAATGGCAGTAGAGGAATGAACGGTGGGCCATATCGATTTCTGGGTGCACGCCCCTGCTATCTTCAAGCAGTGGTGTGCACCAACCCATTGGTTCACTCCCACATACCTGGGGGCTTGGAGGACTGACCCCCTGGACTCAGGTTGGTCTATTTAAATGCCAGGTCCATAGTTAACAAAGCCCCCCTCATTCGGGATTTGATTGAGGAGGAAAGTGCAGACCTGACCTGCATCACGGAGACCTGGTTAGGCCCAGAAGGGGGTATCCCTCTAACAGATATATGCCCACCAGGTTTCTGTGTAATACACCAACCTCAAGCCCAGGGTAGGGGCGGAGGAGTGGCAATTGTCATCAGGGAGGCCTTAAACCCGAGGGAGACCACTGTCACGCAGATAGGCGGCTGTGAATCTCTCCTCTTGAGGCTGGGCCCTGAAGGTCAGTTAGGCCTGCTGCTGGCATACCTATCTCCCAGCTGTGTGGCAGCAGCCCTGCCTGCCCTGCTAGATGTCCTCTCGGGAGTGGCAGTTGGGATCCCCAGACTTATTATACTGGGGGACTTCAACCTGCCTTCTCTGGGAAGGGCGTCGGGGATGGCGCAGGAGTTCATGGCCTCCATGGCGACCATGGACCTGACCCAGATAATACAGGGACCAACTCACGAGGGGGGACACATGCTTGACCTTGTTTTCATCTCGAGACAGTGGGTAAATGATCTGGGAAGGGGATCTCCTTCTACACAACCCCTGCCATGGACAGATCATTTCCTCCTTTGGATGGCCTTCCGATATGCCACTCCCCATCGCTGGGAAGTGGAACCAAGAAAATGGTTCTGCCCCAGGCGCCTAATGGACCCTGAAAAATTCCAGGTGGCACTTGGGTCAATACCAGCCTCCTCAGCCGGCAACTCGGTGGATGCCCTGCTGGACACTGGCAAATGGCTGCCGCCGGGGCACTAGACCGAGTTGTTCCTCTGCAGCCTCTAACCCACTGTGGATCCTGATTAGCTCCTTGGTTCTCTGAGGAACTTTGAGAAATGAAGCGGCGGAAAAGATGCCTAGAGAGCTGTTGGAGATCCAACAGAACCAAATCTAACCAATCGCAGTTAAGATCTTATTTTAGATCCTATCTTGCTGCAATTACATTATTATTATTATTATTATTATTATTATTATTATTATTATTAT
Organism: Naja naja; assembly: GCA_009733165.1. Taxonomy (NCBI): domain Eukaryota; kingdom Metazoa; phylum Chordata; class Lepidosauria; order Squamata; family Elapidae; genus Naja; species Naja naja. The sequence continues at coordinate 75,482,838 of CM019151.1, read as the reverse complement.
TATTATTTAGACTTGTATGTCACCTTCTCCCTAAGGACTCAGGGTGAACATATAAAAAGAGATATATTTACAATAAAAAAATATTAAACAGGAAACAAGTCTAAAATTGCTAAAAACATTAGAAACAATTAAAATTACAATAAAACAATACAATTAAAACAACCCACCCCGGTCAATCCAGGCCGCCTGCTGAAACAGCCAAGTCTTCAGGTCTCAACGAAAGGAGCGGAGATCAGGGGCCAAATGAAGATCCGAGGAGCTGATTCCATAGGGGCGCTGGGAACCGCCAGCTGACAATGCCTAACCGACGGTATTCCCAGGAGGCCCCTCCTGTGGGAGCGCACGGCCGATCGGAGTGATGCTGGCAGGAGGCATTCCTGCAAGTACCCTGGACCCAAGCCATTTAGGGCTTTATAAGTTGTTACTAACACCTTGAAGGAAACCCGAAGGCAACCGCAACCAATGCAAGTCAGAGGAGGTGTAACATGGGAGTATCGGGATACCCCATCACAGTCCATGCGCCACATTCTGCACCAGCTGCAACCTCCGAGTAATCCGCAAGGGTAGCCCCATGTAGAGAGCATTGCAGTAGTCGATTCTGGAAGTGACGAGCACATGAGTGACCGCTCAAGGGCATCTCGTTCAGATAAGGGTGAAGCTGGCAACCAGCCAACCTGGGCAAAGCCCCTGGCCACAGCTCCCACTTGCTCCTCCAGATTGAGCTGTGCATCCAGGAGGACACCCAGATTCCTCACCCTATCCACGGGGTAACACCTCCCCCATGACCAAAGATGGCACTTCCACTGAACACCAAGATGCCGGTAAGAACAGCCACTCAGTCTTGGCTGGATTGAGCCGGAGCCTGTTACTCCCCATCCAGGCCTGCACCTCCAGGCACCGGACATCACCGAGAGAGCATCACTGATCTGGTCTGGGGTGGAGATATAAAGATGGGTATCATCTGCATATTGATGATATTTCACCCCAAAACCACAGATGATCTCGCCCAGAGGTTTCATGTAGATATTAAACAGGAGAGGTGAGAGAACCGACCCCTGGGGCACCCCACAAGTGAGGGCCTCGGGACGATCTCTGCTCTCCTGCCAACACCGACTGTGAGTGGTCCAAAAGGTAAGAGGAGAACCACCGTAAAATGGTGCCCCCCACTCCCAACCCCGAGCCGCAGAAGGATACCATGGTCGATGGTATCGAAGCCGCTGAGAGATCTAAAAGGACCAGGACAGAGGAAAACCCCGTCCCAAGCCCTCCAGAGATCATCCACCAGTGCAACCAATGCTGTCTCGTGCTGTGTCCGGGCCTGAAACCCGATTGGTACAGGTCGAGATAATCAGTTTCTCCAGGAACAGCGGAAACTGCTGAACCACCACGCTCACAACCTTCGCTAAAAAGCGAAGGTTGGAGACTGGACGATAGTTGTTCAAAACGGTTGGGTCCAGAGCAGGCTTCTTGAGGAGGTCTCACCACCGCCTCTTTCAAGGCGGGAAAACCCTCACTCAAAAGGCATTGACAACTGCCTGGAGCCAACTCAGGTAACCTCCCTGGAGGCATAAACCAACCAGGAAGGACACGGGTCCAATAAACACGGTGGAAGACAGCCTCTGCATGTCCACTTTATCCAGGGAGACAGGGTCAAACTCAACCCAGATAGAATCCACAAGACTCATCGCCACTCCATCATCTAAACCCTGCCAGTCAGAGTCCAAGCTGGCCCGAATCTGAGTGATCTTATCCACCAGATGTAAACTAAATTCCTCTGCTCTGCCCAGAAGGGTCCCCCTCTCCTCTAAATGCAAGAGGGAGCAGTGACCCTGAACAGAGCTGCAGGGCGATCATCTGTGGACGCGATCAGAGCAGAGAAGTAAGCACATCTCACTGCTCTAATCGCTTCCAGATAAGTCCTAATATAGGCTCTTAGCTGGACACAGTCAGACTTGGAGCGACTAGTCCTCCACCTGCTCTCAGGCATCTCCTCCACCGCCATCCCCAAGCTCCTCTGAAACCAAGGAGCCAAACAAGGTCTGGCGGCGAAGAGGCCGCAAGGGGACAACCCGGTCGAGTGCTGCCGAGGCGGCCTGTTGCCAAGCGGCCACCAAGGTCTCGGCTGGGCTGTGGTCGAGGGAGGTGGGCAAGGACCCCAGGGCCGCCTGAAACCTCTCCAGGTCCATCAGGCGCCTGGGGGGAACCAATTCAAGGACAAGGGCTCAGCTGGTCTGGCAGCCCGCAACAATGTATCACCCGATAGCGAGTAAACACCCATAAAGCAGTAGATTACAATTCATAGAGGGTGGAGATGGAATAAAACGCCATACGGCAGAGGTGATAGATGTTACACAGATGTAAAGTGTCTAGGTGAAGCATAAAAGGTCCAGGTATCAGTGTCCAAAGAGTTCCACACAAGAACAGGCCTCTCACACCTGTTCGGGGCCAGAGTCAAGATGGACGACCAACTGCTCTCTCATCGCGGTGGTCAAAGCAAAATTGGAACTGATGGGTCAGTAGTTAAGCCCCTCTATCCTCTCACAATAGAGGGGTAGTCCTCCCATTGTCCTCACACCACAATGGGGCCCAACCTGAGACCGAATCCTGAAAAGGGAAGGTAGATGACAACTGCACCCACAAGAGTGCAAACAAGAGAGTCCGGGCAGCCGGGACGGCAGTAAAAGGCAGGAGCAGTAGACGGGGCAAGAGTAACACATAAGGTAGGCAGGAAGTCCAGGTAGAGAGTCCAGAGATAGCGTAGCTGTTAATATCACCATTGCGGCCAAGGTCCAGAGCCGTAAGAAACTGGCCAACCGTGGGGGTCTCCCCTCCGATGTTAATATCAAATTCACCAGGCCAGTACCAGCTCACCCGACCCGGCCCACATCCGATGGAACCAACATTCGCGGCTAGAATCAGTCCAGCCAGCCATTGTTTCCATGCCAGCCAACGAGAGATAGGGCGGCATATAAATCAAATAAATAAATAAATAAATAAACCGCAAAGGTCATGATAAATGGAGAATTGACAGAATCTATAGATATAAGAAAAGGGACTAGGCAAGGTTGTCCACTGTCGCCTTTGCTGTTTGTGTTAACATTGGAAGTGTTGAATAGGAATATTAGACAAGATAAAGAAATAAATGGAATGAAAATTAAAAAAGAAGAGTATAAATTGCAAGCTTTTGCAGATGACCTAGTATTTATATTAGAGGATCCATTGGAAACAGCACCTAAATTAATAGAAAGGATAGAAGAGTATGGAAAAGTAGCAGGTTTGAAAATTAATAAGGATAAAACAAAGATATTAACAAAGAATATGTTAGCAAGACGAAAGAAAGAGTTGGAAGAAGTTTTAGAAATACAGGTCACCAACAAGGTTAAGTATTTAGGGATACACATTACACCAAAATGTAGCACACTGAAGGAGGATAATTATATTAACCTCAAAGAACAAATTGCGACAAATTTGCAAAAATGGAAAAATATACAATTATCATTGATTGGGAGAATATCAACAATTAAGATGAATGTATTGCCTAGAATTTTATATTTATTCCAGACAATTCCAAATAGATTAAGGGAAGAGTTTTTTTGAAGATTTAAATAAAATTGTGTTGAAATATATTTGGCAGGGCAAAAAAACGAGAATAAAACTTAAACTGTTACAAGATGCAAGAATAAGAGGAGGGTTCGCTCTGCCCAACTGGGAATTATATTATCAGGCAGCAAGTCTGATGTGGGTAAAAGAATGGATAACACTAAGGAACAGTAGACTATTGACCTTAGAAGGACATGACCTGCTGTTGGGGTGGCATGCATTTCTTTGGTATAAAGGAACTAAAACACAAGGGTATTTCAGAAGACATTATATTCCAGAGGCTTTGTTTTTAAATTGGGAGAAGATTAAAAAACAATACTATTTAAAAATTCCATTATGGATGTCTACTATTGAAGCTTTTTCTTATATATAATAATAATAATAATAATAATAATAATAATAATAATAATAATAATAATAATAATAATAAAACAGGTGAGATGAGAATTGGGAATCTTAAATCTATGCAGCGTTGGAAGAACAAGGCATAAAAATGAATTGGTTTTCATATTTGCAAATACAATACAGATTTGATGAAGGTATTAAATTAGGTATTTATGATAAGTTGACTTAGATAAAATTTTGATAGGTACTGATGAAAGTGTAATTAAAAAACTTTATGGACATTTATTAGAATTTAAACTGGAGGAGGAGCAAGTTAAAGAAACGATGATTGCTTGGGGGAAAATTTTTGGATATGGGATTGATTTAGAGAAATGGGAAAAATTATGGTCGCAAAATTATAAAATGACAATGTCAACTGCTTATAAAGAAAATCTGTATAAGATGTTTTACAGGTGGCACTTACCCCGACGAGAACTGCGAGAATGTTTAAGAATAAATCAGATAAATGTTGGAAATGTCATCAGATACCTGGCTCATATTACCATATGTGGTGGATGTGTTTGGACGCAAAAAGATATTGGACTAAAATCCACACGTGGTTGGGAAAAAATGATAAAACAGCATATAGGCTTTAAACTGGAAATATTTTTATTGGGAATCATACCAGAAATCTACAATAAAGAGTTGAAATATCTGATTGTAAATGTCTTAACAGCAGCTAGAATTGTATTTGCTAAGAATTGGAAAAATGATAAAATACCTATGCAGGAGGAAGTTATTAAGAAAATTATGGACTGTGCTGAAATGAGCAAATTGACATTTGAAATCAGAGAACAAGAAGATAAACAATTTTATAGGATATGGGATTTGTTTTATCAATGGTTGGATAAAAAGACTTGGTAATGTAATAGATTAAATAATTTTGTAATAGAAATTTAATAGATTGATTTAAAATATAATATCGACATATATATGGATGAAAGTGTAATATAAACTTTATAACAAAATTGAGAATATCTCATATAAATGATGGAATAAATAGTTTAGTCATGAATGATTAATAACTGATAAATATATAAGCATATTTTAGATTGACAATATGAAAATTTTTTACAAACTGTGATGACTACGAAAGGATAACACAAAAGGTCTGTAACCAACTGACACATTGTATGTATATAAAATGGAGGATGGTTTTATGTTTTTTATGTTTTGTCTGTGTTTTAAAAAATAAAAATCTTTTTTTTAAAAAGAAAAATTATGGCAGGTGCAGAATCAGATAGGTTAACTCTAGAATTAAAAAACAAGGGAGAATCTAAGTATTATGAAACATGGAATAAATTCTATCAATGGTTGGAAAGAAGAAGGCTAGGTCAGAACGTAAGTAGCTATTTTATTTATTTATTTATTTGATTTGTCAATCACTTACAAAATAATAGGTATACGTAAAACATGAGTAAGACTACAGAAAATAGGTACGATTAAATGGGGACAATAGGACAGTGACAGGAGGCACAATGGTGTACTTACGCACACCCCTTACCGGTCTCTTAGGAATGGGGTGAGGTCAATAGTGGATAGTGTGAGGTTAAAGGAGTGGGGGTTTGAGGATGTAACTACAGAGTCAGGTAGTGCATTCCAGGCATTGACCACTCTGTTGCTGAAGTCGTACTTTCTGCAATCAAGTTTGGAGCGGTTACAATTGAGTTTGTATCTGTTGTGTGTTCTTGTATTGTTGCGGTTGAAGCTGAAGTAGCCATTGACTGGTAGGACATTGTAGCAGATAATTTTGCGTACTACACTTAAGTCCAACCGTAGGCAGCGTAGTTCAAGATTGTCCAAGCCCAAAATTTCAAGATATAGGGTATTCTGTTGTGAGCACAGGAGTATAGTACTCTTCTCGTGAAATACTTCTGGACTCACTCAATTGTATTAATGTCTGATATACAGTGCAGATTCCAGGCAGATGAGCTGTATTCCAGTATTGGTCTAGCAAAGGTTTTGTATGCCCTAGTTAGCAATTCAATATTTCCAGAGGACAAGCTTCGTAAGATTAGATTTACAACTCTTAATGCCTTTTTGGCAATGCTGTTACAGTGAGCTCTAATGCTTAGATAATTAGATATGAGTACTCCTAGGTCCTTGACAGAGTGAGGGTCATGAACGAGGTCATATCCGCCTAGTTTGTATTGGGTGTACTGATTTTTTTTACCAATGTGTAGGACAGAGTATTTGTTGGTCGAGATTTGGAGTTGCCAATTGTTTGCCCATTCAGACACATAATCAAGGTCACTTTGAAGAGCAGTAGCATTATTGGTGGTGTTGAAAAGTTTTACATCATCCACGAAGAAGACGCAGTTGCTTATAAGGTTTATATAGAGTATAAAGAGTGTGGGTCCTAGAATGCTGCCTTGGAGGACACTGCTGTTAACTGGAGCAGGGTTTGATATAGCGTTCCCTGTTTTTACTATTTGTTGCCTGTTTGACAAGAATGCAGTAATCCACTTATGAAGGGATCCGGAAATGTCATAAGAGTTTAGTTTTAACAGTAGCTTGTCATGTACCATTGAATCAAAGGCTTTGCAGAAGTCTATGTAAATTGCATCTATTGCTTTACCTTGGTTGAGTAGAGTAGTCCATATGTTTTTGCAGTGTAGGAGTTGTAGGTTGCAGGACAATTTTTTCCTGAAACCAAATTGTTTTTTGGACAGTAGGTTGTTTGACTCTAAGTGGAATTGGTTAATGATTGATTCCATGACTTTGCACATGACACAACACAGTGAGATTGGTCTGTAGTTTTCAACCAGGCTGGGGTCACCTTTTTTGACCGTAGCTAAGGACCATAGGTTTGGTAAGGAGCTGGTTCTGAATGATATATCATATATAATGCTTAGGGGTTCTGCTATGGCAGAGGAAAGCTTTTTAAAGAAGTATGCACATAATCTATCGGGACAAATAGATAGGGATGGTTTTAGATTACGTAATGCCTTTTCTACGTTATCTTCTGTAAAGTCAATATGTAGTAGATCATTGCAGTTAGTTGTGGTACGAATAGGAAATGTGGGGCATGAGCCATTGCTGTTAACAAAGACTGAGCTGAAGAATGTGTTGAAGAGGTTGGCCTTAACAGCTTTGTCGCTGCAGTCTTTCCCATTTGGTCCCTTTAGAGGTGGGATGGTTCTTGAGTCTTTAAGTTTGGTGTTTACAAAATTGTAGAAGGTGCGGGTAGATTTTGTACATAGGTTTTCCTCCTGTTTGCAGTAATAATTTGTACATTCTGCCTTTATCTGTCGGCATAAGGTGTTGTATTAGTTTTCAAAGTTTGCTACATAGCTAGTTTTGTTTTTACGCCATAGTGATTTTTTTTGTTGGATTCGAGTTTTCTTATTGTTATGGGTAATTTGTTTTTTGTTTTTTTAGGGGTTACTAATGGTACATATAGTTTAATGACTCTTTCAAGTTCAAGTAAGAATGCGTTATAATGGTCTTCTGTAGTATTACAGTTAGAGAACAGAATGTGCCAATCAAGAGATGATGGGTTGGTATCTATGAGGTCATAGTTGGCTTTTTTGAAATTGTATTTTGGAGATCCATCATTATGATCTTCTTTGTGAGAGTGAAAATTGAAACAAAAGTCAATCATACTGTGGTCACTGATTGAAAAGGGTTCTTGCATTTGTAGGCCATAAATTGAGTTTGAGCTGTTGCAGAAGATGAGGTCGAGGCAGTTGTTGAGTCTAGTGTTGTTAGTTACTAATTGATCCAGTCCCAGTGTAGTAGTGGCATTGTACAGGGTTGCATGTATGGGTTTGGATGTACATTCATTTAGGGTCCAATTTATAAGAGGTAGATTTTTTTAAAATTCATATTTATATGCCGCCTTCTCCGGAGACTCAGGGCGCTTACAATTTTGGAGCACAACCCAATGCGCTCAGCAATAGCCTTCATTCCATTGTATATGCCTGCTAATTACTAGGGCTTTTGGGCCACCCCAAGCGGCATTTTTACAAAGTCAGCTTATTGCCCCCAACAATCTTGGGTCCTCAATTTACCTACCCCGAGAGGATGGAAGGCTGAGTCAACCTTGAGCCTGGTGGGATTCGAGCCTGCACTAATTGCAGGCAACTGGAACTACGTGTTAGGCATTTAACAGCCTGCACCATCAAGGCTCTTTTGAGGTCACCAAGGAAAATAAGAGGGTGTGGACAAGAGGCAGCCCACGTCAGCAGTGAAATTAGTTTGTTTGCATGAACTATGTCATAATCAGGGGCTCTGTAGCGTAGTAAGAAGAGGATAGTGGTAGTTAAGGACAGTTCACAAACGATGGTCTCTGGAAGAGCAAGCTCTTGTGTAATTTGAATCTTTCTTAGATTTAGGGATTTTTATAGAAGATAGCAACTCCACCTCCTCTATGGATTTCACGATTTGATCGATAAACGTGATATTCTCTGACTGTGGTAATGGAATCTGGAAAAGATGCATTCAACCACATCTCACTGACAAATATATTATCGAATGTGGCTGTGCTTAGTAAGATGAGGAATTCATGCATTTTGTTTGCAGGGCTTCTTGCGTTGAGTAGTTTGCATTTTAGATATGTAGTAGTGGGTCTGGAGAAAGTAAGGGGCATGCATGCTTATTGTTGGATGATGGGGTGATGGTTATTGGGATTTAAGTAGAAGGTCTTGCTTTTGATACATTCTGTGTGGTAGTCAATGTATAGTGTCCCGATACTCCCATATTACACCCCTCCTGCGTTCGCTGCACTGGTTACCGGTTGCCCTCCAAGTGAGATTCAAGGTGCTGGTTTTGACCTATAAAGCCCTTCAAGGCTTAGGACCGGGATATTTATGGGTGATCCTGCTGCCAGCAACTGTTTCCCATCGTCCTGCGTGCTCTCACAGACAGGGCCTCCTGTGGGTTCCATCAGCCAGACAATGTTGGCTGGCGACCCTAAGGGGTAGGGCCTTCTCCATGGGAGCACCCACCCTATGGAATCAGCTGCCCCTGGAGCTTCGGGTGGCCCCTGACCTTCGATCTTTCCTTCGTGGCCTGAAAACTTGGCTTTTCCAACTTGCCGACCTGAACTGATGGAGGGGATGGGTTTTATTGACAGTTTTTATTAATTTTAATTGGTTATTGGGATTTCAAATTTAATTGTTTTTTAATATTTGTATTATATTTTTTATTATTGTAAGCTGCCCTGGGTCCTTAGGGAGATAGGGCGGCATAGAAATCCCATCAAATGAATGAATGAATGAATGAATGAATGAATGAATGAATAAACTCTTTTGAACAGGGCAATATATTTGTCCATATATGTTTGATGATTAGAATAATTAGTGAATACTATATCAAACAAGAAGATTGTAAATGATTAAGTAAAATGTATAAATGTGTAACAACTGTAATTCTTATAATTAAAATAAAAAAAATAACTAAAAAACACCCCACCATGTAAAATAAAACACTAGGCCTTTTGTGTAGGTGGAAATAACTGAGCTATGTGGTAACTCTAGTTAGGGTTTGGGTAGACAAGAGCCATCCTGGGCGTGGATAAGATGCCCAGTCACCGCTATCCAAAGCATGCAAGCATTTTGGATTAAAGAGCTCTGCCAGGCCGGCTTCCCGATGTCCTCCAAAGGTTCGACAAGCCCCCATTCCCTTGTAATATGTCTTTTTATCCCCGGAGTCACCATCATTGGCACGGGAAAGAGATGACGCCGCGCCTCCGGTGGGCCCCGTTCAAGCCTCGCAGAGCACCTCACAAAAAGGGATGCCGCCTGAGGCGAGATTGACTGCTCAGGGCTCCCACGCGGCTCCGCGCTCGAGTCTGCGTGGCAGAAACGTCACCCAGCCGCCCCCCTACGTGGAATAGTGGTACATACTGCGTCTTCCCCCCGAGCTGCGGAGCGAGTAGTACGGGCTGCGGGGCTTAGCGCCTCTGACTCTTGCCTCCCCTTTTCCTGAATTGAGCTGGTTTAGCTTCGGCGAGAGCGGCGCGCCCGAGTTGAGCTTTGCGTGGCCAACGGGGACCGTCGGAGAGGAGAGGCACCGTCTTCTTCCCACCTCCAACCCCCTTCCCCGAGGCTGCAGCTGAGACATGGCCGGGCGAGGTCGGCTTTGGGCGCTGGCGTTGGCGCTCTGCGCCTTGCCGGGCAGCCTGTGCCTGCAGGAGAGCGAAGCGGACGAGCCAGAAGCGCCGGCGGCTCTGGGCGGAGGGGCGAACAGGCGGCGGCGCCTGAGCCAGGAGGACGGCATCTCCTTCGAGTATCACCGCTACCCGGAGCTGCGGGAAGCGCTGGTGTCGGTGTGGCTGCAGTGTCCGTCCATCAGTCGGATCTACACCGTGGGCCGGAGCTTCGAGGGCAGGGAGTTGCTGGTCATCGAGATCTCGGACAACCCTGGCGAGCACGAAGCGGGTAAGGTGGGAGGGGCACCTGGGACCTAGCCGCTAAGCAAGTACCTGGGCGGCAGCGGGACTGAGGCTGTAATCCCCCGCGGCTGCCGGTGGAAAGATGGAGTGTGAGGGGAGATCGGGATTGCTTACGTTCTCTCTTCTCCTTTATATCCTCCTCACAGGAGACCCAGCGTTCTCCAGGCAGGTCTTTTTTTTACATGGCCCTGAATCAGGATCTGGTTTTTTTGGGGGGACGGGACGCTGGGGACTTCAGTAGGAAGAACCCGTTCGGCTGTCTCATGATGCTCCCCCCTCAGCCGCTGCCATCCTCCTAACGTTGGCTGCAAGAATATATTATAATTTGATAAATGTTGTATTTATTGTTTATATATTTCTATGTAAGCCGCCCCGAGTCCCCTCGGAGATGGGGCAGCATATAAATCCAATAAAATAAAATAAATAAATAAATATAATATATAGTATAATATATATAAAATATAATATATATTATATATATAATATATATAAGAATATATATATTGACCACATATAGGTAGTCCCCAACTAACGACCTCAACACAGCCCAACATTTCTGTGGAAAGCTTTATGAAGGGAGTTTTGGTCCGTTTAACGATGTTTCTTGCCCCGGTTGTTAAGTGAATTGTGGCAAGCTGTTGAATGAGTAATACGGCTGTGCTTGAGTGAATCTGGTTTCCCCATGGACTTGAAAAAGGGGATTGTGTGACTCTGGGACACTGCAACCATCGTAAATATGAGTCAGTTGCCAAGTGTGTGGGATTTTGATCAAGATGCTACAACGGTCATAAGTGTGAAAAATGATCATAAGCCACTTTTTTTCCCCAGTGCCTTTGTAACTTCAAACGGTCACTAAATGAACTTTTGTAAGTCAGGACTACCTGTGTATGTCTTGCTGACAGAACATAGAGGCTGTTTCCAGCTGAGGCTTTAAGTTAGAATAGTGCTGCCTTCCATTAACCAAATCTCATGAATGGAATGGATATGGTAGCCTTGCATTTCTCTGTTTTTTTTTCTTTTCAGAAGGAAAAAAAATATTAATAAAGGTGGAAGGCCTTTCAAAGAGATAATAGCACTCTTGCCCTTCCCCAACCTAGAGGAGTCTATATGACTTGGCCTGCAACTTTTTTTTAAATTACATTTATATGCCGCCCTTCTCCGAAGACTCAGGGCGGCTTACATTTTTTGGGATACAACCCAGTGTGCTCAGCAATAGCCTTCATTCCATTGTATATGCCTACTTATTACTAAGCGGCATTTTTACAAGGTCAGCTAATTGCCCCAACAATTTTGGGTCCTCAATTTACCTACCCCGAGAGGATGGAAGGCTGAGTCAACCTTGAGCCTGGTGGGATTCGAGCTTACAGTAATTGTAGACAGCTGGATCTTAAGAGCAGGCATTTAACAGCCTGAGCCACCAAGATTCTCAATCGGAATGGCCAAAGGGAATTCTGGGAGTTGCAGTCTTGACTCAGTTGGAATGAGGCTGCAGACTAGAGAGTGGTAGGACATCATTTGGATCCTTCATAAAACAGCATGTTCATGCAAGACCTTGTCTAAAAGTATACATATTTATGCATAGGATGTTGACGGTAGTTGATTTCAGGAATATCTTTTTCCTTGGATCAGTCTAGCCTAGTGCTAACAACTGCAAAATATAAGTTCAAGCAAAACAGGAAAACATAAAGTTAATTCAGTAAAAGTACATCTACAAAACAAAGGGAACAAATAAACAAATAAGCAAGCCCATTCAGTCAAATCTATTCTACAAACAAGTCTAAAATATTTCCACTTCTCCTTCAACCATATTAGTTTTCTAACAGCTCATTGCTTAGAAACTGTTGGCATCCTGAGGTGATTAATATATACTATCTTGGTCTTCTTGATTTCATATGTATTAGCTTTTAAAATGATTACTGGCTAGCTCTACTTTTAGCTAAGAAGCATTTTTATGAAGGAGATGGAAATAAAGATAGACCACCTTTTTGAAATGGTAAATGCTTAAATTCTGACCTTATTGCATTTCTTTAAAGTGAATGATATTGTCCGATATAGGCCTGCTCCAATATAGCAATTAACTTCAATGGAGCTTATTTCTCACTAATCATGTTTAAATGTCTAGCCTAAATATATAGTAAGTCTGGTGTAATGGAAATAGGACGCTCCTTGCAATCTCTTTTTATTCCTGTTAAATAATTGGTATTTTCCAAAAGTAGCACATGAAACTGAGAATCAATATTGCAGCTGGATTAGATTCGTTAAGGGCATGAGAGCTTCTGATAAATTGAATAGGACTGGAGCTCCTAATTCTGGAACTCCAGAATTAGAACAAGGAAGGTTTGCATGCCCCGAGGGAAAACTGAAAATTGATTCTTCATTATTTTACCAGGATTCTAAATATTTGCTTGATTTAAGTTTACATCGTGTCCAGAATTGTAAATAAAGATTGTAAGAGATGAATTATCTCATCTTTTGGTGCTGCCCAATACTTTGCAGAAAATGATTATAATGAATATAGTATAATGACATTAATAAAATTCAGTCAACGTAACTTTGAATAAGATACAGAACTGGAATCTGTCTCTCTGTGTCTTTCAAACTACTGTACAAAAACATACCTCTCACCAATGTTGACTATTAGAAAAGTCCAATACTTGTTTTCTTGGGAATAAATCCAACTGAATTTAAGTTACTAAATAATATGTATAATCATGCTGTCAGGTTTCAGTTTCTTTTCTTCAGAAATCCCTAATTCATTGTGATTTTCATGAATGTGCATTTTTAAACCAACTAGTTTTTAGATGCCAGTAGAACTTAAACCCTTTTTTAAACCTTTTGAATCTCTCTATATAAAGTGAAATACCAGTCACGCATCATCACAAAATCTCCAGAACCGTAAAGCCTACAAACTTGAAATTTGGCACATATGTTCCTCCTGGCTTCTAGGTGCTCAGTAAGAAAGGATTTTTCAAAATGACCATCAGAGCATTAGTATATCCTATACTATTATTAACACGCTCTGATGCTAAGGAGTTCTATTCCCCCTCCCCAGCTGAAAAGAAATCTGTTCCAAATGCAGAGGAGTTTCAGTTTCAGTTATACTTTCACAGCAGCAACCAGCTTTAGTACAGAACAGTTGAGCTAAGCCACACCCAGGCTCCTTGCTGTCTCCTTCTTGCTCACACACCAAATACTCTTTCAGTTTCCAAACAGCCCTCAACTCTCTCACACACTGACAGGACACTAGCCAGATGAATACTGATGGAGGCTGTTAGGCAGAGGCAGATTTTTTCCCCTTATTTTCCTCCCCAGAAACTAAGCCCGACCACATAGTTTCGTAGCGAAGCATGGTATAGAGCTGGTATTTTTATAGTTCTTAAAGCCGGCTTAATTTGTCAGTATAGTTTGCCCAGAATTAAAGGTAGTTAAAAGTAATGTAACATTCTGCTAGGAGATCCATATTTGGATACTAGATGGGTGATTGGAATAAAGTATGGTCATGATGCATATTGAATATGTGAGCCTATTGTGATAAAGATTTGTGTTTGAATAGGAGATTAGATAAATAAGGAAGTTATTTCCTTTGCCTCTCCCCATCTTATTTAAAAGATAAAGATTCCTTTCATAATTTTTTTCAATTATTTGAGTAAATGTGAGAAAAGAGGGGGGATTGGGACTTACATTTAACTATCGCACTCCTATCAAACATGAGGAAAGACCTTCTTGGACTTATATGATGGGAGTTCCCAAGCATTAGATCCATGCATAATTGCCTTCTCCTCACATCACATAATGCAGGTAGTTCATGACCTATGTCCACAATTCAGCCCAAAGTCTCTGTTGCTAAGGAAGGCAGTTGTTAAGTGAGCCATGCCTCATTTTACAACCTTTTTGCCAATGTTGCAAAGCAAATCACTGCAGTGGTTAAATGGATCGTTACACAAATCTGGCTTCCCCCATTGACTGCTTGTCACAAGGTTGGTGACCCTAGGACAGTGAAACTGTCACAAATACATACCGGTTGGCAAGAGCTTGAATTTTGATCACGTGACCATGGGGATGCTACAGTGGTTGTGTGAAAACAGATCATCCCTTTTTTCATGCTGCTGTGCCTTTGAACCGTCACTGAATGAATGGTTATAACTCACAGACTACCTATAAACCAGTGGTGGTATTCTACCAGTTTGGCCCGGTTCTGTCGAGCCGGTAGCAGCGATGAGTAGCGGAGACTGAACTGGTTCTCTCCACCGCTCTGCTGTTGGGCCCACCCGTCTGTCCAGGCTCTCATACTCACCTTTATCCTCTGAATTTGAAGCGCAGCTGTTTTGCGCGGCATTAAAGAGTGCCGCACGGCAGCTGCTGAAGCGACCGGGATCGTGTAGGCTTGCAGGAGGTGAGTTAGAACGCCTCTGCACCTGCACAAATGCCTCTGCGCCTGCACAAAGTGCGCATTTGGCACGCGCAAGGTGCCAATTTGGCACACGCAAGTATGTGCATGCGTGCAAAGCGCGCCCTCCAAGCCACGCCCACCGAACCGGTGGTAAATCTGATTGAATCCCCCCACTGCTATAAACTATTGTATTGCTACAGAAGAAATTAAAAATAAGCAGAAATTACCATCATGCAACTAGGCACAATACTTTGGACACAACTCCTCATGCATGAAGCAATTAATGTATGAATTATACATTTGTTATAGTTTTTAAAAAATATTACATTCCAGAGTAATCCAGCATATTTTAGCAGCCTATAACCCAGAGGAGTTCTTGAAATGATTTTTAGGTCTCAGGGAACCTCTGCATCAAAATCATTAAAAACAAATAAAAACTTTACAATGCAATCCATTTCCACACTATATATGTAATCCATGTTTTATAGTGTTTACAACAATAGCAAAGCTCCAGGCCAGCAGCTGAATTGTGACACATGAAAATTCCAGCCATTGGCACAGTGAACAAAGTTTAAAAAGTGGTTTTTATCACGGAACTTAAGTCTCCATATATTTAAAGCTTTATTTAGAATTTATTTGATTTGAATTTCTGATAGATTTGGAAAGAAAATATTTGTGTTGAAAGATTTTTTTTATAGTAAAAATAGAGATTTAAAAATTTTAGCATATAACTTTACTATTACTTTTTAGTTTTATATTTTAAAATTTATTTCTATTTTTTTGGGGGGGCGGCGAGGGATAGCAGCATGCAATTGTATAAATAAATGGATGTTGCTATCACTGACCAGGGAATGTTGAGCTATATATACTACTGCCTGGAATAATCCCTTCTTACATCTTACTTAACTAATCTAAAGGAGGTTAAGGTCAATTTGGGTAGCTAGATTTCTCTAGAGATGATTTAGTTAGTTTGGGTAACTGTAGATGTTTTCTGTTTGTTCTAGCTAAGTATTTGTAACATCTTGTTATCCCAATAATAATGTTCTGTCATAAAGCTATATGTTTAAGCTGTTCAATAATTGAGCACTTTGCAAGACACTGATAACACTGAGTGATAATAGACTGGGTCAGCTTTTTAAGTTATATATATATATATATAGTACAAATGTATTCCATTCTTGGGTTTATTTCAGGAAGCTAGATTTTACAGCAAACTGATTTATGTACTTAACAATCCTGAAAGCTTAGTAATCACAAATTGATACTGGCCTGGCTTTTCTCTTTCATTGATTCCATTTCACTGAGCTTGAATGCTGTTTCTAAAATATTTTATCCTATTGATGAATTTGGAGGCTTGGGAAAGATTATTTTTTTTCTACTGAAAGTGTCAAAGCTTCTATGGCATATGAATGGCCATTCTGTGAAGAATGATGTGGAAGCTCACTTTAAATCTAACTTGAACTTTGAGGGGTTCATTTAGAAAAAAAGATCAATAGGTGTATCCAGTGTAGGAGAAGGAGTGGCAGAATCTGAGGGTGGAGTCAAAAGGGGAATCTGCTTAGAGTCACTATGTGGCCACAAACAGACTAAATCCAACCCCTCTTGAATTTCTTTGATCCTTATCTAGCTCCAAGATAGTGATAACTATTGAGTAAATTCCAATACAGAGGCATATTTAGTAATAAATCAGTTTACTTCGATGTCACATGTCCTGATCTTTTGCATCTGACCCAAAGTGATATGGAAGAATAGAATTCTGGATTGGGCTATTCAATGAAGGAGCAAGTTTATGAAGAAAGACGCATGGCATGCTACCTGAGTCAGATAAGCAAATCAAGAGATGTTAGAAGGGCAATTAAACTACACAAGCTAGTAATCTTTGTGTTTTAGTATTCTGCTCTTTTAGTATACAAGTCTTAAATAATAGAGCACATCACTGCAATGCATTCTACAAAGGGCTGCCTTTGAAGACCACCTGGAAACTTCAACTGGTCCAGAATGCAACAGCACTCACAGTAATGGGCCTTCCAGTTTTGTTCATGTAACATCTCTGTTGCGTGAGCTGCACTGGCTTCTTGCTTCTTTCTGGGTGAAATTCAAGGTGTCAGTCATCACCTTTAAAGCCCTATGTGGGCCACAGGGCCAGGCTATCTGCAGGACCACCTTTCCCTAAAGACATCTATCCACCCTTCCAAGTCAAATATGCTCCTAATCCCTAAATATTGTCATCTGATAGGAGCTAGGAACTGTATCTTTTCCATGGCAATCCTTGCCCTATAGAACACTCTGCCTCCTTTAGTTCAGCAGTCTGTATACATCTTTTAAATTTTGATTGGTATTTGGCTGAAAGATGGGCAGCTATATAAATGTTTCAAATAATTAAATAAATTCTAAGTAGGTTATTTCACATCTTTCACATTTTCATGTATTGTGAGACTATTCTGTAACTGCTTTTCCCACAGTTGGACTACAGAACCCATCATTCCTAATCCTCACCATGCATCACAGTTTTAGTCAGGGATGATAATGATCAAATTTCGGCACGTCTTAACTGCAATATGGAGAAGTGCAGCATAGATGGAAGCTCCTTCCTCCTTTAAATGGTAGGGTAATTGCCTTGAATGAACTGCAGGATGATTTATGAAAACATATATATTTATTTTAATACTCGAAAATTAGAAACAAAAATAATTCCTAAGGAACCTCAAAGGTGCTTTTTCAAGAGGCAGCTGGACTGTTTTTTCTCTTGAGGAAGAAGATGACATTTCGCTTCTCATCCAAGAAGCTTCATCGGTTCTGACAGGATGGTGGGGGACGATGGAAGGATTGGTTCTGACAAGGTCATCATCATGACAGAACTGATGAAGCTTCTTGGATGAGAAGCAAAACATATTCTTCCTCAAGGAAAGAACAGTCTAGTTGCCTTTAAAAAAAAAAGACCTTTGAGGCAACTATGACCTGGATGACTAAGAATCTCCACAGCAGTTCCTGAGGAAGAAACTGCTTTATTGTGTGAATGTTGTAAAAAAACAAAAACTATTGTTTTTTTAAAATAGATTTTTATTATTTTTTCCACAAATACAAATCTCATATACAGTTTTTGACAGTAGTTCGGCATCGACAAATATACATTTTATATATCTTAATATATACATTTTCTTTCTATAAATCCACAGTATCTATTGTGTCTATCTATAGTTATATTTATCTTATATGTCTTATAATCTATATGTCTAGCCTATTATTCTCTTAAGGTCTCTTATAATAATTACATTTTCTACTTTCTTATTTTTTATATCTATCTTCTAACCATTCATACCATTTATGCCATACTTTGTAATATTCGGAGTTCTCTCTCCTTCATTTCAAACGTGAGCATGTCCATTTCCACATATTCCAATATTTATAAAAAAACAAACTATTGTTAATAGTTAATGAAATGGGCTCTGGCCTATATACAGAATATCCAGATACTGTTTATTATAGAGGGTCTCATGAAATAGAAATGAGATTGTGGTAAAACGGAGTTACCTCCACTGGAGTGGTCAACCTGGCAATTGATTAGCCTATGCTACATGTTGCTGCAGTCTGCCTGTTCTCTTATTTTTGGCCTGAGCTAAATTATGACTCAGAATATGCACTAACATTAATACTGGATGAATCCTTTTTGGATACTATTCAGGTTCTATACAATGGTAATTCACAAAGCACAAGATGCTTAAGTAATCATTTCCTTAGTTGGACCTTGCTGTAACTAGTTTAATTTCTAGTAATTGTTATGTTTTAGTATTCTAGTGTTCTGTCCATTTTGGGGTTTATTTTAAAATTCCTGATGATTTTTTAAATATATTGAAATAAATGATTAGAATAAAATCCTAAGGAATAGGCCACTCTGGAGATACTTCTCTAATTCCAAAAACTATGTTTGGGGGAAAAACTCGGTTCAGCTGCCAACCAAACTCCAGAAATATACTATAGTAACTCTATTCAGTGTTATGTTTGATCAAAACTGCAGTACAACATGTTACTGAAATATATATCTCAGTAATCTGAATAAAAACTAGAACAGATGGCTCTTGCTGATCTTACTGTAATACTAATTTACAACTAGATATAACACCAGGCATGCCAAGGTATTCTGTTCCTTCACACTTTCTCTCTTGGGCATTTCTTTTGGTCTTTATTTTAGTTTGTGAATGTCACACCATATAATGGCTGTTATTCCTGGTACAGCAATATGGATAAAAAAAATATCTAGAAAGGAAGGAGAAAAAAAGTCTTTTATATACAGTATGTGTTCGTCCTTAACAAGGATTGCTCTGGAAGTATCATTATAACCAAATTGAGCTTCCTAGAAAACCATAACATGCAGTATAATCTAGCCATTTATATTATATTGTCAATGACTCTTCCCTTCATTTAGCTCTGGAATAAAAAGGAAAGCATTTGTGTTTTCTTCCCAAAACTTTGAAAATCGGAATACATATCCTTTGGAAATTATAAAAATTGTAGCCCTGCGTGCGAAGATTTTAATAAAAAGTGATTTAAAACAAACAGCACTGTCAGCTGTCTGGAAGTAAAAGGAACTTATTTCAAAAGAGAGAAAGCAGAAGAAAAAAGATAGTCACACTACTGGCAAAATTCATAAAGTCAGTCTGAATTTATAAAACTGAATAGAGTCCTAAGGGGCAGAGGCTGTATGGCCTCAAAAAGAACATATTTGGTTTCAAAATAAGATATTAGAATCAGTCTGGGAACAAACTAACATTTCTTGGACTATGAAAACAACATGTCATTGACAATTTCCCACCAGGAGTAAAACTATCTCCTTTCATTCAGGGGCCCAGCTAACCTAAAACTGAACAATCCCATACTTGGATAAAAAAATTCTGGCCCGTTTGGTCTAAAAAATCAGCTTAAATTTTGGCTGTATACTTGGAAATGAAACAGAAAATGTATATGTATATTAAGGTTCCACTGCATGTTGCCAACTTTTCAAGTATTTTAGGAGGCATTGTCAAAATGACTCATTAAGAAATCACCTCCTTTTTCACCCAGCTGCTTTGAAGAGATGCTGTTTCATACATGTTTTAGAGCAGTACTTTCAATCATTTTTAAAGCATTCACAGTTCTAGTATGTTTCTATTGAAGGCTCAACTTGTACAATCTTGGGCTGTGAATAAATGACTTACGATTACTTCCAAAACACTGCAACAAGTGTCCAGAATGGTACAGATTTTAGGACTGTATTACTTTTTGCTTGCATTGACGAAATGTAACACCTGGAATAGAATCGGCTGATATTTTTCAGAGAGAAACGAGCACATGTGGTTTTCATGGACAGTTCTTGAATCCATCTATTCTGTCCTCACCCCAAGTTAGAGATGACAAATTGAAAACTGAAGAACTGTTTGACATAGAAGTTGCTATGGTTACAGAATTAGCAGGCTGAAGTGGCTTCTGTCAGCCTGCAACTAGCACAACTTGCTTGTTGGACTAACATTAGAGTGCTGTCTTCCTGCTGCTTTTATATGCCAAGACCATCTGGCACAGGCAGCATTTAAAGGTACAGCTCTGTTCTGAGGAGAACTGAACAGCCTGCTTCTGTTTATTATCAATTATGTTGACCTAGTTAATCATTTTTTTAAGGAAGGGGGTGATACAAAAAGGTGCTTTTTCAAGAGGCAGCTAGACCTTTTTGTTTTTCCTTGAAGATGTTTCGCTTCTCATCCAAGAAGCGTTTCCAGTTTTGACGGAATGATGGAAAATGGAAATAATCCATATTCCTTGCAGTCATCTGGTTGTTTTTTATTGAAGTTAATTGAGGTATAATTGTACTATGAGTATTTGCCTTTTTTTTCATGAACCAAGATGGCTGCTATAATAAGTTTCTCTTACATATGTGCTTTTGGGGAAGGTGTTCTCTAGAGCAGGGGTCTCCAACCTTGGCAACTTTAAGCCTGGCGGACTTCCCAGCAAAGCTGGCTGGGCAATTTTGGGAGTTGAAGTCCGCCAGGCTTAAGGTTGCCAAGGTTGGAGACCTCTGCTCTAGAAAACTCTTTGTTTCAAAATATATACAGACATGAACTGTTCCACTTTGCTAGATGCCTTTGCATTTTAATATGGAACGGTTATCCTTTTATCTGTATGGACTCTATTATTCTTTAGTTCTGATTTACACCTAATTTTTTTCAATTTCCATTGTGCGTTTTCCCTGTTACAATTTATGCTGTAGTATTTCATTATTCTCAAGAATGTAGAATGAGGGAAATAGTTCCAGCAAAAGCCCATTCTAAGCAAAACCAGATCCCATCAGATTATGGAAAGAAATGTACTTTTAAAGCCAAATACTAAGACAAAAAAAAATCTTACATTAGGTGAGTTCCATGAGGTTACCATGAGTGTAAAACAACAGAGAATTCAGCCATTGAACTGAATCTAAGCCAATTTAAATTCAGTTCTTGATTATGTAGTATATCAGGAATGCCTACTCCTCTTCTTATTTTTTTTACTATGTTTTATATTTATGCTACAGATTTTCCCCTTTGTTGTTCAAGTACTTTCTGTACTTGGTCCTTCTGCTTTATACGTTAACAGGTCAATTTCCTAGTAAAATTGGAAACTTGGAAACTTTTATCTAATTCATTAACCCAAAGATTTCAGGACCATCGGATTAAAGTCTCACTTTTAGTGCCAAGTAAATTATTTTGCAACATGAGAAATAGTTGACTTAATATTTCTATAGTAGTGATAGCTACATTTATCTTTGGTCACTATTACACAATAATTACAATATTATTATATTATACTTTACTTATAGCCTGCTGCTTATTTCCAGGAGACAAGTATTAAATAGGTGATTAAAAAAATATGAACACTAGGGATTAAAAGATACAAGCAATTTATTTGACAAGGTGATATATGTATGTAAGTATAAAAAAATCCTACAGATTCGGGGGGTGGTTTTTCTTAATATGTCTCTGTTTTGTGAAGCCACTTGTGGCTAAAGTGGGTTGCCTGGAGAACAAAGCTTAGGGATCTTCTGTAAACAAAGAGCTAAGCCATGTATTTACATTCCCAAAGGGCTATTCTAGTTACCATTCAGGAAATATTAAATGTGCCTTTACTTTTGGTGCCAGATTTAGCCATGTAATATGTAGCTTAGGGGAAACATAGCCTGTAGAATAAATGAGATTTGTTTTCTGCTATGTTTCATGATTTGGTTTTTATGTTCCTTATCCACCAAGACACCATTGTCTTTAATACTAGAAAATATCCCTTTGAAAGAGGCAAATTCAACCATTCTTCACCATTTTAACCTACTGAATATTTTGTTTTTAAGGGAAGCCTCACGGAATTCTGTACTTATCAAGGCTTATAGCAAGGACAGAAAAAGATACATTTACATCAAAAGGTTTAAAAGAAGCCAATGTCAAAGAATCCACATATAGAAGAGGACAAACACATAACAATTCCAGGAATGCTGGCTTCTAGAAAAATAGAGCCATCCCTATAAGACCGAACAGATTATGTACCTATAAATAGTACCTATAAACCATATAGGTTTTACTTAAGCCCAGATGAGCTTAAAGTGGTTTAGATTGGGTTCTCTTTTCATTTCATCTTCCCACCGACCCCAACAACCATGTTGTGAGATTGATTGGCTTAGAAAGACTGTGCCTTGGGGCTGTGATTGCAGCTGTTCATGATGAATTCAACATTCTATTAAAGTAGTATTATTCTGTCCTCTACAATTACTGGCTGAATGTATAAAGGCAGATAGATAACTCCACAAAGCATCCATACAAAGTCTTTTTATTGGTTCATCAGGCATCCTCAATATAACTTACAGTTACATCGAGATTCATCTCAATGTCCAATTCTTTGCATAGCTGACTTTCTGGTTTAAAAGCATGGTAATCTTTTATCCCAAAATGAAGGGTTAGGGTTAGGGTTCCAGGCAAGAGTGAAGAAACCTCCCCCAACCCACCAAGGGTCAATTCAGTGACCAATCAGGATTACAGATGTGGCCACATGACATGGACTACATTTCCCAGGATACCTTAACTACATTTACCATGATGCATTCCCTTAAGGGGACAGCTCTCAATTCCTAATTAACTATCTCAATTCCCATTACCTATAAACTGTCTGGACAGCAGAAGTATGCAATTAGAAAAGGTCAGTAAATCTTAGGTGGCATAAAGTCAGTGGTGGGATTCAAATGTTTTTACTACCAGTTCTGTGGACATGGCTTGGTGGGCATGGCAGGGGAAGGATACTGTAAAATCTCCAGTCAGAAGTGGTATTTGCCAGTTCTCCAAACTACTCAAAATTTCTGCTACCGGTTCTCCACAACTGGTCAGAACCTGCTGAATACCACCTCTGCATAAAGTTCTGTGAAGACATAGATTATTAGAGCATATGTTTAGAAACAATCACCGCCACATCAAAATACTACTATAAACAAAAACCACTTTATTTATAATTCCAGATATTTTTATATTTCTAATAAGACTGGAAGCAGCTCTGGTCTGAAACTTCTGTTTAACCTGATAACAAAGAGCTAAATAAATAAATAATCTATATATAAAAAGCACATTATCTAGCATTAAAGACAGAGGTGGTATTCAGCAGGTTCTGACCAGTTCTGGAGAACCGGTAGTGGAAATTTTGAGTAGCTCAGAGAACTGGTGAGAACCTTCCCCAAGGAGTGGTGGGTAGACTGAGAAGACTGAAAATACCCTGGAAGAAGATATTTGCCAAGAAAGCTACTTTATTGTCCTAAGATTAAAACATTTTAAGGGAGATCAGGATCCCAACTATGACATTAGTTTTAGGGGCTGAAAGAGATTTCAGATTTGTTTTTCTTAAACTAGCGTTCCATGTCCTTTTTCAAAAATGAGGAAATAGCCATTTTCTATTCCTGATCTGATAGTCATCGAACCATTTATATATAATTGGGAAACTGCAGAGTTATTTCTACTGTACTTAGAAGCGTACTCCCTCTTTGACATTTATCTGTATTACAAAATTCCAGAGGAAACACTTATATCTTATTACAGTTATACCTTGGTGCTCAGTTGCTTTGAAATTCATTGGATTTGGTTCCTAATGCATTTTGATGCAAAAGTTTTGTCCCCGTACTCATCATTTGTTTGGTATACAACATACAAACTGGAACTTGTCGTTGTTGGCTGCCTTGTGATTCACTACATTATTCATTATGGGAAAAATCTGTTTGGTACTCATAGTTTTTGGTACTCATCAGGCGCCCTGGAACCAATTAACAATTTGTACCGAGGTACCAGTGTATATCAATTGTCACCTTACATGATAAAAGATTTATGCCAACAATTTCAAAGAATGGTGTGTAGTGTTACCTTTTCAAAAACTATGCCACAATATGATCAATTCTAAGCCTATTTCTAAACTAGAAAAGAACATTTTAAAAACATTGTTCTACATAAATATCTTCAACAAAAACTAGCAAAACCAGTCTTGTAATTTCTTTTCCTGCTTAGTTTTTATATCTTTTATCTGCTTCTTGGTTCAAAAACTGGATATTGAGGAAGCAGGATACTAATAGCAATAAAACAGAGACTGTGATTTAAACAACCCAGCGTTATATTTTTGCAATATGTGATGGAAATGTATTTTTTGAAACTATAACTGAAGTCGCCATTTTATTTTGCTTATTACATTGTACCTGAAAGTAGCAGTGTTTCCCTCCCAAATATTAGATTGTGAAAGTTAAGAAATCAATTGATTAGGAAACTTCTATACCATTTCAATCACAATAAATTCTAACTAACATAAAGGAGAAAACACACAAATGAGCCCTGATGTTTTATCTCAAAGGACATGAATGTGTTAAAGAAGAATAAAAAATGTGGTTTCTAAGTGACCTCTCAACTTTTTGAGAGACAGAAAAATAAGGAAACAAACCAAAACATAATGACCTTGTTTTATTAAATAGCCCAACATAGAATAGAATAGAGTAGAGTAAAGTAGAGTAGAATAGAATAGAATTCTTTATTGGCCAAGTGTGATTGGACACACAAGGAATTTGTCTTGGTGCCTATGCTCTCAGTGTACATAAATGATACATTCGCCAAGAGTCAAGAATCATAAGGTACAACACTTAATAATAGTCATAGGGTACAATAAGCAATCAAACCATACCAGGAAACAGTCAATATGGATCGTAAGGATACAAGCGACAAAGTTACAGTCATATAGTTACAAGTGGGAGGGGATAGGTGATAAGGAGTGATGAGAAGATTAAAAGAAATAGTAGTGCAGACTTTGTAAATAGTTGGACAGTGTTGAGGGAATTATTTGTTTCGCAGAGTGATGACGTTCGGGAAAAAACCCGAAAAGACATCTCTTCATCTAAGCATCATCTTCAACAGGACTGCTTCCTGCAGTAATACTTTAAGCATTGCAGGTTTACATAATTACTTGGAGATTCCAGGAAATCCTTGGTGCTGTTTCTTGTGGACTCCTGTTCACAAGCAACAGCACCAAAGTATTATAGCAGGGGTGTCAAACTCGATTTTATTGAGGGCAACATCAGGGTTATGTTTGACCTTGGGGGGCTGGGGTGAGTGTGGCTAGGGTGGTCATGACCAACTCGACATCACTCCTGTTGGGGGCGCCTGTGGTGTCCTGAGTGTTCTGTCAGTGAAAATGGGCTCCCGAGCTCCATTTTCAGTTATGACAGCCTCCTGCAGTCCTCTGCCAGTGAAAACAGCTCGGGAGGGCATTTTTGGCTAAGATAGCCTCCTGCAACCCTCTGCCAGCAAAAACAGAGAGGGCCATGTGTGGCCGTTGTAGGCTCCTTTTTCAGCTGTGATGGCATTTTGTAACCCTCTGCTAGCGAAAATGGAACTGGAAGGCTGTGTGTTACTCTTGCAAGCTTTGTTTTTGGCTGCAATGGCCTCCTGCAACCCTCTGCCAGTGAAAACGAAACAGTCCACCTGAGCTCCATTTTCACTGGGCTGGTCCTTCAGTGACCCCGCAGGCCAGATCTAAGCACCCCGTGAGCTGGATCTGGCCCACGTGCCTTGACTTTGACATTCCTGTATTATAGGAATTGGGTCCAAAAGGAACATATTTATTTATTTATTTATTTATTTATTTATTTATTTATTTATTTATTTCACTTGTATGCCGCCCCCTCTCCAAAAGGACTTGGGGCGGCTCAGAGATAAAAACAATACAATAAGTTAAATTAGCTAAAATGGAATTAAATTACAACAAGCCAAATTAGACTAAAAAACCCGTAATAAATAAGAAACCCATTCCCCAAGGAGTCAGCACAGCCCAGCCTGTTCAAACAATCAGGTTTTTAGGTCGTGACGGAAGGTGCGGAGGTCAGGGGCCAGGAGGAGATTAGGATATTGTCCTAAGAACAATTTTACTGCATCCCAGCTTTTAGGATCTGGCCTAAATTATGTAGACTAATTGCTTCTGTTTATTTATTAATTTCTAACCAGTTGAGGGGCATGTGTCTACTTACCACTTTATGCTGCTAAGAATCTCTTTATGCTGCGTCACCTGTAAAGTTATGGAATCAATTATTAACCAATCCATTATCTTCCACTTAGAGACAAACAACCTCCTCTCTAATAAACAATTTGGTTTCAGAAAAAAACTATCCTGTAATCTGCAACTCTTACACTGCAAAAACATATGGACTACACAACTCGATCAGGGCAAAGCAATAGACGCAATCTACATAGACTTCTGTAAAGCCTTTGATTCAGTGGTACACAACGAACTACTCCTAAAACCAAAATCTTATGGTATCTCTGGACACCTGCATAACTGGATAGAAGCATTCCTGTCAAACAGACAACAAATGGTCAAAATTGGGAGCATCCTATTAAATTCTGTACCTGTCAACAGTGGTGTCCCCCAAGGCAGCGTTCTAGGACCAACTCTCTTCATACTCTACATAAATGACCTCTGTGGTCATATTAAGAGCGACTGTGTTCTCTTCGCTGATGATGTAAAGCTATTCAACACCACAGACAATATTGCTACCCTTCAAAAAGACCTTGACTATGTATCAGAATGGTCAAACAAATGGCAACTTCAAATCTCAACAAATAAATGCTCTGTCTTACATACTGGCAAAAAAAATCAGAAAATAAAATACAAGCTGAATAGTCAAGACCTTGTTGATGATCCAAACTCCATCAAGGACCTTTGAATATACATCTCTAATGATCTAAGTGCTAGAGCACACTGTAACTACATAGCCAAAAAGGCATTAAGAGTTGTTAACCTAATCCGATGTAGCTTTTTCTCTGGTAATATCACACTACTAAATCGAGCATACAAAATATTTGCAAGACTAATACTTGAATACAGCTCATCAGTCTGGAACCCACATTACGTATCTGATATTAACACAGTTGAGAAAGTTCAGAAATATTTCACAAGAAGAGTTCTACACTCCTCTACTCATTGCAGAATACCTTATGCCACCAGACTTGAAATTCTGGACCTAGAAAAGCTAGAATTACGCCGCCTTCAGTCCGATCTAAGTATAGTATATAAAATCATACATTGCAATGTCCTACCTGTCAATAAATACTTCAGCTTCAACCATAGCAATACAAGAGCACACAATAGTTACAAACTCAAGGTTAACCGCACCAAACTTGATTGCAGAAAATACGACTTCAGCAACAGAGTGGTCAATGTCTGGAATACTCTACCTGACTCTGTGGTTTCTTCCCCAAACCCCAAAAACTTTAACCTTAGACTGTCTACTATTGACCTCACCCCTTTCCTAAGAGGTCTGTAGGGGGCGTGCATAAGTGCACCAACGTGCCTACTGTCCCTGTCCTATTGTTTCTTTTTATTTTTCTTATATGTATCCATTTCATGTATTCATAACTATGTTTATACTTATACCTGTTATCTTATAATTGCTTGACAAATAAATAAATAAATAAATAAATAAATAAATAAATAAAAAAGAATGTGCTGCATACCTATAAGTTTGCTTAATGTTGGTGTCTTTGTTAGGCAAATCATTGATTTCTGGAGTTTCATCCTTTATTACAAACTACTACCAAGCTATGCTAGTTACAGTTGCTACAAAATAGCAAGGAGGCAAAACCAAGCATAACTCCATCATCCAGAAGTTGAAGAACTATGAACAACCCATCCAGTAATGGGACATAAACAAGCCTAGCTTATATAAACAGTTTTTATTCCAAAATAAACGTGATTCAGTTGGAATAAAACCTGCTTAAATTCAGTAAAAAGCTTTCTAGCCAACTTATTCATTTGTTTACAATAGCTTTTTAAATTGAATGTGAGTAGGTTTTATTCCAATTGAATCACATTTACCTTGGAATAAAAACTGATGTATAGGTGAGTCTTGTTTATGTCTCATTACTGGAAGTCATTCATAGTTGCTCAACTTCTGGATTTACAATAAACTTCTACCAATTTATTCTAGAAAAAACTCCCTAGTGTATATTTTTTCAGCATATGCTACTTCCATATGCATATACATCAGTGGTGGGATTCAAAATTCTTTACTATCAGTTCTGTGGGTGTGGCTTGATGGGCCTGGCTTGGCTTGGTGGGCATGGCTTGGTGGGTGTGGCAGGGGAAGGATACTGCAAAATCTCCATTCCTTCTTCACCCCACTAACCTGCTTTCCAGCTCCGTTCTCCTGTGCAGGGCAACAAAAGAAGACCCAGCCGATCAGCTGGGACTATATGGCAAAGAGTGTGTTCCTCATTAATGCTGGACCTTTTTGTATTGTTCTTTATTTTAGTAGAAGAATGGAACATAAAATTTGGATTTAAATTATAAATCAAGCAGTGCATGACATAAGATTGCCCTACTAGATCAGGCCAAGACCAATTTAGTCAAGTATTGTGTTTCTCACAGTGGCCAATCACATATCCTTAAGGTCTTATAAGCAGGAAAGGGAGAGATAACCTGTCTTTAGGCACTATTTCCATGCCACAAATACTTGAAGGCAAGCTGCTGCCAACCAAGAGATCATATTGAGTCCTAACACTAATAACTCTTTATAGATTTGTCTCTTTCATTTATCCAACACCCTGTGAAAGGTATCTAAGCAGAGGTGGGATTCAAATTTTTTAACAACCAGTTCTGTGGGTGTGGCTTGGTGGGCGTGGCTTGGTGGCCATGTGACTGGGTGGGCATGGCTTGGTGGTCATGTGATTGGGTGGGCATGGCCAACTCGAGATCACTCACATTGAGGGGCACTTCTCCTCGCCTAGCCTCTTGTGACTATGGGAATGCTGCACGGTTGTAAGTGTGAAAAATGGTCATAAGTTACTTTTTTCAGTGCCATTGTAACTTTGAATGGTCACTAAATGAACTGTTGTAAGTCAAGGATTACCTGTAGAAAAATACAAAAAGCTTCTTTGCTTGCAAAATGCTGCCCTAAATACCAATCATTAGATTAAAAATACCTGCAAGCCGGAGTTACAAATCAGGCAGGGTGCCAGAGCACCTTGAGGAATGAAAATGATGGTGGCTCAGGCTGTTAAATGCCTGCTCTTAAGATCCAGCTGTCTACAATTACTGTAGGCTCGAATCCCACCAGGCTCAAGGTTGACTCAGCCTTCCATCCTCTCGGGGTAGGTAAATTGAGGACCCAAGATTGTTGGGGGCAATTAGCTGACCTTGTAAAATGCCGCTTAGTAATAAGCAGGCATATACAATGGAATGAAGGCTATTGCTGAGCACACTGGGTTGTATCCCAAAAATTGTAAGCCCCTGAGTCTTCGGAGAAGGGCGGCATATAAATGTAATTTTAAAAAAAATAGTTAAAATGCAGTGATAACTATCAAGCAGCCAACTCTTGCTCATAAAGTGAAACCCTTTAGCAGAGAGGTCATTTAAGCTCTCCAGAAAATGCACACCCAGGAAAAGCAATCCTTAGATCCATTTGCACCACTTAAAGACACCAGGTGGTCTCACTCACCTCACAAGATATCCTAAGGAAATCATCCAGATTTAAGGAAAGATCACATGCTCCCCAGAAAGGCAGTAAAAAAATCAGTGCCAAGCTTGCATCCTGCCTCTTGGAAATACACCCCAAAAGGTGCTTTAGTGCCAGGAACCACTAAAGCAGTGAAGGAAGACCCTCCTCCCCAGATAGAAAAAGAAACCATGAGACAGTAAAAAAAATCAAACAGAATACAAATAATTAAATCACAACAGTAGCTGTTGCTTGTTAAACCAATTACCAGAACAAATAGACATAGGAACTAGCCAGATTTCTGAACCCAGTTTCTTTTCAGGAACAGAGATTAATCTTTTTCCTTCCAAACAAAGCTGAATAGGGAAACTTATCCCATCAATAAACACAGGATTAAACGTCACCAAGCACAGAATTAAAGTTCACCAAAAACCAGTTTTAGACCAAATCTCAGAAAGGGTGTATAAACTCATGTTTGAATGTCAATCTTTCTAGCTAGCCAAGAAGCCTTGCTGAATGTCACTCATCTTGATTTTTTGTCATTAAAAGCTTCTTTCTGGCAGCTCTGCTTCGTTATTCAATTATTTCTTCAAAGTGCTAACTCCAACAGGGGAGTATTTCCTCCCAACAGCAGTGTAAAAAGCTTAAAACAACCCTTCCCCTTTAAGAAAGTACCAGGAAAGAAAAACAACCTCAGGAGGCAGGAAGTTTACTCCCAAGAATATAATAAGGGCAGTTTCTGTAAGCAGGGCAATAAAGATTATGTTAGAAACAACACCAGAATGTTTCCTTCCTGTCTTCCTTACAGGATTAGCCCTGTAAAGTGGTAAAAAACCAAAAAGATATTTCTTCCAACAACCGGTTCTCTGAACTGCTTAGAAAGTTAACAACAGTTTCTAACAAATAGGTGAAAACTGCTAGAATCTCACCCCTGTATCTAAGATAGTGATATCTTCCACAACTTGTGGAAATTAATTCCACATATCACTTGTATGCTGTGTGAAGCAGTATTTCTTTTGCCTCTTATAAAGGCCCATGTTAAAACATAATACAGCCTGCAGCTTTGTTGTTTTATAAAGTCCCTGTCAGATTGGATCCAGGTCTTTAGAGTAGCAAGGATAACAGACACATAATTAAGGCTCTCTGCCAAAAGTTCTTTATGGGAAATGGTCTGGATTTTTTACTTCCAGTATTTGCTCTTGTTTACATTTTCTGTTCCATATTTAACTTGATTCAGTTAACTTACTCCTCAAGTACTCACATTTATTAGCAGGAGGATGTTAGAAAATGCTATACCACTCCAGTTATTATGGCTGCTATTTGAACCATTCACTGTTCCCAGAGAGTAACAGAAGATAACTGTGAATGTGGATCTAAATATTGTGGTAGATTAATTGAAATGCGGAGGAAAAATGAAGGAATGCTCCTAACAAAAAATAATAACTTCAGAAACATCTGTTGTGTTCTCAAAATTATGCACGAAATTATGACACATCTGTGCACAATCGAGTCCTTACATCACAATGTCTAACACAAGCAAATAAATTGCATCGTTTGCATCATGATGGACATATCATCATAGGTCTTTTCTAACCCACTGCAGAAGCCTGCGGATAGATGGAATGAATAAGAGTTCAGTGACTTATTTCAAGAAAGATAAGTGTACATTCTCTTAAGGCATGTTAGACTCTTGGCGACTAAATGAACATCTTCATATAATGTTCGTGGTAAGAATAGAAGCTTGCCACTATATTGTGTTTTCAACTTTCCTCTCTGGACTATTTTTCAACCTGTGGTCTGTGGACACCTGGGAGCTGACGGCACAATGTTGTCACAGGAGGTCCACAAAGGCTTGAAGAAATGTTATGACTTAAATCATTTTTTTAAACAAGTTTTATTCAGTTTTTTTTAATTACATTTATATGCTGCCCTTCTCCGAAGACTCAGGGCGGCTTACAATTTTTGGGATACAACCCAGTGTGCTCAGCAATAGCCTTCATTCCATTGTATATGCCTGTTTATTACTAAGCGGCATTTTTACAAAGTCAGCTTATTGCCCCCAACAATCTTGGGTCCTCAATTTACCTACCCCGAGAGGATGGAAGGCTGAGTCAACCTTGAGCCTGGTGGGATTTGAGCCTATTGTAGGCAGCTGGAACTTAAATGCAGGCATTTAACAGCCTGAGCCACCAAGGCCCCTTCACAATTCAAATAAAGCTCTTTTCAGTAGACAGCATATTTCCGGGTCATCACTTTTACATGTAAATATGACAATAGTTATATATTCATTTTTAACATTTAACTTCCTATCTTATCCAATTTTTACTTTCCATTACAGCTTTTGCAAAACAAAGGGACAAACAAATTAATCCTAGTCTCTAATATTAATCTCAATCTGAACATCCTCTCATTTCATTTCAAATTATTAAAAATAATTCTAAAACATTAATATTTCTTTTAAAAATAACAATAACAATATATTTGCCCAATGTAAAAAAGTTTGTCAATGTCTTTCCTTAAACTATCTTCACTTATTAATACTCTTTTGTCATTTACATATTTCTTTTATCCGTCAGATTTGCCATTTCATCACATATTCTTTCCATAGTTCTAGATTAATACAAGCTTTTACACAAGAGAGAAAAAAACCATAAGCTTACCCCCCCATTTACTAATTTGAGAGTGTCACCTCAGTGGTTAACATAATAATAATCGTTCCTTATAGAAGAAAAAAGATAGAATAAAAAAAGGGGAAAAAAAGAAAACTACATAACATTATATATCTTTTCAGTCGGATTCTGCAACATATTTTCCACCAATTATAAGATTTATTTGTAATTTCAAGATAAAAATAGAAAATAACTAACCTTGGTCACTGATATTAAATCTCATTTTTAAACATCTTCACAAATCATATCAATTAATTCAATTTATTTAATAAACATTAACCTTTCTTTTATGGGTAAAGAATAAAGATATACATTCATCTAATAAAAAATATCAGTGTCCATCCCTCCTCTAGTATTCTGTATTCTCCTATTTTCTAAGTGTTTTATAATTACAAATATATTCTTATTACCCTTCATCTCCATGCAGAATCCCCCTTCTTAATACATTAACCATTATCTCTATGAAAACAAATTCCTTTCATCATTTTATAATTCCCATATTTCTCTATTTTCTGCTCCTGTTTCTTATTTCTTCTCCTCCCCTTCATCTTTCCATATCTTTTCTCCATCCAGTTTATATCCCTCTCTCTCTTTATACCTTCCTCCTCCCTTTTCTGCTGGACCTTTCTACCTTTCCTAATTTCACAGGTATTCCCCTTTTTAATTACCTTCTTAGGTCTCATTTTTTAAACCTCTGTTCCTTTCCCTTTTCTTTGTGGTGTTCTTTGTATTAATTGTCTCTTTAAGATGGCTTCTCCTAAGAATTCTCCTAATCTTTACATAAGTCTTGGGGGTCCCTGGCAGTGACCTGTGGCCACACTAGGTATTTAAAGATGACCCTTGGTGAAGAAAAGGTTAAGAACTATTCCTCTGTGTTCAGGTACCGCTAGTTGGTTCATTATTAGAGTTTTAATTCATTCTTCTTGTACGACTGCTCTGCTCAAATGTGTTGCACTTTCTAATCATTTCTATAAAAGAATGAATTAATGATATTTTTATGTATTACATGGAAAGTGCCTTGTTTTTTTTACATTTATAATATTGCTTTGGTTTAGTTTCCTCTATTTTTGTTACCATTTTTAATGTCACTTATATTTTTTATTCTATGTATTCTAGTTAGTTTTTTTCCTCATATTTGCTTATGCTTAACATTTCTAAGTATAAAGATATAAAATAAATATAAGGCCCACTGAGATAAATGGGACTTAAACTAAATTTGGGTTCTTTAGGGTTGTAAAAACGTGTTTTTCTGCAGATGTTTCATTAATACGCGATTTACTTATTAAATTTGGAGACTGCATCACTCCAGATTATATCTGAGCAAATTAGATTTAATAATGGGTGAAACGCCTGCTCCCACAAAAAACAGCAATAAAAATAAGGTGTGTTCACACCTCAGAAAAGCAACCAAGACTCCACAATCACCTTACCTCAAGACTAGAAAACCTGATCAGTGTATAGAATAAATAAATGTGCAAAAACAAATTAATAAAGAAGCCACACTGAGTTGAAGGAAGTTGAGTCAACATATAATGAATTATATTCCTTATATTGTTGTGTTTTTTTCATTTGTTTGTTTGGTTTTTCTGGAGTTTTTGCTAATGTTCATCAAATGGGCACTTTTCTTGAAACATATATTTTCCTAAAAATACTAAACTGTTTTTATTTATTGTGCTTAGAATCTTTTAAAGTTATTGAAGAAAAAAAATTGTAAATGAATTTGTTCATACAAAAGCAGGAGATATATCCTAGACTGCATGGCTACTGCAGTGCTTGGAGACTCTTTGTGTTTGAAACATTTCTTAGTAACTTTATCTAGTATTCTTGGCAGCCTTGCACAACCTTGGCAAGGCTCGTTCTTATCAGAGACAATTGGTTTGAAACAGCCTTTTAACCGTGAAGGAATGAAATTTGTAAAGAATCATTAAAAGGTTTTGCTATTACCTTTGTTTCGTGTTTGTTTCCTTGGAACAAGGTTTAGGTCAGAAGAATCTTGACCTAAGTCTTGGGGGTCCATGGCAGTGACCTGTGGCCACACTAGGTATTTAAAGATGACCCTTGGTGAAGAAAAGGTTAAGAACTATTGCTCTGTGTTCAGATACCTCTAGTTAGTTCAATTTAGTCATTCCAGACATTCTTCTAACTAAATTAAACCAACTAGCGGTACCTGAACACACTTGTAAGTGGATCACAAGCTTCCTAAGAGACAGGAAGCAGCAGGTGAAGCTAGGTAGAATCACATCTGATACCTGTACCATTAGCACAGCCCCCCAGGCTGTGTGCTTTCTCCACTTCTCTTCTCCCTATATACCAATGACTGCATCTCTAACAATCAATCTGTTAAAATACTGAAGTTTGCAGATGACACAACAGTGATTGGTCTCATTCGAGACAACGACGAATCCGCATATAGACAGGAGGTTGTACAACTTGCCTCGTGGTGTAACCGGAACAATCTGGAACTGAACACAAAACTGTAGAAATGGTGGTAGACTTTAGAAGAAATCCTCGCATACTACCATCTCTTACAATACTAGACAAGACAGTATCAATAGTAGAGACCTTCAAATTTCTAGGTTCTATTATATCACATGACCTAAAATGGACACCTAACATCAAAAACGTCATAAAAAAACACAACAAAGAATGTTCTTTCTGCACCAACTCAGAAAGCTGAAACTGCCCAAGGAGCTGCTGATACAGTTCTACAGAGGAATGATTGAGTCTATCATCTGCACCTCTATAACTGTCTGGTTTGGTTCTGCAACCCAACAGAACAGACACAGCCTTCAGAGGATAATAAGGACTGCAAGAAAAACAATTACCACCAATCTCCCTTCCATCGAGGACCTGTATACCGCACGAGTCAAAAAGAGGGCTGTGAAAATATCTACAGACCCCTCACATCCCGGACATAAACTGTTTCAACTCCTTCCCTCAAAATGACGCTATAGAACACTGCACACCAGAACAAGTTGACACAAGAACAGTTTCCCCCCCCGAAAGCCATCACTCTACTAAACAAATAATTTCCTCAACATTGTCAAACTATTTACAAAATCTGCACTACTATTACTATTCATCTTCTCATCCTTCCTTCCACCTATCTCCTCCCACTTATGACTGCATGAATGTAACTTTGTTGCTTGTATCCTTATGAATTTTTCATCACTCCTTATCACCCATCCCCTCCCACTTGTCACAGTACGGCTGTAACTTTGTTGCTTGTATCCTTACGATTTATATTGACTGTTTCCTAGTATGATTTGATTGCTGATTGTACCCTATGACTATTATTAAGTGTTGTACCTTATGATTCTTGACTCGACGAATATATCTTTTCTTTTATGTATACTGGGAGCATTTGCACCAAGACAAATTCCTTGTGTGTCCAATCACACTTGGCCAATAAAAAATTCTATTCTATTCTATTCCTATTCTATTCTATTCTACCCTACCCTACCCTACCCTACCCTACCCTACTCTATTTTATTCTATGAACTGTTGATCTAGATCGGGGTGTCAAACTCGATTTCATTGAGGGAGGCATCAGGATTGTGTTTGACCTTGGGGGGGTTGGGGCAGGCGTGGGCAGGGTGGGTGTGGGCAACTTGATGTCATCTGTGTTGGGATTCTTCTGGTGTCCCAAGCGCTCTGCCAGCAAAAATGCTCTGCGATGCCTCTTGCAATCCTCTGCCAGTGAAAACGGAGGTTGGAAAGGCCACACATAGCCCTCCAGAGCTCTGTTTTCTCTAGCAGAGGCAACACAGGCTGGTCCTTCACTGTTTCGAGGGTGGCCCCATGGGCCAGATCCAAGCACCCTGCAGGTCTTGACTTTGACACATCTGCTCTAAACTACAGCACTGGCACTTGCCGATGTAAATACTAACCAGCTCTGCTTAGATTTTCAATCAATTGGAATCAACTAGGTGGAGCCTTCTAACTGCAACTATTTTAAGAAAAACAATAGAAAAATAAAGAATTTTGAAGAAGCATCTTCTGTTTGTCTAAAAATATTCAATGTATTGTATTGATAATTTATTGTTTTGGTAAATAATTTTTAAAAAATTCCCTGCACATTATGTGATAAAAAATTGTAATTGCAATAAAAAAGCAGCTGAAATTTACCCTTCAGTGCTGTTGCAATCCAACCTCCTTGGACATTTTATATCTACAAAAGTTTCAGAGATGAATCGTACCTCTCTGATGTGTTCTCTGCTAAGGTGCAATTAATATTTTTTTGCAGAAAAAAATGTTCAGAAACGTTATTACAGAGTTTTAATTCATTCTTCTTGTGCGACTGCTCTGCTCAAATGTGTTGCACTCTCTAATCATTTCTATAAAAGAATGAATTAATGATATTTTTATGTACCACATGGAAAGTGCCTTGTTTTTTTTAAAATTTATAATATTGCTTTGGTTTAGTTTCCTCTATTTTTGTTACCATTTTTAATGTCACTTATATTTTTTATTCTATGTATTCTAGTTAGTTTTTTCCCCTCATATTTGCTTATGCTTAACATTTCTAAGTATAAAGATATAAAATAAATATAAGGCCCACTGAGATAAATGGGACTTAAACTAAATTTGGGTTCTTTAGGGTGTAAAACGTGTTTTCTGCAGATGTTTCATTAATGATTTACTTATTAAATTTGGAGACTGCATCACTCCAGATTATATCTGAGCAAATTAGATTTAATAATGGGTGAAACGCCTGCTCCCACAAAAAACAGCAATAAAAATAAGGTGTGTTCACACCTCAGAAAAGCAACCAAGACTCCACAATCACCTTACCTGAAGACTAGAAAACCTGATCAGTGTATAGAATAAATAAGTGTGCAAAAACAAATTAATAAAGAAGCCACACTGAGTTGAAGGAAGTTGAGTCAACATATACTGAATTATATTCCTTATATTGTTGTGTTTTTTTCATTTGTTTGTTTGGTTTTTCTGGAGTTTTTGCTAATGTTCATCAAATGGGCACTTTTCTTGAAACATATATTTTCCTAAAAATACTAAACTGTTTTTATTTATTGTGCTTAGAATCTTTTAAAGTTATTGAAGAAAAAAAATTGTAAATGAATTTGTTCATACGAAAACAGGGCATATATCTTAGACCGCATGACTACTGCAGTGCTTTGCTAATGTTCACAATTTATTTTAGTTAGATTATTTCTGGATTCTGTAAAAATCTTTCCTGAGTGCATTTCAGGAGAAAACAAAATTAAAAATGATAAGAGTAAGTCTAGAATGTGTCAAAAAGCAAATCGTGTCTTTTCAGGAACTTTCACTTTATAAGTATCAGTTCTTTGCATTTTATAATTTTATAAAATGAGGAAAAGAGAGAGTAGAAATTCCACAGAATATCACCTGCTACATCTCTAATAAATAAGAGAAATGATGTTCCTTTAAAGCACATGTTGGTTGCTCTTACCATGCCAAGCGTACTATGGTTTACTGATGAGTGTGATGAACAGATAAGTTTAATTTTTCAGTTGTGAATAGTTGTTCTAATAAGCCAGGAAGGGGCAGGGTGAGGAGAGGTGGAAGATACCCTACCATTTTCCAACATGCCATTTTGTTAACCAGGCTTAAAGTTCGAACTTCCCCCATCATTTTGCAAGTACAGCTCATAATCTAGCTGTTGCTGTAAATATTGTTCCCAAGCAACTTGCTTTTTTTTATCTTGATATTATCATGAAAACATACAGTATTTCTCCAGAGAATTTAGTTCTTACATTCCTAAGAGGCTTTTTCTGACCGTATTTCATTACAGTTTCTAGACTTGCCAGATAAAAATGCTGCTATTGTTTGGCCCTGATTAATAAATACAAGCGTTGGCAACAGAGAGGAGATATGTGGAAGGAAAAGAACACCCTTTTCTTTCTCTCTCTCTCCCCCCCTTCCATTCTATGTGGATCCCTGAATTAGGATGATTTTTCATAGAAAAAATATGCAAGCTTACACTGCAGGAAAATCCAATGTGCTGATAGACTATAGCAGGGGTCCCCAGACTTGGCAACTTTAAGATTTGTGGACTTCAACTCCCAGAATTCTCCAGCCAGCAGTTGAAGTCCACAAGTCTTAAAGTTACCAAGTTTGGAGACCTTTGGGCTATAGGGAAAGATGCAAAGGTTCTGCTTAAGAAATGGTAGAACCAATTTATATGATTTACAGACTCGTGCAATATCACATTTCTGGATGATATTATTTGCAGAAAACCCACTATATCATTTCAAATAAATAAAGGCAGGTATGTTAAAAAAAGTTTTTTTCCTCCCTGACCCATTAATTTTGTACGTACAGTGTGAGAAGTAAAAGAAGAAGAAATAATTATTCCTGTAAACGAAAAATGTAAAAGAACCAACATATTTCTCTTCTGTATGTTTTTCTTCTATATAACCCCAGTGAAACATTAACACAGACAGAAGTGCTGATGATACGAAATCCATTCAGCATAAGCTTAAGCAGAAGTCTATTTGAGGATGGTGGTCATGATGACCCAGAAAAGATACTAGTTAGTGTAAACATGGCAGGTTGTAGCAACTATTAAGCAAATGTTAAGTAAATAATTGTTAAGCATGTTATCATGGAGTTAGACTGTGAACCCAGGCATCATCCTAAAAAGCATCTGAGAATCTTCTGATGCTCATTTTAACCAATGGGGCAGTGATGAAGGTGGGAGGTTTTGGAGTCTTGAGTGTATAAAACTCTGTACAATCGTTTGTCTCATTGCCCTTGTGCCTCTACCCAGAAGAGGGCAAGGTACCGGCTTTTGCAAAAGCCAATAAAGCTCTGGAAATTGTTCAAAATGTCTCCTGTTGATTCAAAACTGAGAATTTGTAATCTCACATACAGGGAGCCATGCTACCATCACCATTGTCCATCTCATCCATTCTACATTGTATGCCAGTGGTGTTGATTCCTTGTTGCACATAGTACCTTTTGGCCACATTTTCAGAATACCTCTGGCACGGAACCATTTAGAGCAGATGTGTCACACGCTGGCCACACCCACACCCAGTTTAACAAAGGGGGAAACAGTCACAATACATCACATGACACCGCCATGACGATACGAGTTTGACACCCTTGATTTAGAGTACTCACATCGGCAGTAGAGTTATTTGTTGTATTTCTACCTTTCCAAGGAAGTCATGGTAGTGGTTTAGCTTTCATACTGTACAAAGCCATAAGGATGGTTTTGTTTTTAATTAACCAATGGAATAGCTTGCCTTCAGAAGTTGTGGGTCTTCCATCAATGAAGGCTTTCAAAAAAAGACTGGATAACAGTTTGTCTGAAATAATATAGGATCTCCTTGCTTGAGCAGGGAGGTTGGAAGTAGAAAGCTTCCCAAATCCCCCCCCAACTCTTATTATTTCTATGTTCTATGTTTTAGCATATTGTATGAATCCAGCATTGTAATGTTTTAAATTAGTTTATTTTGTACTTTTGTACAGTTGCCCATCTTAAAGTAAACGCTGGGTGGCTTACAATCCCAAAATAAAACAGTGTATACCACAATAGAAACAAAAGAAACAATAAAACCCAAACCAGAAAAATCTGGTGCCACACATGACACCTCCCAAATGCAACTTAGTAGTTTCAAAGGTGCTTTTTTCTTCTTCAAAAGACAACAGGACTGTTTTTTTTCCTTGAGGAAGAAGAAGTTTTGCTTCTCATCCATGAACTGGATGACTGAGAATGTCCACAGATACATCTTAGTACTTTCTCATTCTGCTCTGACTCACTTTTTCTCCATGTCTGAGGGAAAAACCAGGTCTTCAGTGTTCCCGTAAAAGTTAAAAGGCGGGGGACCTTTTGGATCAGGGGAGGGAGGAAGATTAACTATGCTTAGAATAATATGGAACCCAGGCAGAGTTTCTTCACCCCATTTGTTCTCACAGCAATCCTTTTGTGTAAGTAAGCCAAAGAATTAGTGATTAGGAAAATGAACACATGTGTAACAAGAGACGGGGGTGATGATAACTAGACACAGAGACTTAAGATAAAAGTAAAGGAATCAATGCTATTTGTCCAGAACTCTTTGTCCTGAAACTTTCAGTTTAACAGATTAACAGAGTTGGAAGGGACCTTGTAGGTCATCTAGTCCAACCCCCTGCCCAAGCAGGAGACTCTACACCATTTCTGACAGATGCCAGTCCAATCTTTTCTTGAAAGCCTCCAGCGATGAAGCTCCCAGAACTTCTGAAGGCACTTCTGTTCCATGAGTTGATTGTCCTCACTTTTAGGAAATTTCTCCTTATTTCTTGCCACTGTTGTTAAGTGAATCAGGGCAGTTGTTAACTTGGCCATTAAGTGAATCTGGCTCCCCCATTGACTTGGTCGCAGAGCTAGATAGAGTTGCTTCTCAACACGCAAAGACTTCTTCTCACATCAGATTTTCATTTATGTGTTGCTGCTTCAAGGAAGACAAAGGGAGAATGTACAGACTGAACATAAATGCCACAGCTTCTTTGCTTGTTTATTTAACTCTCATAAATAGGTGGAAAAAACAAACATTTATTCCCAAGATTCAAAATCCATCCTATGCTGCATTTGTTCTCCATGGAATCCAATGGTTTTCTCTCTAGAGTGCATAAAATGAAACACTGGGGCATATATGGATTGAACAAAAGAATCTCAGAGATAAGGAAGGGGAGAAAGTGGGACTTAAATAATGAGTTGTTATGAGTGGAATGTTGTGATCATGCAGAATTTTAAAGGCACTTGGCTAGAGAACCTAGAAGTTTTGATTGCTGGGAGGAATGAGGGAAGATCTATTTCTATGGTAGTGAATGGAGCTTATCAGGCAAAACTGAGTACATTCCTTTTCCTTTCAAACTGAACACACATCTTTCATTATCAGTTGCATGTTTGGTTAGTTTGTCCACTAGCTTATCTGCATTCTGGAAGGCTGCAGGGTTTTTTCCCCCTGAATCCTTGCAGCAGGGGTGGGATTCTACTGGTTCGGACCAGTTCTATAGAACCGGTTGTTACGATTCTGCAAAGTTCGGAGAACTGGCAAATTGCACCACTGGCCTGAGAACAGAGCTGAACCTTCCTTAGGACTGAAGCTTCTATTTTTCAGTGCAGACTCAGGCAGCAGATTGCAGAAAGGTAGATCTGCGAGTGATTGTGTGCTTCTGCAAGCAACTCAATTTGCCTGCCTACTTTGCCTGGTTTTGGGTAAAAGTTGCTCTTTTTTTAATAAAAAAAATTCAATATTTACATAAATATTTACAATATTTACATACAAGCCATGCCCATCCAGTCACATGACCACCAAGCCACACCCACAAATTAGGGCATGCCCACAGAACTGGTTGTTAAGAAATTTGAATCCCACCCCTGCCTTGCAGATGTACTGATTGTAGGAAACAAGTGGGATTGATAACATACATTCCTCCTCCCTCTTTTGAAAAAGAAGTGCTAGCCTGCCTGCTTGATATCCGCATCCTTTGGGCCCTAGATCCAACACCTTTTTAAGTCAAGAGCTGTAGGATGGGTGTACACTGAAAGCACTTGGTGAGAATGACATTGGTTTTATTTTCCATCCCTTAGTTCCCCTTAAAGTTGTTCTTGGGCTGAATACTTGGACTAAGTCCAGAGTTAAAGGAGAGATTATTAGAAATACGTATTTTCATGTTCTTCTGCTACAGACATTAGTTCTACTTAACAAGTACTATTTTGAGTTGTATAATTGGAAGCCTGAACAGTATCACAGCCCTGTAAAAGTGTGCAAATACTAAGTATTGACACCATAATAAAATGGATGTGAAGAACGCAACAAAGTGCCACCAGCCTTGTGCTTAATAAAAGGAGAAGAGAATGGGTTCGGGTTTCTAGTCTCTTTGAAATTCTTCAGAATGGGGAAAGATGACACAAATCTTCAGAGTCAAGTTTTTTGAAGAAAGCAGGAGGAATGAGAAATATTTTATGGCAAGGAAAGGCAAGATAAATTGCAAAAATGAACTTGCTAAAGCACTGTACATAAAGAAAAAACTTGCTTTTAAAAAGAAAGCAAAAGAAACAGTATATAACAATAAATGGAACATTTTAATGAAATGTTTTCTATTAGGTTTGTGCTCATAACATCTTTGGCAAATAGGAAATTCTCAGTTCACTATTGGCAACCTTTTCTTCTTTATGGAACATTTTATCAAAGGCTTTATCAAACATTTTATCAATTATTTTATAATAATTGTTTGAAACCATATGATACAATGACTTATATGAAGCTAGCCAAATGTGGGCTTTATCCAACCCAAACTGGGAGAATCCCCTTGGATTTAAGCATCCAGCTTGTGACATTTTGATTTTAATAAATATTGGCCTTGTTATAGTCCATTTCCTATGGATTCAGAATGCCTGGAATACTTTAAAGCAACTTTTCTAATCTTATTTAGAAAATACAAAAACTTTTAAAAAGAAAATAAAAACTAATCCAAACTATATAAAGTTGCTGTGTGACAGCAGAGAAACCATCTAGAATTTATACAGGGACTTCAAATATACGTTGAAAATGTGAACATATGAAGGGATATTTTATCATGCTTGATGGGCATGTAAAAAGCTAAAACCATGAATTCAAATACATACTTTGATACTGCAAATTTTAAAGATTAATTATTCTGTTGAGGCCAAAACCTGGGTCATATGTAAATAAGATGGGAAAATGTAGAGAGAATGTTTTGGGAGGGAGACCTATGGAAATTTAGTGGGTGTCCTTTCCATAAGGTAAGGATTTATAAATTATACAGTGAGACAATACAAGAATTATACAGCAAAAGACAAAGGTATGAAAATAAAACAAAATGAGATGCAAAGACAACACATCAAACTGTTTAAAGAGAAATTAATTAATTAAAAAATATGAACAGTTGAAATATACCAAAAATTATATCATTATTAATGATTGTGTTAAGGTAGTCCTTTTAAATTAATACAAATATAATAAATGGATTTCTGAGTTATTGAGAATTACACATCCCTGTGAATTTTTTTTTCCTGGATGTAGTTTTGCAGCATTCCGATGAAATACAAAGTGAGACTCGAATAATGGTTGAGAAATAACATATGAGTTTCTAGGCTGTTTTCTTGAATTGACCACTTTCAGGGCTATCTTGATTTTTAATGCAGTTTCCACTGTGTCAGTACCAAGAAACCTTTCCACTATCTCCATAGTACATTGAATTGGGAAGCTTTGAAAAGTAATGTTTCTATCAGTTCAGTAGAATATTTACCAGAAAATGTTGGTTTTCTCTTGGGAGCAATTGCACTATCAGCCTCTGTGTGCTTCTAGTTAGATTTGTAATTTTCCATTTATTCATATCTCTGAATAAGGAATGAAATGAACACATCCAGCCTAGCTGTACTGAATTGATGGGCGCTTGACAGGAATGAAATGATTAGTTCTCTAGAGTCTAAAGGACTCATTAAAAGGTAATGTTACCTTCTTAATGTATGATCTTACAAACAGGCAGTTAATCTGTTGTCAGTATATCTGACTTCCTCTTTATCAGCTTACATTTCTATGATTCTTCAAATGATGAGAATTTATACGTGTTTGCACTAACAATAGATATCACAGGGATTCAGTTCAATCCTGCTGTCATCATAGTAGAGCAGGGAATATAGCATAAAGCCAGCAAACATCATTAAGCCTTCAAATGTGCCCTTAGATGTATGCCACACTGCTTTTGCACTTTAATAAACATTTATTAAATAGCTGGAATTAAAAAGCAAAACAAGGATGAGTATTATCTTTTCTTATTAAGCATTCCTAAAACAAAGTGTTTGCATCATATGCGCATTGCCCATGGGGGAAAAAGGGAGGGGAGGTAGGTGGAAGATAGATGAATAGTAGGCAGTGACGTCAGCAAATTATCTGGGAATTGGGCATTTTGTGACTGGCCAGACATACCACAGCAGTCATTTTGTGAATAAGCAAATAGCTAAACTGTTAATAATTACTATGTCCCAAAGAGTTGCTTATTCTAGAATAAACCAGCCTACATCAGAAAGGATATCCTGAACAACCAAGAAGCCTAATAACTTTCTCCCAAACCAAAGACTTCTATTTCTTAAATCCATCCCTTTGTCTCATTTTTGGAGACATTTTGTCTCACAGAAAGACAGTATTCTATCAAAGCCCCTTTTACAGTCATTAGAAGCATTCTTCAGTGCTTGAAATCAAAGAGGCATATCATTTGCGAAATAA
Source organism: Naja naja (assembly GCA_009733165.1). NCBI lineage: Eukaryota > Metazoa > Chordata > Lepidosauria > Squamata > Elapidae > Naja > Naja naja. The sequence goes on along the minus strand of CM019151.1, from coordinate 75,438,185 downwards.
AATGTCAGTGAGTCTTGAAAATTTAGTGATAATATTCATGCCAATATTCATGTCTCCAGAAGGTCTCTAATGGCCTTGATTTTTGAAGACCAATAATTTAAAATTTGCATGCAAAACATTTGGAGATTAAAAGAGCCTTGGTGGTGCAGGCTGTTAAAAGCCTAGCACTTAGTTCCAGCTGCCTGCAATTAGTGCACGCTCGAATCCCACCAGGCTCAAGGTTGACTCAGCCTTCCATCCTCTTGGGGTAGGTAAATTGAGGACCCAAGATTGTTGGGGGCAATAAGCTGACTTTGTAAAAATGCCGCTTAGTAATAAGCAGGCATATACAATGGAATGAAGGCTATTGCTGAGCGCATTGGGTTGTGCTCCAAAAAAATTGTAAGCCGCCCTGAGTCTCCAGAGAAGGGCGGGATATAAATATGAATTAAAAAAAAAAAGATTATAGAATGAAAATTCTTGGGGGTGGGGTTAAACTGATTTTTTGGGGGCTTGTCAGGTTTAATTTGTTTTTAATGTATTTATTGATTGTATTTTTAGTTGTGAGCTGCCCCAAGTCCTTTTGGAGAGGGGGCGGCATACAAGTCCAATTATTAAATTAAATTAAATTAAAATCATCTTTGACTTAAATCAGCCCAGCACAAATTCAGGGTCTGAGCATCTCATTATTTGAAAAGAATCTGGTATTTCATAAGATACTAAGTGGCTAAATTCTTAGGTTTATTGATACAGTTATGAATACCTTTTGCTGTCTGATTTCCAAGTCCCTAAAATGATTTTTAATTCTTCTGTTGCTGCATTTGGGGGCAATTTGTGAAAGTACAGAGAAAACATTTCCTCTCAGTGTGGCTGCAGCATCCATCTGCTCTTCATGTCAGTGAGATCTACTGATGCTGACTGCAATCAAGACAAATAAACCTTAGTGAGTTCTGGAACATGCAGGTTTTTTGTTCCTCCCAGGTTGGTTCCAGACCTATGAGTCCCGGTGAAGTCAGCTCAATCTGAGGGCTGGTTTACCAGGAATAGAACCAAAACTGGAAAACTCCTTCTCTGGAATGTGGGTGTTCTGTTTTTTTACTGCCTGAGCTTTTATTTAATTCACCTCCCAGTTTCTGGGTATAAATATGTCCATTAATTTCACCTAGTTTACTGAATCTTATCAGTAAAACTAACCTTAATTCTTCTAGCACAGGGGTCTCAAACTTGGCGGTATCACGTCATCATATGACATATCATGACTTTTCCCTCCTTCACTAAAACGGGAGGGTGTGGCCAGCATGTAATGCATCCGGCCCATAGGCTGCAAGTTTGACACCCCTGTTCTAGTACTTTCTAGTACAAAACTATTGAGAGTTGAATTCTGAATTACTTTGAAACTTTCTGGAATTCTTCCTATGTAACTAAGCTGTCAGGTTATATGTAGTTTGCTTCAAGGAAAATCCATGGAATTACATTCTACCTTGTGTGATTGTAACTAAGTTGTGGAAGCTGTATTTTTTTTTTACTAAATCGTGTCAATCTTGTCCAAGTTACACATTACTTTTGTGTCACTAAAAACAGTAGGTCACACAAAAGAAATGTGTAACTTGTTCAGGATCGACACTTGTCATGCCGGTGCAGCCTCTTGGAGCAGGATGTCTTGCAGGGTCCCAAAGACTGATTTTTGGCAGAGTTTGGGGGTGAGAAAGAAAGATGTCTGCTGTTTTCCTTGCATGCAGCCAAAAGCAGAAGCAGCAGAGATCCTGGGAAAATCCCAAAAAAATCTGCAGGATAATCCCCCCGCCCCCCATTTCCCTACCAATTGATTGTTCTTTATTTGGTATCGCAGGATATCAGCTTAGTGAAGGAATGTGGCTGGCTGCCTTGGATGGGGTGTGTGTGTGCGAGGGACCTGTGTGTGTGAGAGAGAGAGAGGGAGGGAGGGAGAGGAAGAGAGAATATCACCATCAGCCCTCTGAGATTAGATCTCTCTCTCCCCCAGCGGCAGTGGTGGAGCTTCAGTGCTTGGCCCGGTGGGGAGTCAAGCACATTGAGAAAGAAGCAGCCCAGGGGTCAGGTGAGGCATGTGTGGGAAAAAGGAGGACACCCCTCGAAAAGATGGCCTAGGTGGTTTTTTGGGAGTCAAAAGAAAATAAGGCCCTGCCTTATTTTCAGAACAGAAACAAAAATAAACATAAGTTTAAATACAAGAAATAGGAACTAATAATTGGGGACAATAGGGCAGGAATGGTAGGCACGATTGTGCGCTTATGCACGCCCCTCACAGACCTCTTAGGAATGGGGTGAGGTCAGTAGAGGTTAGTTTGAGGGTAAAGGAGTGGGGGTTTGAGCAGGTGACAACAGAATCAGGTAGTGAGTTCCAGACATTGACCACTCTGTTGCTGAAATCGTACTTCTGCAATCAAGTTTGAAGTGGTTTACATTTAGTTTATATCTGTTGTGTGCTCTTGTGTTGTGGTTAAAGCTGAAATATTCATTAAGTGGTAAGATGCTGTAACATATGATTTTATGTACTATGCTTAAGTCTAATCTTAGTCGGCGTACTTCAAGGTTGTCTAAACCTAGAATCTCAAGTCTGGTGCTGTAGGGTATTCTGTTGCAAACAGAAGAATGTAGTACTCTTCTGGTAAAATACTTCTGGACTCACTCAGTTGTATTTATGTCAGATATATAGTGTGGATTCCAGACAGCAGAGCTGAATTCAAGTATTGGTCTAGCAAAGGTTTTTTTTTTTTTTTATAAGAAGTTTTATTTTTCCAAAAACACAAACATAACAAACAAACATACAACACATAGATCCATATCAATTTCAAGTATGTCGGTCGGTCAAAATCACAGTGCCTACCCCTCATTATTCATACTCAATATTACAAAAAGGAAAAGCTATAATCATTATTATTAATCCTTTATCATATTATAATCTCTATATTGTTTCAACAGTTCTATCTATCTTTATATTCCCAAAAATACATTACCAAACTTTTTGTCTAACCATTGGTAGAACATATTCCATATCTTATAAAACTGCTTTTCTTCTTGATCCCTAATTTCAAATGTTAATCTACTCATTTTGGCACAATCCAAAATCTTCTAATCACTTCCTCCCGTGGGTGTCTTATCATTTCTCCAGTTTTTAGCAAATACAATTCTAGCGGCTGTCAGTACATTAACAATCAGATATTTCAGTTCTTTGTTAAATGTCTCTGGTACAATTCCCAACAGGAATATCTCAGGTTTCAAGTCTATATGTTGTTGTGTCATTTTTCCAACCACATGTGGATTTTAGTCCAGTATCTTTTAGCATCAAGCAAGTCCACCACATGTGTAGTAGGAGCCAGATCTGATGGCATTTCCAACACTTATCCGATTTATCCTTGAACATTCTTGCAATCCTTCGTAGACCTGTAAAACATCTTATACAATTTTCTTTATATGCAGTTGACATTGTCATTTTATAATTCTGATCCCACAGTGTTTGCCATCTCTAAATCTATCCCATAACCAAAATTTTCCCCCAAGCAATCATTGTTTCCTTAACCTGCTTCTTCCATTCTAACTTCTAATAAATAACCATAAAGTTTTAATCATTTTTTCGTTCGTGCCATCAAGATTTTGTCTAATTCAGTTTGCTTTATAAATCCCTTCAGTCTTAACATCCTCATCATATCTAGATTGTACTTGCAAATATGAAAACCAATTCATTTTATACCTTGTTCTTGTAGTGTTTGCATCGATTTGAGTCACCCTTTTCATTTAAAATCTTTCATATCTAACTGTTTGTTCCTTCTTGTATATTATTGCATATGAAAAGCTTCAATAGTAGATACCCATAATGGAATTTGTATAATGTTGTTTTCTGGTTTTTCCCAATTTAAAAACAAAGCTTCTAACATAGTGTCTGGTCTAGCAAAGGTTTGAATGCCCTAGTTTGCATAAACAGTATTACCAGAGGAGAAACTTTCAAATGAAATTTGCAACACTTAAAGTTTTAAGTTTGGTGTTTACAAAGTTATAGAAGCACGGGGTGGATTTTGTGCATAGAAGATTTTCCTCTTGCTTGCAGTGGTAATAGGTCCATTCTGCCTTTATCTGTCGGCATAAGGTGTATCAGTTTTTAAAGTTAGCTATGTATTTAGTTTGTTTTGCGCCATAAGGATTTTTTAGATTGAAGTTTTCTTATATTGGGGTAAATGTTTTTTTCTTTATGTAATGGAACATATAGTTTAATGACTCTTTCTAATTCAAGCAAGAAGGCATTATAATGTTCTTCTGTAGTGTTACAGCCAGAGAACAGAATGTACTAATTAAGAGATGATAAGTTGCCAGCTATGAGTTTGTAATTGGCTTTTTTAAAATTGTATTTTGGAGATCCATCATTGTAATCCTCTTTGAGAGGGTGTAAATTTAGACAAAAGTCAGTCATGCTACGGTCACTGTTTGAAAATGGTTCCTGTATTTGTAGGCCATAAATTGAGTTTGAGCTGTTGCAGAAGATGAGGTCGAGGCAGTTGTTGAGTCTAGTGTTGTTATATACTAATTGATCCAGTCCCAGTGTGGTAACAACATTGTAGAGGGTTGAAACTTCCGGGTTGAGCCTTCTCGAGAACAGGCGCGGTTTGTGATCGTCCACGACCACAGCCTGGCTCTTGGCGGAGAGCCCCGATCCTGCAAGGTTGGGGCTGAAGCTGCTCGTAGGGGGGCGGAGAAAGGGAAATCTGCCAGCCAGAGTGAGGGGAGCCGCATCCCCCCTTTGGGTCTGGTCCTTTCCTCGAAGACGTCAAGAAGTGGTGGTCAAAAATGGCCACCTCGAAGAGAAGGTCTCAACGGGATTAAGATTGGTGCAGGAGGAAAGAGAGAAGTCGACAGCAGAGGAACCGGGAGTATCGGATGGTAAGATCAAGGCACCCCGGGATTAAGATAAAGATGAGTTTTTAAAAAAGAGAAACAGAAGCGGCGCAGTTCCAAGTGAAGAAAAATAAGTAAAATATTTTTGACAGCTATAAGGGGCTTCGAACCGAAAGGAAGAAGTCAGCTTAAGAACTTAAGTTGGGCTTGGAAAACTTTGAATATTAAAATAAAAGGAAAGGGTTAAGACTCTGTGCAGAAAGTGCCACTTGTGGAGAAAAATTGGAAGCTAAAGAAGTAAGAAACTATCTTGTTCCTTTGTGGATTGGAGTTGTTACATTTTAAAGAGACACAAGACTTATAGAAAGTGAAAGCCTGAATACACAAAGACGGATTGCCGGACTAATTGGTGATACTGATATAGACTCTGGACCTGGGTTAGGATCATAGAAAATTTAAAGAAGAAGAAGAAATAAAAGGAAAATTAAAATTTTGGTGGTCATCCAAAGAATTAAAAATGGAGTTTAAAAGTATGAAAGAACTGTTACAGGAAGTGACTGAACTAACTTGGCATGTTGCAGAAAATATGGGCATTCAAATGCTGAATAAAGAAGGAGCCTTGGAAAGGGTGGAGCCAGCACAAGAGAAAGCCATCTTTAAAAAGACAATTAATACAAAGATTAATGCAAATAAAAGGGAAAGGAAGGGTGGCTAAAAAAACGGAACCTAAGAAAGTATCTAAAAAGGAACATTTACTAAATTAAGCATGTTAGAAAGGTTCAGAAGGAAAGGGAACAGAAAGGTAAAGAGAGAGAGAGGGATTCAAACGGATAGAGAAGGGGAGAGCAGGATAATAGGAGGAGAAGGGAGCCAGCACAAGCGAAAGCCATTTTAAGAAGACAATTACCACAAAGATTAATACAAATAAAAGGGAAAGGGAGGATGGTCAAAAATGAAACTTAAGAAGATAATTAAAAGGGGAACATTTATGAAACTAGGCATGATAGAAAGGTCCAGAAGGATAGAGAGCAGAAAGGTAAAGAGAGAGAGGGATTTAAACTGGATAGAGAGGGGGATAGCGGATAAAAGAGAGGAGAAGGAACAAGAAACAAGAACAAAAGATAGAGAGACACGGAATTACATAATAAAGAAAGGAACTTGTTTGCATAGAGACAATGGTTAACGTATTAAAAGGGGGTTCTGCATGAAGAAATGGTAATAAGAATATATTGTAATTATAAAAGTGTAAAACAATAGGGTTACTGACAATTTTACTGGTAAAAGGTCACATTTTTCATTTCTTATTCACAAAAGAAAGCTAAATGATGATTAGATGAATTGAATTAATTGAAATGATCTTAGAAAATGCCTAAAATGAGATTTGTCAATAACCAAGATTAGCTATTTTATTATTATTTTGGAACTATAAATCAATCTTAGGGGATATGTGTTGCAGAACCGACCGGATTAGAGATATATTGTAAGGGAGCTTTTCTCTTTTTCTTTTCTTTTTTTCTATCTTTGTTTTAAAGAGAATGATTATGATTATGCTATATATTAACCACTGAGGTGTCACTTTCAAAGTAGTAAAGGGGGCAAGTCTAGGTTTTTTTTTTTCATTCTTTTTAGTGTTAACATTGTACGGATTTAGAATTATGGAGAGAATATGTGATGAAAGGGCAAATCTGACGGATAAAAGAATTCTGTAAATGATGAAAGTATTAACAATGTGAAGACAATTAAAGGATAGATATGGATGAACTTTATTTTTAATATGATGGGCAAATATATTGTTATTTGTAAGATTTATACATGAAGTTTTTAAAATATATATGTATATTTGCAATTAACTTGAAATGAACTGGGGGCTATACAGATTGAGATTAAGATTTGAGATTAGGATTAATTTCTTTCACCCTTTGTCCGCTAAAATGGAATAGAAGTGAAGTCAAATGTTTAAAATGAATATAGATCTACTGTCATATTTGCATGTAAAAGTGATGACCCGGAACATGCTGTCACTGAAAAGAGTTGTTTTAAAAAATTGTTAAAATTGAATAAAATTTGTTTTAAAAAAAAAACATTGTAGAGGGTTGTATGAATGGGTTCAGATGAACATTCATTTAGTGTCCATTTTATAAGAGGTAAGTTGAGGTTATCAAGAAAAATAAAAGGGTGTGGGCAAGAGGCAGCCCATGTCAGTAGTGATGTTAGCTTATTTGCATGAATTATAGTCAGGGGCTCGATAGCAAAGTAAGAAGCGGATTGAGGTGTTTAAAGACAGTCACAGACGATCTTGGGAAGAGCAGGCTCTTGTATAATTTGAGTCTTTTTTAGAGTTAGAGATTTTGTATAGAATATAGCAACTCCACTGAATTCTGACTTCAAGTATTTGTAATGTCTTGTTATTTATGGTACCCAGGTTGGGGAAGTTGAACCATTGCAAGAAAAGTGTATACTATTTAAAACTGTTGTGAAAACAGAATTCTAGGTTGAATTGGTTTTGGTGTTTTCTGGGCTGTCCATGGTATTCTCAGAAGTCTTCACCAACACCAAAATTCAAAGGTGGCAGCACTCTTCCTGTTCCGCTTCTTTAAAGTCCAATTTTCATTTGTAAATATAGACTCCTTATACTCTTCATATATAGTCATGCTTTATTTCCAGTTGTTCAAGTGTGGTATCTATGGAGAAAGTGAGAATATTCACCTTTATCCAAGACTATGATTTTACTCTGATTAGCAAAGATAAATGCAAAAACACCCACACACTCATACACACTTCTTAATTGGATTTTGGGATCTCAGGATGTCTTATACATTCTGTAAATATTGATGCTCTGCGGAACATATCTACATTCATATTGCTAAATCCTTCACCTTTACTCAGGCTGATTGGAACTGTTTATTCAATTACTCAGCTATGTATGCGTTGTGAGGACACAATTTCCACTTCACTTGTATATGGCTTTAGTTCAAAGCAGTGCGATCTAGTATACATTGGCATGATATCTTATTTTTCCTCTATGAGGAAAACAAAATTGTTGTTCATGGAACAAGATGTCCGATCGCCCTGCTGCTCCCTTGCTGCACAATATTTATTTTGCCCAGGAGTATTTTTGCCCAGATCCGACTGGTTCGCCAGTTTCGCCCATATCTGGACCAAGATGCCCTTCGCACAATCACTCATGCATTTGTCACGTCCTGACTCGACTACTGCAGTGCTCTCTACTTAGGACTGCCCTTGCATACCATCCGGAGGTTTCAGCTGGTGCAGAATGCGGTTGCGCAGGTTGTGATGTGAGTTTCCCGGTACTCCCATGTTACACCCCTCCTGCACGAGCTGCATTGGTTGCCGATTGCCCTTCGGGTGAGATTCAAGGTGTTGGCATTAACATTCAAAGTCCTTCACGACTTGGGTCCAGGGTACTTGCGGGAGCGTCTCCTGCCAATACCAATCGCCCTGTGCGCATGCACAGACGGGGACTCCTCGGGGTGCCGTCTGTGAGACAGTGTTGGCTGGTGGTGCCTCGGGGAAGGGCCTACTCTGTTGCAGCTCCCGCCTTGTGGAACCAACTACCTTTGGAGCTCCGTTTGGCTCCTGATCTCCGCTCTTTCCGCTGCGATTTGAAGACCTGGCTATTTGAACAGGCCAGACTGGACTGACCTCTGGGGGGGGGTTTAAATTGATTTTAAATTAATTTTAGTGATTGGGCTTGCTTAGTTTAATTCCTTTTTAAATATTTATTGTTGTATTTTAATTGTGAGCTGCCCCGAGTCCTCTTGGAGAGGGGGTGGCATACAAGTCAATTATAAATAAATAAATAATAAATAAATAAATAAATAAATTATTTATTTATTTATTATTATTTATTTATTTATTTATTTATTTGATTTGATGTAGCCCCTATCTCCCTAGGGACTCAGGGTGCTCACATCATAAAAACACACAATACAAAAGTTAAAAGGAATTAAAAGATTATTAAACCCAATTGACCAAATAAGTTATCTAAAACCCCATAACATGACATTTAAAACTAAGACACCCCCCCCCCCAGTCCAGGCTGGCTTGTTTGAATAACCAAGTCTTTAGGCCGCAGAAGGAGGCGGAGGTGGGGGCCAATCGTAGCTCCAGAGGAAGCTGGTTCCATAGAGTGGGCGCTCCCACAGAAAGGCCCTGCCCCTAGGGACTGCCAGCCGACATTGTTTGGCCGACGGTACCCCAAGAAGGCCCCGTCTGTGGGCACGCACCAGGCGATGGGCATTTGATGCTGGCAGGAGACGTTCCCGCAAGTACCCCGGCCCTAAGCCATATAGCCATATGGCCCCAAGCCATATGATTCCTTGGCTTGCAGAATATTTAGCAGTGGTGCAAAATACAGCACAGGGGACTGAAAATGGAGAGGGAGTTTAGCCTAAATTTTGTCATCCCTAATATAAATGGGAAAATGAGTTAGATTTTGGATTATTGAATGAAGGAATTATAGAGTGTTTCTGATTTATTATTATAGCCTTTATTGTCATTGAACTTCATGTATACAACGAAATTGGTTTAGCCTCTACTGGTGCAATCCATAACAGAAAATACAAGACAACATGAATAGTATAGAGAACTAGCTGGATACCCGTGCTTTGCTACGAAACTATGTGATCGGGTTTAGGTTTTGTGGAAGAAAATAGGGGGATATGTCTTTGCCTACCAGTATCCATTGGTATTCGTTTGGCTAGCATCCTGTCAGTGTGTGAGAGAATTGAGGGTTGTTTGCAAACTGAAACACTATTTGCTGTGTGAGCAAGAAGGAGACAGCAAGGAGCCTGGGCGTGGCTTAGCTCAACTGTTCTGCACTAAAGCTGCTTACGGCTGTGAAACTGAAACTACTCTCCTCTGCTTGTGTTTTGCATTTGGAAGAGATTTCTTTTCAGGTGGGGAGGGGGAGTAGAACTCCTTAGCATCAGAGCGTGTTAATAATAGTATAGGATATACTAATGTTCTGATGGTCATTTCTAAAAATCCTTTCTTACTGAGCACCTAGAAGCCAAGAGGAACGTAAGTGCCAAATTTCAAGTTTGTAGGCTTTATGGTTCAGGAGATTTTGTGATGATGCATGAGTCATATGCTTCCATATGTAGGTGGAGTGATTGTGATTGTGTTTAGGAGTTGACAACCCATGGGTAGAAGCCGTTTTAAATCTGTTTGTCTGGCTGGTTATGCTTTGATGTCTTCTGCCAACCTCTCTTCCTCGCAACCAATGGTTTCTTGTCCCAAATTTATCACTCTCTGTAGTGCCTTCCTGTCCACAGCTGTTAAACCAGTGTACCATACTATAAAGTATGTGAGGACACTTTCTATTGTGGACTGATAGATTTGATCAGCGTTTGCTTTTTGTGCATTTCTTAAATCTCTACACATTTGAGATCCTGCATTTCTTGTATGTTTTAGGAGAGCCAGAATTTAAATATGTTGGCAACATGCACGGAAATGAAGCTGTTGGAAGAGAACTTCTTATCTTCTTGGCTCAATACTTGTGCAACGAATATCAGAAGGGAAATGAGACTGTCATTAATTTGATCCACAGCACACATATCCACATCATGCCATCTCTGAATCCAGATGGCTTTGAGAAGGCAGCATCGCAGGTATGTGAATCATAATTCCAAAAGCAAATATTTGCATTTGTATGACCTACTTTAAAAACTGACATGTGCACTTCAGGGTGGCATTCTGATCTGAATTTCTTCAACATGAATGCAAAGAAAAAGGATAAACTTCACTCAGAAATCTACCCTCTTCATCCCACCTGGGTAACAGTACCAGATGCACTTGGCATGTTCTTTGGTGGGAAATTGCTTACAGCCACTACTGCTCCTGCAGTTCAAATGTAATGTATATCAGAGGCAGAAATCATAGTCTTTCAGAAATTGTTAGAATCTAAGTTCCCATCTTCCGTATCTTTTGATCATGGTAGCTAGGATGGATAGTAGTTGAAACCCAGCATTTGGATATTATATAGATAGGCAGGGGGTATCAAACTGGCAGCCCGCAGGCCATGTGCAGCCCACGCCCACCCCAGCTCTGCGAAGGATAAAAAGTTGCGAAACGTCACGTGACGGCAACGTGACATGGTGAGTTTGACACCCGTGATATAGGCCTTCAATTTATGACCTCAATAAGGATTGGAACTTCCATAGAATGTTCTGAACGTTGATCATGTGATCCAGAGTTGGTGCAATGATCAAAAGCCTTGGTGGTACAGGCTGTTAAACCCCTAGCACTTAGTTCCAGCTGCCTGCAATTAGTGCAAGCTCGATTCCCACCAGGCTTAAGGTTGACTCAGCCTTCCATCCTCTCGGGGTAGGTAAATTGAGGACCCAAGATTGTTGGGGGCAATAAGCTGACTTTGTAAAAATGCCGCTTATGCGGGGCCAAAAAGCCCTAGTAATAAGCAGGCATATACAATGGAATGAAGGCTATTGCTAAGTGCATTGGGTTGTGTCCCAAAATTGTAAGCCGCCCTGAGTCTTCGGAGAAGGGCGGCATATAAATGTAATTTTAAAAAAACGTGGAAGGACTGGTTTTAATTCAGTTTTTGTAACATTGAACAGTCATGAAACAAATGGTTGTAAATCAGGGGCTACTTCTAGATTTGTTGCCTGTAATCACATGATTGTAACTGATTTGTAATCTATATTAAGCTTTTGATCTTCCCCCTCCTGTGTGATCCTTGGCATTCTATATTTAATGTAGCCAATGGAATGCTTGTATACTAGCCAGCACTGTTTGTGTTCCAAATACATTAAGCTAGTAATCTACATTAATCTAAAATCCCTTTAGATTCATGAATCGCAGTTTTCATTTTATATAATAAAACAAAATTTACCATGTTTATTAGAAATGTTGAACCGCAGCTCCCTCAGGTGGCTATGAATAAATTTGCACATTTAAATAGCTGTTTCCCCCAAATAATTATTTTTGTATTTGCTCTGAAGTTTTTATTTTGGAGCTCAATATTTCATAGAATAGTGGAGTTGGAAGGGACCTTGAAGGTCATTGTTTGATTTGATCAAGTGATACTTGATTGTTTTATGTGCCTTGTGCTGAATCATTATTTCTAAATTTCAGGCACTCTAAATTTATAGGGTCACTCAATCCAGTGTAGTGATTAAGGCACCAGGCCAGAAACCGTGATTTCTGTTTCTACCCTAAGCATAAAGCAAGCTGAGTGACCTTGGGCTAGTCTGTCTATCTGTCTCTCTCTCTCTCTCTCTCTTCCTTTCTTTTCCTCCCTCTCCTCTCTTTCTCTCTCTCTCTCTCTTTCTCTCCCTCCCTCCCTCCCTCTTTCTCTCAAACATGTGCTGTATTTTTTTCATGTATTTTTTCAGGTTAGTTTTAGTGTACACACAGTAGGCTTGATAAATTACGCTATTTAGAAGCACAAACATTTAAATACGAAGGTAGGCATATTGAACTTAATTATTTTATTATTTATTTGAAATTTATTTGTCACCCATCTGGTGTCCAATGACACGGGGTGCTTACAATGTAAGAACATTAAAAACATTAAACATACCTACCATGTTTAAATATAGTTAATATGTAGGATGGTATTTACATTTGATCATATATAGAGTAGAACCACTGAAATGAGTGAGATGCCAGTTAGTCATTGTTAACTTACATTCCATTTATTTCAGTGTGTCTTCTGCAAGCATGGCAGAACTGAGTATTGAATATGTTTGTATTATTCAGCTTTCAAAGTTGGCGTATCAGTAAGAACCAAGTATGAGGATCATTGGCATATGCTTCTTGTATGCAACCCATACACAGTTTGAACTAAGTGGGCCATTTCTCTAAATTCATCATGACAGTTCATAATGAAATGTTCATGCTGTTTCATAATATTTTCTTCTTCTTTTTAGCCAGGTGAACTCAAAGATTGGTTTGTTGGTCGAAGTAATGCACAGGGAATAGACCTAAATCGAAATTTCCCTGATCTGGATAGGATTGTCTACGTCAACGAGAGAGAAGGAGGTCCAAATAATCATTTGTTGAAAAATCTGAAGAAAGCTGTGGACCAAAATCTAAAGGTATAAAATATTTCATTCAAAATATTTGCTGCCCTCACCTTCTGGAACAGCATCCCCCAGAGATAGTATGGCACCAACTCCCCTGAGGTTCCAGAAGTCCTGGCTCTCTTCCCAGAGCTGGGGTTAATGGTGTTTGTGGGGGTTCTGTCATGCTTTTTATCAGTTGGTTGTTTTTAGTTTGATGGCGTTGATCGTTTTCATTGTGCATTGTTCATTCATTGTGGTGTGTAGGTGGAGCTCTTACCTCACGATCAGGAGGCTGTGACTTTGATCTCTTTGAACTCTTACCTCACGATCAGGAGGCTGTGACTTTGATCCTAGGTACCGTAGCGGCAGATATTTCTTTCTCTGGGCACAATGAATAATTATCTGCTGCGAACTCTGTATTGGTGACAGGAAGAGCATCCGGCCAGTAAACACTCAGCTCCATTCAGTTGCCCAGCTCTACCCAGGAAAGAGTTGGGCAACTGAATGGATCTGAGTGTTTACTGGCTGGATGTGAGGGATTACGAGGTCATTAAAAGACAAAAAAATGTTTTCATTGTACAACTAGATGTTTGTAAGGTGCTCAATCTGGATTGCAGACTGATTGACTGACCATCACTCAGTCCGAAATAATATGCTGAACACTGTGTTCAGTCTGAAGTAATATGCTGAACAATAATATGCTGAACACACTTTAACTTTCTGAAAAGTTCTTCATGCAAATAAAAGATGAACTTCTTTTCTGTTTTTGAGACTTGTGATGATTTGATGAAATGTGAGAAAGGAGGTTCAGTTGCAATTTAGCCCACCATTGGAAAACATGTGCTGTGCATGATAATCAGAGGGAACGGTCCCTTTAGTCAGTAAAATGATAAATAGTAGTTTGTCCAAGGCTTTACAAAAAAAAACCTTAACAGAGACTTATTTTAAAATAAAATTCTCCTGTACTGCTGTTTCCCTGGCCACCACTTGGTTTGGAGTGCCTAGCTTGAAAAAACATGAAGTCTTCTCATTGATAGTTTGGGAAGCTATGGAAATGCTAGATTTTGCCACATTCCTTTGGGGAAATTTTTTAAACTGTAATCCTAATCTTTAGAAGAAAGATTCCTTTTGAGCACTTCACAGAGTAACAATACGATAAGGACTACCTATTTAAAACCCAATATCCTATCTTTATTTCTTTACCAATTTTGTTAGTTTTCCATGCAAGTGTTTGAAAAGTACATATCCTAAAGATATTATTTCATAATTTGTATTTCTACTTTCATTTTTGGAAAGTTCTTTATGACCTCTCTAGCATGCAAGTAATGTTTTTATAAAACCAGTTAATGGGTATCTGAAAATATTAATAACTCAGTTGTGGAGTGACTAATCCATCAGGATAATATTTCACAGTTCTTCCCCCCCGTCCCCAGAAGTAGTGTTTCTTTGCTGAGAACACTCTCCTTTTTTTATTTTTTTTAACTTGAAAATTTTATCTGCCTCTATTCTAAGGCATTCATATTTTTGACTAGTTTTAAAACCTAGTCAACTATTTTTGACTAGTTTTAAAACCAGGCCTTATATTCCCCTTTCAGTAGCCCCCAAATCTGCTCCCGAGCATTGGTTCATTTCTGGAGCCAGATTTTAAAGATGGAAATGCTACTGTGTTTTCCCAAAGATAACTCCCAGTCTTATCTTAATTTTTGCTCAGTAAGACATATTAGGACTTATTTTCCAGTTAGGTCTTATTTTCAGGGAAATAAGGTGCTAAATGCATCCATCTGGTTGATGGTCTTAACTGGGGCTTATTTTGGGGGTAGGCTTAAATTACATGCTTGGGCTTATTTTTTGATTGGGTCTTATTTTCGGGGAAACATGGTACAATGAGTGGGTAAAAAAAAAAAAAACCACTTATTATGGTAACAAAAGTTGTGCTGTTATAAATACCTGATCGGATTCCATCAAATGTGGATTTAAGGCGCTCTTGGCAAATGGCAGACCTGTTTTTAATAACATCAAAAGCAAGATAAAAACTAAAGCTTGAACAAAACTGGATAAAAGTTTGCAGGAAGAAGCAATACAAGGATTTGCAACTTGAGTTCTTTTTTGGAGTAACTATATTTAGAAAGCAGGAAATGTTTTTATTAGTGGTTTAGGTACTACTAGGCGCCTAAGTGAAGGGGAGACTGCCAAGTAAGCAAGACAAGTTTTTCCCTACAGCAGGGGTCACCAATATTTTGGACCTCAGGGACCACCAAACTCATAATTTTAAATCCCGGGGACCACTAATATGAATTTTGACTGACAGTGGCTTGCTGATGTTGGTGGGAGAGAGAGAGAGATCTAATCTAACCTCTCTTTCCCCCTTCCCCTCCCTCCCTCCCTCCCTCCTTCCCCCCCCTCTCACACACACACACACACACACACACACAGAGTGAAACACACAGAGGCAGGGATGGGATTCAAATTTCTTAACAACTGGTTCTGTGGGCGTGGCCTAATTTGTGGGTGTGGCTTGGTGGTTATGTGACTGGCTGGGCATGGCTTGTATGTAAATATTATAAATATTTATATGAATATTGAATTTTTTATAAAAAAAGAACAACTTTTGCCCCAAATCAGGCAAAGCAGGCAGGCAGATTGAGTTGCTCACAGGATCACAGATTCATTCAGAGATCTGTGAGATCGGTTACCTGAGCCTGTCACATAAAATTTGCTTGCAAGCAAACACATAAAATTTGCTAGCAAGCAAACTCACAAAATTAACTCACAACACACCATGTATGTAAATATTGAATTTTTTTTATAAAAAAAGAGAGCAACTTTTACCCAAAATCAGGCAAAGCAGGCAGGCAGATTGAGTTGCTCACAGAATCAGATTCACTTAGAGATCTGTGTTTCGGCCATCGGCTAGCTGAGTCTGCACTGCTTCAGTCCTAAGGAAGGTTCGGCTCTACTTTTAAGCAGAGCCAAAGATCTAAAGATTAGCTAGAAAGCAAGAAATCCAATGACTTCTTGCTTTCTAGCTAATCTAAATCTCCTGGCACAGCAGAACAGCTGATGGCTGGAAAAAGGAAAAACAGCAATTTAGCAGGCAAGTTTGCCAGGTAAGGAGTGAGTGGGCAGGGAGGGTTCCTGTGGGCCATGTGGGCAGTGCAGCCTTGTGTTCCTGCACAGCCTGGATTAATTGCTTTGGGGGTTGCTCTGGGGGTGACATTTCTCTGCAGCCCACCAAAATTTTTCATGGCCCACCAGTGGGCCATGGCCCACCAGTTGGCAACCGCTGCCCTACAGCATCACTCCCCAACCTTTGCAGTTGGTGGCCCAGTTGTTGGGGGGAGAGGGGAACTGGGCTGCGCGAGCAGCAGGCCAGCACGCATGCGCACAATTTGACTTGCATGAGCAGTGGGCCAGTGTGCATGCATATAATTGCACTCTGGACCGCTGCTTGTTCAAGTTGAACTGCATGCACATGCTATGGCCAGACATTCGCACTGCCCAGTTCTGAATAGGCCACAGCCCGGTAGTGGGTTGTGTCCCAAAGGTTGGGAATCCTTGTCCTATAGTATATGAGCTAGCCTCCCTTCTCTTTTCCATACAAAGCTAAATGAATGTTTGGGGTACAATAATACTGGGTTAGAAGATTATATTAGCTTTTAAAAATAGTTTTATATTGTTAAATATAAAAACCTATAGCTAAACACAATAGTCAATATTGAAACAGTAATAATAATGAAAAAATAGGTGAAATGTCTGTGTAAACAACCAAACATTTGAACATATTAATCAAACTCTTTTTGCTTGCCCCATTGTTGCAAACAATAAAGTTTTAATTCTAACTCTTGCAGCTTTGACAGAATTCTATAAAAACAATTATTATAGTCTTCTTTACTATGAAGTACCACTGGTTGCAGGCCTATCAAACTGGCGGCCCGGATGCATCATGCACAGGGCATATCCACCTTGGCTCCGCAAAGGCAAAAAACGTTGTGATATATCACGGTATGTCATGTGACACAATTGAGTTTGACACCCGTGGGTTAAAGCATCAGGCTAGGAACTAGGAGTTCTTGTCCTGCTTTGGACACAAAACTAGTTGAATGATCTTGGGCTACTCACTTTCTCTCAGCTCTAGGAAAGTGGCGTTGGCAAATACCTCTGACAAACATTGTCAAGAAAACTGCAGGGACATGTCTAGGCAGTCTCCAAGAATCAGATACAATTGAACAGAAGAAAAAAAATAGTTAAGAGAGTACCTTATGATAAATAATCATTATAATCAAACAAGAAAAGCTAAGCTGGAAGAGCTATAGAAGAAAGCAATATGAAATATTAAGCAACATAAAACCACTTAAGTCTTCCCACAATTATAACCCTCATGCCATCTGATGAAATACATGCCGTAGAAATCACATTTACAGAGAGCATGTATTGCACAGAAATCTCTGTCTCAGCTTACAATGATCACATGTAGAGCAAAACATTACCTGTGAAATCAACCAGAAAAAGCTGGAATGTGGTTCGTTTACCCTTTGGCTTCCACTACTTCTGTTGTTTAGTACAAAATGGGATCTATGAAACTGTTAACTGAATTGATCAGTGTTGCCATTTCACATCTTGGTGCTATTCAGATGTGTTCGGACTCCAGCTGCCATCAGCAAGAGCAGGGAATGAGGCATTTTGTAAGAGAGGAAATGGCTGAAAAGAGATGAGTGTGTTATTGTTCCTCTGTTCCTTTCTTCCTTCCCTTTATTATCTTTGTACCAGATAGAGTCAAAATGGGAATGGTAAGAAGTGTCAGAATAGAAGACAACTGAGAAAAGTAAGAGTTGAGTGATCTTCCAGAGATGTCTAATAGTGTCCCATATTGTGAACCATTTCACTGTAGATTTGTATGTGACCGTAGAGAAGATTGAGCATTATGCCATGTGAAGAGATGGATCACAACAACATCTGAATGAAGAACCTTCTTAGTGACATCACCCTCCAGCCCTAGGATTCCTGTCCGAATTTTATAAGTCCTTTTTTTTTGCTAGTACTTAAATATTTACTGGAAATCTGGGTCTCTGATAACTATCAGATTATGAGTGTGAGAGAGAGCAAAATTTGATTACATCATATGTATATTGCAATAAATAATACCTATATTTGCATTCACTAATAATTAATCTGTGTATTGCATTCAGATACTCTGTTGAAACATACAGTAAGGGTACATATTATTATTATCATCATCATCATCATCATCATCATCATCATCATCAATGAGATTTCTATGCCGCCGTATCTCCCTGAGGACTCAGGGCGGCTTACAATCATAAAAAAGAACAATACAAAAATTAAAAAACTATTAAACTGGAAATCTCACAAACCATTAAAATTTAAAACTACAGCTAAAAACTCTCCCACCCCATCAGTCCGGGTAGGCAAGTTGGAACAGCCATGTTTTTAGGCCACGGCGGAAAGATTGGAGATCAGGGGCCACACGCTCCAGGGGCAGCTGGTTCCATAGGGTGGGTGCTCCCATAGAGAAGGCCCTACTCCTGGGGGCCGCCAGCCAACATTGCCTGGCTGATGGCACCCCAAGGAGGCCCTGCCGGTGGGAGCGCACGGGACGTCGGGAAACCGTTATTGGCAGCAGGGTCTCCCGCAAATACCCCAGTCCAATGCCATGAAGGGCATATTAAATACTTACCACATGAAACAAGTCTATTTTATTCCATTTTGCATCCCAGGGCAAACGTCTGAAAACAGATGAAGCTGTTTTAATCTGTTCTACAAAGAAAGGTGCAGTACTTACTGCAGTACTCTAATGAACTATAATTTTTTATAAATTTCTGCCATAGCTTGCACCAGAAACAAAAGGTGTGATTCACTGGATAATGGATATTCCCTTTGTACTGTCTGCCAATCTTCATGGTGGGGACCTTGTGGCAAATTACCCATATGACGAGACTCGGACTGGTATGTATTGTAAATCCAAGGCTGAATAGCCTTGGTCAGCTTCATGACTGTGCTGAATTCTGAATAGCATGCTGAGAACCACATTCCCAACCTGGACAGATTACATTTTACTGTCCATTATTTTATTATTTGCATTATTTATAAGTTTTAATTTCCTCTTTTTTTGCCTGTTACTGCAGACTTCCCAGAATAAACTATTTTTTTTCTTTTTAATCAGTAGAGAGGCAGAGTTTTTTTCCCTTCTTTTCTTTATGGTATGTTGTAGTTTTCTAAATCGACAAAACAACTTTTTATTTTCCTTTTTAAGGCTGGAAGAGCCCTGTTCTGACCCAAGCCTCGTTCAAAGAAAGCAAACACCAACAGAGATAAAAGCAAAACCTTTTTAATGCTTCTCCGTGAATTCCGTTCATTCACAGTAAAATGCTATTAAAAACTAATTGTCCCAGATAAAAACAAGCCTTGCCAAGGTTTTGCAAGGCTGCCAAGAACACTAGATTAAATTGCAAGGAAATAATCAAAACCAAAAGTCTCCAAACACAAACCAGGATAGTCCAAACTTCCACAAGACTTGAAGTGCAAGAACTTTGCTTCCTGCAAAGAATCCCACCTCTGAGGGCTGGCTTTTATCCCTTAAGGGAGGGGCCATCACCTTGCAGCCTTACTCTTGAGTTGCCTGTGCTGCTGCAGTTGCTCTTTTCTTCGAGCAGCCCTGCGTGCACACGTACTGGGCACAGGCTCCTCGGGGGCCTCTGCATCACTGCTGCCAGCCTCCACAAGCTCCGAAGGCAGCACTCCACTCTCTGATAGTCCCAGCCCCTCCCTACATCACACGCAGGCCCCTCATCCAAGTCCTCACTCTCTGAGACCTCAGCCATCCACACCTGCTGCTGGCGAACCACAACAAGCCCATGGAAGAGGAGGGGAAAATAACTCTGGAGTAGGTTTTAGGGGTATAATAATGAGGATGAGATTATACCATTCTTCTTACTTTAGTCTAGTTGTGTTTTAGTTTTTTCATGTTGCTGAAACAGCTTATTAAGAGAATATGTATCTCAATGTGACTGTTCTAATTAAACACCAGTGGTTTTCATATGAAGCTCTTGTCATGGATAATCCTGAATTTTAAATGATCTAGGTTCAGATTAAAGTTGGCCTACATTCTCTCTTTTTCTTTCCATCTTTTATTATGTATTTTACTACTGTTCCCCCAGGAAGTGCACATGAATACAGCTCCTGTCCAGATGATGCTGTTTTCCAAAGCTTAGCCCGAAGCTATTCGTCTTTTAATCCAGTCATGTCAAACCCGAATCGGCCACCATGTCGCAAGAATGATGATGACAGCAGTTTCATTGATGGGACAACTAATGGTGGTGCTTGGTATAGCGTTCCAGGAGGTTTGTGTTGCTGAAATACAGCATTTTAATCTTATACTTACAGTAGGTCAGAATAGAGTTGAAAGTAAAAATCTAAGCCAAATATGAATTATTAAAGAACACATTTATAGAGCGCATAATGTATTAAATTCTGCAAATATCATAGAATTCATACAGTTGTTGCCAGAAGGATTTGCAGGCTGTTGGTGAGGTTGCTCCCTTTTCTGTTGCAGGGTGATCTAAAAAAAGCTTGTCTTTCACAATGAACTTCTGCAGGCATCAATGGAGGAAGTGGTGTTTAAATAATAATGTTTCCCTGAAAATAAGACCTATCCCCAAAATAAGCCCTACCTTGACTTTACATGTGTGCCCAATATAAGTCCTACCCCCCCCAAATAAGCCCTAGTTAAGACCCCTCCCACTCTGGGGTGCATGGGGTGGGGTGAGGCGCACAGGTAAAAATTAACCTAGTGTGGGGATGGGCAGTGGAGTTGCCCTACTACTTACCTTCGGAGAGTTGCAGCCAGACATCGCACACCCCAACACCTGCCTTGTCTGGTCGGCCAATTTCTTCTGTGGCTGCTTGCCACCATTTTCCCCCATCGCCCCCAGACTCCATTTTGCTGTCAGAGGCCTTCAGGAAAGGCCTCTGCAGCCGAAAAACAAGGTTTGTTCCTGATACAATATAAGGTTAGTACCAGAGATGGTATTCAGCAGGTTCTGACCAGTTCTGGAGAACTGGTAGTGGAAATTTTGTGTAGAATATAGTAAATGTAGTAAACAATGACTTTACCATGGGTAAGTTGCCATCTCATAATTAACACTGATACACTGTATTTCTTGAAATTGCACTATCTTAAAAGAAGTCCATTTCAAAATCCTTGGTTTTCAAGGCTTCATCGGTCATGATGTTATTATCTGTTATTAACTCATTTTACTTGGAAACAGTTGAATTGTACCTGGAAGTTCTTTGACGCCTAAGTAGGATTTTTGAAGCCAAATGTATCAGCAAAATATATAGACCAAATGTAATATTAAATGTGGTGTGATAATTACCTGGCCTGAAGGTCTTGTAAATAGACCAGTATATGTGTACCAGACATATACATATATGGGTTTTGAATTTTCTATAGTACACATCTATTTATTCCAACTGATCCCAGCTAATTATTTCCACTTAACTTTAATTTGATATGCTTTAGAACCCACTGCCTATTAAATGTCAACTTTTGTATATGTAATTACATAGGTATGCAAGACTTCAACTATCTCAGCAGCAATTGCTTTGAAATCACCGTGGAGCTTAGCTGTGAAAAATTCCCTCCAGAAGAAACTCTGAAAACCTATTGGGAGGACAACAAGAATTCACTTATCAGTTACATTGAACAGGTAAATTTTTCCTGGAGAACAAAGTTGGGACATTTGTCGACCATCGAGTGTTATACTTAGTTTTGGGTGAACATAGAGCCAGAAATAGTTTTGGGTGATCATAAGGCTCATTGCTTCATCATTTGAACTACAGCTTCACTCCTTCAAATGTGTCCTGTTTCAAACACACAAACATGCAGTTGCTAGGTGATGGTAGCAGTTTGCTTAAGATGGTACGGATAAACAGCAGATAAGCAAATTAATATCAACAGAGTGTCCTGGAAACAAAGCTTAGACATCTAACTGGTTTTGCTTTAAACAGGAGCATTCAGAAAAGAGGTTCAGACGGTCAAGCCAGGTTCCTTACTCAGTCCAAAGGTCAGAGTTTCTTCTATGAACAGAATATACAGAAACAATATGCCAGACACAGGCAATTGGACTTTCAATAGCAAAACAAGGCCACCTCTTAAATCAGTCTGCAGCCAGCTGTCCTCTAATTAAGACAGTCACCCCCTTGCTTGCCAAGGAGCCTCAGTGAGCATCTTTATTGCTGAATCTGAAGATTTAAGAGCTGTATCTTATCTGTTCCAACTATTCTGATAATGTCTCTGTTTGATCAGTCTCAAGTGATTCATGGCTTGGTCTTCTGAAGTTCACATTCTGCTGGCTCAGCTGGAATGGATTCAGAGTCACCTGAATCCTGAGCTATGACAAAATGTAAAGAAAGCACTGCCAGTTTTCAGAAGTCGAGGTCAGACAGGACGGTGATGTCTGAATAAAGAGGACTTGGAGATGAGCACTATAGATTTCCTGTCCTTGTAGTAAAACCAACCAACCAACCTTTTCTCTCTGGAAAGGGCAGGTACTCAATGTTGCACTTGAAGAATAATTTTTTTAAAAAATTCATATTTATATGCCGCCCTTCTGTAAGATTCAGGGCGGCTTACAATTTTTGGAGCACAACCCAATGCGCTCAGCAATAGCCTTCATTCCATTGTATATGCCTGCTTATTACTAGGGCTTTTTTGGCTCCCCCAAGCAACATTTTTACAAAGTCAGCTTATTGCCCCCAACAATCTTGGGTCCTCAATTTACC
This sequence comes from Naja naja, assembly GCA_009733165.1. Taxonomy (NCBI): domain Eukaryota; kingdom Metazoa; phylum Chordata; class Lepidosauria; order Squamata; family Elapidae; genus Naja; species Naja naja. The sequence continues at coordinate 75,415,491 of CM019151.1, read as the reverse complement.
TACCCCAGGAGGATGGAAAGCTGAGTCAACCTTGAGCCTGGTGGGATTCGAACCTGCACTAATTGCAGGCAGCTGGAACTAAGTGCTAGGCGTTTAACAGCCTGCACCACCAAGGCTCAATTGCACCCTTCATGTTGAGATTTAAAGAACTGCTAGAAAGCCTAGTGAACATCTCAGTATGATACATGTTTACACATAAGCTACATTCCATTCAGCTCAATGAATTTGTTTTTGAAATATATATGGTAGGAGAGAAGCAAGTGTTAGCATTACCCTATATGGCTATAATTATACATGATTGGGGTTGATTTGAAGTAGAAACAAAGGTGGGATCAGGATTCACCGATATCATTTTGAACTTTTTATTTGTATCTGACTTCAGTTTCTACTTTGGAAAAAATAGTTCAAATTAAAAGATTTGTTACATTATATGTAATACCAAACCTAGGAGAATTCTGAAATTGACAGCTTATTTTGAGATACCATGATGCAATTGGAAAAACTACCAAAGTTCACTGAATAAAATATGGGCTTAAGCATTAAAACTTTGAATGCATAGTCTTGATCCTTTGCACCTGACAGCACCTGATTTGTAGCCAAGCAGGAATCTGAAGAAGACAAACCCTGAACATATAGAGAACTTCATGTGCCCAAGATTTTCTACTGATACTCTGATGACACACTCTGATGACATGTATAAATCACATGTGATTTCACTTTAACCAGCTCTAAGAACCATTTGGCTCTTATAGAAGATTACCATATTCCTCCTCCTCACTTTGTCTTAGTAACCAGATGAATTCTATAACCCAAAGATGACCCTTCTGGGAACATGCCCTCACTATTCATGGTACCCAATAACCACCTCTCAAGAATCGTTATCCATTTCTTATAATGTACTTGCTTTCTTCATTGTTCTACAGTTGGAAGGCTCATGAGGGACCAGTCAGCACAGGAAACCTATTTCTTCAGTAGACAAAACTATCTACATGTAATTTTATATTTATATTAAGCTTCTTTGTGCCAACTTGTCATTTAACAGATAATCAGAGTTGGAAGGGACCTTATAGGTCATCTAGTCCAACCCGCCGCCCAAGCAGGTGACCCTACACCATTTCTGACAAATGGCAGTCCAATCTCTTCTTGAAAGTCTCAAGTGATGATGCTCCCACATCTTCCGAGGGCAAGCTGTCCCATTAGTTGATTCTTCTCACTGTCAGAAAGTTTCTCCTTATTTCCAGGTTAAATCTCTCCTTGTTCAGTTTCCACCTATTATTCCTTGTCTGGCCTACAGGCACTTTAGAAAATAGCTTGACCCCTTCCTCCTCTCTGAGGCAGCCCCTGAAATATTGGAAGACTGCTATCATGTCTCCCTGGGTCCTTCTCTTCACTAGACTAGCCAGGCCCAGTTCCTGTAACCGTTCTTCATATGCCTACGTTCTTCGTAGTCCCTAATCATCCTGGTTGCTCTTCTCTGTACTTTTTCTAGAGTCTCAACATCTTTTTTATAATGTGGTGAACAAAACTGGATGCAGTACTCTAGGGGTGTTCTTACTAAGGCTTTATAGAGTAGTATTAGTACCTCACTTGATCTTGATTGCATCCCTCTGTTGATGCAACTTAGGATTGCATTAGCTTTTTGGGCTGCTGCTGCACACTGCTGGCTCATATTTAGCTGGTTGTCCACTAAGACTCCAAGATCCCTCTCACAGTTACTGCTATTGAGCCTGGTTTCACCCAGTCTATATGTGCACTTTTGGTTTTTCTTGCCTAAGTGTAGGACTTTACTTTTCTCTACACTGAATTTCATTTTGTTAGATACGGCCCAGTGTTCTAGTCTGTCAAGATCCATCTGGATCTTGAGCCTATCTTCTTGGGTGTTTAGCTATTCCTGCCAGCCTAGTATCACCTGCAAATTTGGTAAGTTCCCCTTCTATTCCCTCATCTAAGTCGTTAATGAATATATTGAAGAGTACTGGGCCTAAGATAGAACCTTGTGGCACCCCACCGCTTACTTCCCTCCATGTAGACTTAGACCCATTAAGGACTACTCGTTGTGTATGGTTTGTCAGCCAGTTGCGAGTCCATCTAGTGGTGGTGCTATCTATTCCACTTTTTTCTAAAGTAGGTTATGGTCTACTTTGTTGAATGCCTTGCTGAAATCTACATATATTATGTCCACAGTATTTTGCTGGTCTACTAATTTAGTCACTATGTTGAAGAATGAAATAAGATTGGTTTGCCATGATCTGTTCTTAACAAACCCGTGTTGACTTGTATTTAACTCATAGTTGGAATTTTTATTCTTTCAATTTTTGTTTGTCAGCATAATATCTTTCTGAAAAGTGAACAGGGAACAGATTTGGTATGGCAGGACAAAGAAAGATGGAGATGAAAAATAGGCATCATGCTGAAGATGGTGAAAAAGAAAATTTCCCAGTGCATTCCTATAGAATAGGCAGCTGGGAGCAATTTGAAACTGGTGACTGATGTAGTCTAAAGCCTTGTCCTAGTCACATGATTCAGAATTGTCACATGTATCATATGCACCCAGAGCACACATATTGGCACATGGAACAACTGCAGAAACACAAACACCTACAGAGATGCACAACTTCCAGAAAAGAGAATCAACATGTCCGCTTATAGCAAAAATTGATAAGGGGTCTAAAAATAACTCTTCCTTTTTGTTGTTCTACAAGTATTAAAAATTACATCATTAAACTGATTGGGAAAACAGCCTTATCAGAACTAAGCGAATATATTAACTTCTGAAATGAGATTAGAGTGACCCTTTGAGAATCTAATTCCCAATTCTGTGACTAAGGAAGGACTATTTCCTGAAATCAGACATTAAGTCCAAAATTTGACATATGAAATCACCTCCGGGTGAGATTCAAGGTTTTAGTATTAACATTCAAAGTCCTACAAGGCATGGGTCCGGGATATCTATGGGAGTGTTTCCTGCTGATATCGAGTACCAACCGCCCTGTACGAGTGCACAAACAGGGGCTTCTCGGGCTGCTGTCGGCAAGTCAATGCCGGTTAGCGGCGCCCCGGGGATGGGCCTACTCTGTGGCAGTTCCCGCCCTGGGGAATCAACTACCCCTGGGCCTGCGCCTGGCCCCTGACCTCCGCACCTTCCGCCACAACCTGAAAACCTGGCTATTCAAACAGGCCGGGCTGTGCTGACCTCCTGGGGGTGGGGGTTTTAAATTTTATAATACATACTGGGTTTTTTAGTATAATTGGACTTGTGACTGTTTAATATTTTTTAAAATAATTTATTGTTGTGGTTGGTTTTAGTTGTGAGCCGCCCCGAGTCCTTGGAGATGGGGCGGCATACAAGTCTAATAAATAAATAAATAAATAAATAAATAAATAAATAAATAAATAAACAAATAAACAAACAAACTCACCCCAACCACTTAACTACAGAAGGGGCTTATTCATGTTGATGGCTATATTTACACAGTTATATTTTACTTTCTAAACTGGAAAATACCTTTTATGCGTCTACACACATCCCCTTTGCACAAAATGCAGTTGAATGAGGCAGTCTCTATTTAAATGATAGTTTTCTGTTTTATCAACTCACTTTCAAACTTGGCCATGTTTTAAAAATCATAAGGTTACTTTAATGTTGTGGTTTGTTCTGAATCTGGTAACCAGTTCATCAGTTTGAGTAAAATGTGAAACAGAAAGGAGGAGGTGTACCTTTAAGTCACTGTTGGCTCCTGAAGCAGTCCTTGCAGTTTCCCTACCAAAGTAGCAAAGTGGTTTGCTACTGCCTCCTTACTGGAAACAATCATTAGAGGTTTTAAAAGTCAAATGAGTATTCAGCAATTTTCAAAATATTGCTTGAAGAGGCTCTATGATTAGTCTACCAGCAACAGGCTCTTAAACATTACATGCTCATACTGACAATGATTTGAAATGTGATTATCCAGTACAGAAATTTTCTCTGAGACTGAATTTACTAACTTTAATAGGAAGCAAATAGTGGTGAATTGTTCTAAATTCTTTTTCTCTTTTCTTTTGTAAATAGATTATTTAGAGCAGTGGTGGGATTCAAATTTTTTTACTACCGGTTCTGTAGGCGGGGCTTGGTGGGCGTGGCTTGGTGGACGTGGCTTGGTGGCATGGCAGGGCAAGGATACTGCAAAATCTCCGTTCCCATCCCACTCCAGGGGAAGGATACTGTAAAATCCCCATTCCCTCCCCACCCCACTAACCTGCTTTCCAGCTCCTTTTTCCTGTGCAGAGGAACAAAAGAAGACCCAGCCAATCAGCTGGGACTTGGGAGGCAGGCAATAAATGGAGGTGAGGCTAGTCAGAGGTGGTATTCCGAACTACTCAGAATTTCCGCTACCAGTTCTCCAAACTACTCAAAATTTCTGCTACCAGTTTTCCAGAGCTGGTCAGAACCTGCCGAATACCACCTCTGATTTAGAGAAATATCAAGACTTTTTGTGCTTTATTTTTAAGATACATCGAGGAATAAAAGGATTTGTTAGAAATCTTCAGGGTAATCCGATTGCTAATGCCACAGTTTCTGTAGAGGGGATAAACCATGATATTACATCAGGTAAGTATTCACATGTACCACATTGAGACATTTGATGAATAAATGTAGATGGATAAATACATGGATAAATATAGCAATATCTTTTTATATTTTTTGGAAGGTGGGTGGGATGGCCCTGCATTCCTTGCATATGACTTTGGAAAGCAAAGAGCATATCAGTAGAGGAATAATTGCAAAAGTAATCTTAGCCTTTCTTGCCACTGAGGAAAACTTCTAATGGCCAAAACGTTCTTTTTCATATGGAGAGGCATCACCAAAAAGAAACGCAGAGTTTCCACTTCTAACATGTGTGTGTTCAGGTTTTTAAAATAAACATTGGAACTAGAAAACCGCATTGTTAGACTTATCTAGAATGAGCCCATTTTCCTGTTTCATTCAGGACGAAATCTGAATCTCAGTTCAGAAATTCAAATCTTTATGCCTTTTTTTTAAAATTCATATTTATATCTCGCCCTTCTCTGGAGACTCAGGGCGGCTTACAATGTTTGGAGCACAACCCAATGCGTTCAGCAATAGCCTTCATTCCATTGTATATGCCTGCTTATTACTAGGGCTATTTTGGCCCACCTCAAGCGGCATTTTTTACAAAGTCAGCTTATTGCCCCCAACAATCTTGGGTCCTCAGTTTATCTACCCCGAGAGGATGAAAGGCTGAGTCAACCTTGAGCCTGGTGGGATTCGAGCCTGCAGTAATTGCAGGCAGCTGGAATTAAGTGCTAGGCATTTAACAGCCTGCACCACCAAGGCTCTTATGCCTTCATTTAACTATAATTGGAAGGCCACAGTTTAATTAAACTACTTTTAATGGACAAAATGTTCAGGATTAATGGCCTCTTATGAAAATAGATGATATCTATCAAACGTTGGTCAATGGGTGGAGAAAACCGTGCTGAATTGCTATATAAAAGAAACTGAAAATAAGCTTTTATATTTTATTTCAGAACTGGATAAATCCAGATAAAGTTTCTCGCTCTCAGTCAATCAGATCTGCTGAATTAAAATTGACATTTGCAAAACTGCAGTCCTTTCTCTTATTGCCTGGATTCTTAATCCAGTTGTCCTATTTACAGCAAAAAGAATGAACATAAGCCTTGCATTATATTAAGACATTCCTGAGAAAAATAGCTAACGCTCATGAATGTCTTAAAAATAATGCAAGGTTTTATGTTTTCATGCTTTAAGATGGAAAGTAGAAAAATATACTGGCTTCCAGTAAAAAGGCCCCTTTCCAAAATGTATTTTGCACCTGGCTCCAGTTGCATCCTTAGATTCTAATTAGAAAACAAACCAGATCAACCATATTTCAGTGCAACTGAAGCATGTTCCTAAAAGTTTTCCAAAAATAGTGGCATCTTTCTGTTTCTTTAGCAAAGGATGGTGATTACTGGAGGCTATTGGTACCTGGAAATTATAAAGTGACAGCTTCAGCACCTGGCTATCTAGCAATCACTAAAAAAGTAGCTGTTCCCTTTAGTCCTGCGATTAGGGTAAGTGATACCATTTTTGCATTTAACTTATAATGCCCGTTCCTATCTTAATTGTTTTTTTTAATGTTTTGTACATCAAGTCTCATTGGAACTCTGTGAAATATTTTCAGTATTTCTGATGTGGAAGATAAAAATTCTGTCAGAAAGGAATAGAGAGAAAGGCAAGCAAACAAAATATTACATAACATACGGGGGGAAATTGACAGTGGTTTTACAGTGAACAAAAGAAAACTTGCTTTTCTATTACAGTGATTATGGTAAAGCAGATCCAACAAAAGAAGAAAAAATCTAATCAAAAGAGAAAGACAAAGAAAGATCTATATAATATCCATAGACAGCAGTATAAAACCAATTCAGCCCTTCAAATCTAGACCAGGTACAAGTGGCACTTAAAAATCTGTGAACCCATTTGAATGTTAAATATTTCTGCAAAGGCATGATCTAAAACATGATTTGTTCTCCACACGATTCCTAAAACTAGATATAACATTGACTTTAATACTGTAGAAGTGTTCAAGAACCCAAAGTAAGCAGTTCATGCAAGTAAGCCATCAACATCCCTGAGTCTGAAGGAGAAATGGGCTGAAATTTCCCCAAGTGAGCACACAGGACTGATCAACAATTTTCAGAAATGTTGAATTGCAGCTGCTATTCCTCTGTTGCAGAGGTCTCCAAACTTGGCAGCTTTAAGACTTGTGGACTTCAACTTGCAGAAATTTCCAGAATACTTTGTCATGTAGCTTTGCCTCAATGAAGAAATGAACAAGTATAGTGTTTTTATTCATTTGTTTAAATGTGTTCACTTTATCTAGCTTTAGGACTTGGTGGGAAAACAGTTCATTTTTTTTAAAGTCATGTTTATGCAGAAATATCCAAAAATCAAGAGTTTGAGCACCACTGTATATGGTTCGAATTGAAAACTAGAAGAACTTGGTTTTTACTTAGCTTGGTGTTTTCATTACAGAAAGTCTTTTGTTCATTCCTGTCTTTAAAAGGTTGTTAGCTAAAACACTGAAAACCTTCCTCTAAATTCTCTATTCTGCTAAAATAAATCCTAGATACAAAAAAGAAAAATCCTACTGCCACCTATAGCCCTTATCCACAAAATATTCCTGCTTTAGTGTAAGATTTTCATGGACAGTCAAATTCAGTAAGATATAATAGGAAGGTGGAGCATTAAAAAAAAGAACTTATATCATATGAAAAAAATATGCCTACTTATAACTTGCTGAAAGCATTATGCACAATTTCTTAGCAAAATATGTACGATTGCAGACTTAAATATTTCATTGGGGTGCTACATCATTGAGATGTAGACTTAAATGCAGAATTACTGAAATAAGTCAGAATTACATTAGTTATGATTCTCATTGATTTCAGTGGATGTATTGTGAGGCAGATTTTTTTCAGGACAGGGGTGTCAAACTCACGTTGTCATGTCGTTATGTGACATATCGCGACTTTCCCCCCCTCTTCGCTAAACTAGGGGTGGGCATGGCCAGTGTGTGATGCATCCGGCCCACAGCCCACAAGTTTGACAGCCCTGTTCTAGAATCATCATAATTGTATCTGTCTGTCCATCCATCCACCCATCTATCCATGTATCTTCTCAGTAATGGCTGGGTAATTTTTTTTTAATTCATATTTATATCCCGCCCTTCTCCGGAGACTCAGGGTGGCTTACAATTTTTGGGATACAACCCAATGCGCTCAGCAGTAGCCTTCATTCCATTGTATATGCCTGCTTATTACTAAGCGGCATTTTTACAAAGTCAGCTTATTGCCCCCAACAATCTTGGGTCCTCAGTTTACCTACCCTGAGAGGATGGAAGGCTGAGTCAACCTTGAGCCTGGTGAGATTCGAGCCTGCAATAATTACAGGCAGCTGGAACTAAGTGCTAGGCTATTAACACCCTGCACCACCAAGGCCCTTAATTTGAGACAATGTGGACAATCTCTAGTGTGGAAATGGACTTAAGTCTAGTATATATATAATTTTAGGTAATAAGTCCAATTTTTTCACTTATAAATTAAGAATATTAGAATTCATGTTTGCTTCCTCTTTCTAGGTTGATTTTGACTTGGAGTCATTGTCTGAAAGGAAAGAAGAGGAAAAGGAAGAGCTAATGGAATGGTGGAAGATGATGTCAGAAACTTTAAATTTTTAAGCAGAAGTTCTGAATTCACATCTTTTAATCTACTATGTGTTCATTTAGTGTACTGTACTGTGAAAAGTCCCTACATTTTAGATTTTGTGTAGCTCATAATACGTAACTTCGGGGTGGGCTGAGTAATTTTTTTAATGCCAATAACATATTCTCCATAAAAGTATATTGCTGGAACCTTTTATGCCATTTTTGCTGTCCTACATATTCAACTTGAAGGGGAAATACCCACAAAAATATATCCTTTCTCTAAAGTGACTGTGAATATGAGTGTTTTACTATCATAAATATGCAGGCTAAGTACATTAAAAAGCTATAATAAATAATAGTCACTTGCAACAGCAGCCACAAATATTTGTCCATACAGGTAAACCTATTTAGTTTTTTTTCAAAATTAAAAAAAATCATAATGGCACTGAAAATATATATGATAAGAACTTAGTCTTGTACATAACAATTAAAGTTTCTGTGGAAGAGCCATATAAAATAAGGATCCAAGTACTTGGGTATTACATATACTACTCATATGGAAATGGCTTACATTGTTCTTAAGAAAAAATAATACATTTTTCCTCTTGTGTTTATTAATGTTCCTAAGTGATGTGGTAATAAGATTAAAAATTCTGGATGGATAAACAGTTAACATATAGTAATGTATATTCCTCATTTTTTGTGCTTGCAATATATTATTTGTGTTATTCTGTTTTTCAGTAACTGTATGGATTAAGTGTACATGGTTTGCAGAAGAAAACTTCCATTTTCTTTGTATGAAGATCAGAAAATTCCCTCCATAACTGATCCATCAGCTGCTTCTTTTAATATGGATTGGAAATTCAAGATATAGTCTTAAATGTAAAAAAATGTAAACATGTTTTCTGTGAGAAGCAATTTCTCTAGGTTCAGTGGAATTTATTTCCTGGTCACTCATCTTGAATTCAACCACTGCTAAAAATAATCATTTGGATTGTAAGGGTACATCCTCTGAAATAGAGAAATTTCCAGGTGAACCACGATTGTTTAAATTGGCACTAGCACTTAGGGGAGCAACCTGCTTTTCAGTGTAAACTAGCACACAGAGGATAACAGGATCAGCCTAAAAGGCGAAACTCATTTTGTCAAAATAAATTAATCTCTGTTTTGATGTTTCTTTTTAGACCTATGCAGTACTTTAGTTTTGATTCCTCAAATGCATTTCAGGATGTGTGGAAGCTCAAATTTACTGCAACATTTTAAGTAGCTGCCTCTTATCTGGGGATTTTGTGGCATAACTGCTTTAAGATGCTCCAGAGAGGGAGTGTGTTTGTTGTTCTCTTCTGCTCTGAAGCAATCCTGGCCCTAGTTTCCATATCACATATTTTAACAGCTTTTCAGCGTTGCTTGTCACTGGCTCCTCCCACACGTATACTATTGATAGATGACTCCTCTCCTTGTTTTAAATTACATATATACTACCAGTGAGCAGCAGATGAATTTGAAGATACACTTTTACCATATATGCTTCATACTTGAAACATCCCTAGAAGAAAGGTGAAGAGAGTGAAAAGTTGTTTCTTTGCATACTGTGGACTCATAGCTCAGTCTCTGGTGTCTCTAGGATTTTAAGTAGCATAGTAGTAAAAGTTTCCCTGGAAAGCTACTCAGTGCAAATGACCAAAGCGTGACATCAACTGGACTTTCTGGATTATTCGTTTGTTGAATTGCTAAAATATGCAAGGCTGTAAAACAGTTTTATGATGTAAGGAATTCAGTGTTTAGTTTTAAATGGCACAAATTATCTTACAATTAAAAAGTCTATTTAATCTGAAAAACAAAAGATTAAAAGAATGCCTGAGACCCTTTTGCTTTCAATTTATCAGATGGCTTGAGATATTTTATCGAAATGTTTTATGTCCCTTTTTTTCCCTCTTGGGACAGTGCTCAATATTTTCTTGCTGATGCTATCCTCACATGCCATCCATTTCATACAAATGAAAATATAAGGGTTTGTCAAATGTTCAGAATGAATTATTTTCTCCCGAGGCCTAAGCATCACTTGGCATTCCTAAACACTGAAGTATTAAGTATCTTGAAGCCACAGGAATGCATACATTAGTCATATCTGTGTAGCACATTTGGGTGCCTGGGACTGGATAAGCTAAACTCTAAACAATAACTGAAAACTGAGTAATTTTAATGCAATATATAACCAAAGCAAACCACTTCTACAGACACCACTGGTTATAATTGAGGGTGATCACAAATAAAACCTTTCAAAAGACTTGTATGATTGTGGGTCAAAAATGTTTTGCAAATCAGAATTCTGAAATTAATCAGAATAGCAGTACACATTATCTGTACTCTTCCAATTAATATAACTGAGTGGATGGAGAGATGTACATGCACTCCCTGATTTCAAAAGTTATATTTCTGCTTCAGTTTGCCAAATGTAGAATGGGAGTAACTACATTCATTTTAATAGGAATTTGACAATTGCTGAGATAATGTTATAGCTTTAACAAAGCAATTTAAAAACAATATTTAATAGTAATTACCAAGTTGCAATCTACAATCTACAGTATTGAAATTGCTTTGACATTTTTCGAATAAAGCTGTTGTGATAATTCCAACACATAAGCTACTTTACTATGAACATCATAGAAATGGATATTGAACATGACACCTTCAAAACTCTCAGCTACAATTCCTCCCAACAAAACACAACATCCATGAACAAGTACTTCCAACATTTGAAGCCTCCTCGTTCCTCATAGTTGCCATTGTGGGAAAGGTAGCCCCATAAAGATCAGGTGTTTGAAAAGCTGCAGCAGTGCATTTCCATTCTCCAATCACTCTCAATAGTTTAAAAAATCCATTGTCTGCAATCTTCAGATCTATCCACAAATGAAACTTCAAAATGCAATGGTTTTGTCTTCTGTCTTACACTTTTGAATCTCTTTGGTTGGTGCAATACTTTTGCAAATTAGCTTTGTGGCAATGATGATACTAAATAGCAGAATTTCTTTGCCTAAGGTGGTATTTTTTGTTTTGTTCTCACAACAGCATTCTGCTCCAGTCTGGCACTCAGAGGAGCTGCAGCTGCCTCTGGTAGTTTTACCTCTCAATCATACAGAAAAAAACAACAACGACCCAGGCTTGGTTGAAGTGGAAAACTTGGCAGTTTTAAATGGGGTTGAATGTCTCAGGCTTTTGAGTATTTGGCTGTAATCATCAAGAATGGGAGCAGGGCTGGCTTGAGAAAGGGAATCTTTAGACAAAGTAGGAGGAAGAGGTTTGAGAATTTTCCTAAGCAGGGGAAAGGGTGTAGAAAAAAGGTTTGTTTTCTGATATAGGCAGTATTCGTCAAGAAACAAACAAACGAACAGAAAACCAGAGCCAAGATAGAAACGTACAAGAACATACTCATTCTAAGAAACATTGGGGAACCCCCAATTCAGAGATAGAAAGCTTTCTGAAAGATGGAAAAGCACCTTCAAATGGTTACACTTCCTATTGAGCTTGATGTAGAGCACGGGTGTCAAACTCGATCGTGTCATGTGATGTTTTTTGTGTGTCATGTGATGCATTTTTTGCCTTTGCGGAGCCAGGGTGGGTGTGGCCTCATGATGCATCCGGCCCACAGGCTTCCAGTTTGACAGGCCTGAGATTCTAGAGTTATGCTGGAGAACTGAGGTGATAACCTGGATCTAGGGCACATGATTAAAAAATTTGAATGATCCTGGCATTACTAAGCTTTGGGACTGTAGCCTTTGAGAACAGTTTGCTCAGTTTTAAACTAGTAGTTCTGTTTATTTCATTTTAGTTTACTTTTAAAGAAAGGGACAAAAACAGGTCTGTGTGTAAAGGGAAAGAACATTTATCTCTGGGTGTGTAGAATCCTGTAGTATTTGAACTGTCAAGACTGAAGATCAACCCTGTTGGTACAGTGGTTAGAATGCAGCATTGCGGGCAAACTCTGCCCACAGCCTGGAGTTTGATCCTGATGGACTCAAAGTTGACTTAGCTTTCCATCCTTCTGAAGTCAGTAAAGTGAAGGCCCAGTTTATTGGGGGCAATATGCTGACTCTGTAAACCACTCAGAGAGTTCTGTAAAGCACTATGGAGCAGCATGTAAGTTTTTTTTTTTAAATTACATTTATATGCCGCCCTTCTCCGAAGACTCAGGGCGGCTTACAATTTTTGAGATACAACCCAATGCGCTGGGCAATAGCCTTCATTCCATTGTATATGCCTGCTTATTACTAAGCGGCAATTTTACAAAGTCAGTTTATTGCCCCCAACAATCTTGGGTCCTCAATTTACCTACCCCGAGAGGATGGAAGGCTGAGTCAACCTTGAGCCTGGTGGGATTCAAGCCTGCAGTAATTGCAGGAAGCTGGAACTTAAGTGCTAGGCATTTAACAGCCTGCACCACCAAGTTCAAGTGTTACTGCTCTTGTGGATTCTCTATAGGCCAATAGGTAACAAGGAAAGATGAAAGAGAAAGAAGATGAATTACATTAATTCATTAGTTTACATTAATTTCTGTTTGACTTAAAATGTGAAGTTGCTCTTACCCAGGTGTGCCCAACCCATGGCCCATGGGCTCTGTGCGGCCCTGGATAGTCAGCAATGCGGCCCCACAAGGTTGTAAAATATCAGCATATTGCCCCCAGCAATCTGGGTCCTGATTATACCAATCTTGCAAAGATGGAAGGTTGAGTCAACCTTGAGTCTTGTCAGATTTGAACACCAGGTTGTGGACAGTTTGCCTGCAATGCTGCATTCTAACCATTCTGCCACTATGGCTCCTTTAACTATATTATATATTTTATATGCAGCTCAAGAAAATTCCTCTTCACTCAGTGTGGCCCAAGCAGACTAAAAGACGACACCTGTGCTCTAACCTATCATAGCAGATGAGGAAAACAAATTGCTGGTAGTGAGATACTGTAGTTGTAGAACTAAAAACCAAGCCTAGAGAAAAGTGAAGGAAAAGGGGGGGAAATGAAGGGAAACCATTCTTGTTTGGCCTAGCACAAGATCAGGAATATTGATACAGATGATTTGATAAGCTGGGTGCAACCAGGAGCAAATTCCATTATAGTCTTATGAATTTTGTGAATGATGCAGTTACTTTAACTATTCAAAACAATATGGTTTATATGTGTTCCTCCTGGGATTGTGAAATCTCTCTTTCAAAGACTTTGCAAGCCCTAGTATATTATTATTATTATTATTATTATTATTATTATTATTATTATTATTATTATTATTATTATTATTATTATTGGATTTATATGCCGCCCTCTCTCCCGAAGGACTCAGGGCGGCTCACAACTATAAAAAACATAGAATACAAAAATTAAAATTATTAAAAAGTATTAAATCCCAACAAAATTTAAAACCCACAATAAACAATAAAACCAGTAAAAGCCAATAACCCCCCCCCCCAGTCTAGGTCGGCCTGCTGGAAGAGCCATGTCTTCAGGTCGCGATGGAAGGATTGAAGGTCGGGCCAACCGCAACTCCAAGGGCGGCTGGTTCCACAGGGTGGGCGCTCCCACAGAGAAGGCTCTCCCCCTGGGGGCCGCCAGCTGACACTGGCTGACTGCACCCTAAGGAGGCCCTGTCTGTGGAAGTGCACTGGGTGCTGGGAAATTGCTGCCAGCAGAAGATGGTCCCGTAAATACCCCGGCCCTAAGCCATGTAGAGCTTTATAGGCAATTACCAGCACCTTGAATCTCACCCAGAGGGCAACCGGTAACCAATTAGTAGCATGAGGTCTGTAAACGGTAGTCTGAAGCAGTAAAACAATGAATATAACAATTCTTGAAAACTCTTAATTCAGGTAAAGCCAAATATGGCATAGATAATGAGGTCAACTCCTTGAACAAATGTTTAAAAAGAAAAAAACAAGCGTTCTTCTCCACTTAAGAAATGTTGGCATATCTATTTTGTAAATAAAGCTAGAATAATGTTATAGTCACATTCTTTATATAATTGTACCAATACAAGAAAGCTAAGAAATAAAAAAGATAATATTTTTTAAAAATATATAATTGCCTCAGAATCAGATAGTCAAATAAGCCTCGAGCTGATACAGGTCTATTTTCTTCCTATGTAAACCAATGGACAAAAATAATATCTGCGGTATTACCTCTGGAAATGAAAAGTGATAATTTTGCCCTTTCAGCCAACAAAAGGCAACACATTTCAGGTTAGTCTGCTTGTGACCTTTCATTTCATTTGTAGAAAGTGCCAATATTTAGGCCACAGGATTATTCTGTATGTACTGTTTATATATAACCTTAAAGCAGGTCACAGTATGTTTGTAGGACATTCTCCATTGTCTAGCAACTATTCCTCAACATTTAAAAAAAAACATTTACCCTGCTGTTCAATTTCAGACTTTGGGGAGTTGAGCTATGTTTTAAATAATTAATTTAAATTCAACTAATATTTATAATGTGTATTGAATTTGTAATGAATTGTTGAAAAGACAGGATGAAAGAAAACATTGGTACAGTCCTAAGGTTACTTAGTCTCTTCAGCCTCCCTCATGTCTTTTAGTGCTTTGTTGCATAAGACTTTTGTCTCTTGTTGCTCTTCTTTTCCCTAAATAAATAAGTCAGGATTATCTTTAGAAATTTTGGGACAGAGATCCTGCTAACAAGAAAGTGAAAGAGTTCCAAGGGTAGGTTTCCAGTCTGAAAACAATGAAATACATATCCCTATGCAAGATAGTTTCTTAGCCATCGTCATTAACTCCATAATTTAAAATAATCTAAGCATAACACTACCTTTTGACCAATCCCTCACCATGTTTAAAGACAGTTGTCTAAAATGAGATGTCCAAGAGAAAGAAAAGGGACCATCTTCACTTTCTGTAAAACAGAATTATCTGGGGATGGTTTTACTACTTCAGCTGCTATTTGCGGGAAGCAAGCTTGAGGCTTAACCTGAAGCAAGAATATTATTTATTCGGGTACTCACGCATTTATCTCAGATGCCTAGATTTTTCTCACCAGAGTGTTTGGTTGCATTATAAATCAGAAAAAATGCAGCGGCACTTTTTAAGACTAAAGGTAATGGAATGGAACATGACATCTCTCATCTTGTAGGTTCTGTTATGCTCACTGACCACTAAGGGGCAATATCCTTCCATGTATACAGTATAGCAACTGATTCCTAGTATGATTTCAAGCCATTTTAATATACAAGGTTTAATATACAAGGCCGGCATCCTCGTTGAGTACTGTATATGTAGGGGCTAGTCAAATACAATTTCTTTAGTTTTTATGTACACCGAGGATCATATGTGTAATAAACTTTGGTGCTTTCCTATTAGGACAGGACACACAAGCCTTTTTGATATAATAGGCCTTCACTCTTGCATGTGCATTCCTCTCTATCCAAACCTGCAATGATTGGTGTGCAGGTGACTTGCTGATAAGGAATTCTGCAAGTTGTCACTACAATGCATCCAAATTGTGCTAGGCCAGCTGCTGTAGAGGGAGTTACAGGAAACTGTTGCTGGTGGGAGAATAAAATTTACTTCGTGTGATGTTAGGTTGCCACAAGAATGGCCCTCTGGTCACTGGCACGGTCCTCCATGGCCATTTCAACTTGGGTGCAGGGGACACCTGGCTGCTGCACAGGTTTGTTTCCACATGGCACTCGACTATTGTCTTTCATGATGATTCTCCTGTCCTAAGCAGGTGCCGGATGAACATCTATTTAGTACTTTTTACTATTTTAATTATCTCTGTAGATTGCCCAACATTGCGACTGACAATTTTGACCAGATAGTGGTCCCAGGATCAGTACCATTCAATTGCAGTTCCCAAGGCTTGTTGTATAAGCTCCATAATTAGTTACCGTACATTGTCTGTGTGGAGAGGGTTTTGCCTCCTCTATTGCTGTTTGAGGGACACGGTGGCTCAGTGGCTAAGATGCTGAGCTTGTCGATCAGAAAGGTCGGCAGTTTGGGGGTTCGAATCGCTAGTGCTGCATAACAGAGTGAGCTCCCATTACTTGTCCCAGCTTCTGCTACCCTAGCAGTTCGAAAGCATGCAAAAAATGCAAGTAGAAAAATAGGGACCACTTTGATGGGAAGGTAACAGCGTACCGTGCGCCTTCTGCGTTTAGTCATGCCGGCCACATAACCACAGAGACCATCTTTGGACAGCGCTGGCTCTTCGGCTTTGTAATGGAGATGAGCACTGCTCCCTAGAGCCTGAAATGACTAGCATGTATGTGCGAGGGGAACGTTTACCTATTGCTGTTTGGGAAGCACTAAGTGCCAGGGTGATAATGGTCAAATCATAATTTAAAGTTTGCACTACCCTACCTGTCCTCCACTGATGTCTCCATTCTACCAGTCATAAGCTCAGAACTGGAATTCTAAGTTACTTTGAGCCAGAATTGTCTTTCCCTTGGAGCACAACTTGAGAATGCTGTTTGCTCGTCATCAATAGTTTCTCCTGCTTCACTCAGTGTAGCTGCCAGTTGGGCTATTTCTGAACCGGGCTTTAAATTCTTTCAAAAAGGCACCATACCTGTGCTCAGAGATAGCCAACAGATAGGTAAAGGGATGGCAAGGAAATACTAGGAACTTCACTGTATGCTTCCCACTTCTTGTCATATATTAATCAAGCACCTATTAGTTGACAAGCAGCTCAGCCCTCTGTTTTAAGCATTAAATCAACATAATTTCACATTATACAGAGAGTGATTAGTGGTTATTTTCCCTTTGGCAGATGATGCTTAATTGAAGAAGAAAAGTAAACCAGGTTCTATTAAATTGCAGTAAGTGAGGACAAGCCAGTTCTCCAACCTTAGGAACTTATGAATAGCACACGAATTCATAAATAACTATTCATAAATAGTTAGATACAATGCAAATTTCCACCTGCACTTATTAGTGCAAGATATTAGTCATAGCTTCTCACACCCACCCTGATTTTTAAAGAGATAAAATGAAATTATTATCCAGGTCCAACTCTAGCCTGAAATGAACTATATAGGTTCTGTATTAATAAAGATTTGAGATAAAAGATGGGGTTAATCAGCACACCTTATGAAATGCCAGTGAGATGGTGCTGCGTGGATATTGCACAATATGGCCAGGG
This sequence comes from Naja naja, assembly GCA_009733165.1. Lineage (NCBI taxonomy): Eukaryota > Metazoa > Chordata > Lepidosauria > Squamata > Elapidae > Naja > Naja naja. The sequence continues at coordinate 75,398,141 of CM019151.1, read as the reverse complement.
ATGGGATCCGACCAGTATAACTACTGGTTCTGTCACTCTGCATCATGTGCAATTTACAACCTGCCCAGACAGCAATTTACAAAGCTGCCCAGACAGCTGAGCAGTGCGCAGCGGTTGGAAAAGCCCTTTTTTTCCTGCTTTTTCAACCGCAGCTGTGTCGCATAAAGCAGCTGTGGTTGAAAACACAGGAAATAAAGGTCAGGTAAGAGCCTGGGCGGGCAGGTGGGCCAAAACAGCAGCAGACATAGAACCGGTTCTATGTATGCTCTCTGTTTGCTGCTTTTCATAGCAACTGGTTCTACAGAAGCGGACAGAACCAGTAGAATCCCACCCCTGGATATGGTGAAAAGGGCCCTTCATCTTTTCTAGACCATGTGAATTTTGTGGGAGGAGGGATTTTCAGCAGGTTCCCACAAGATGTTCTTGCCCACAAGATGTACATTTGATTTGGCAATGAAATCATTTCATTTGGCAATGAAGTGCCAACTATAACCAGTGTTGGGCCATTTCATTCTTACAGCTACTGACTAGGACTTTAAATGTGGAGCTGGTAACCAGCAGAATAACTTCAAAACAGGTATAAACTGCAAGGGAAGGTTTGACTTGACAGCAGTTTAGCTGCCACTTCCTGGACCAGTTGCATCTTTCAGCTAATCTCCAATGGCATGTAGTATATTATTGTGGTCCAACCAGTGGTGAGATTCAATTTTTTTTACTACCGGTTCTGTGGGCGTGATGAGGCTTGGTGGGCATAGCATGGTGGGCATGGGAAGGGAAGGATATTGTAAAATCCCCATTCTTTCCTCACCCCACTAACCTGCTTTCCAGCTCTGTTCTCCTGTGCAGGGCAACAAAAGACCCAACTGATCTGCTGGGACTTGGGAGGCAGAGAATAGACAGGGGCGGGGCCAGTCAGAGGTGGTACTCAAAATTTCCATTCCCGGTTCTCCAAACTACTCAAAATTTCTGCTACCGGTTCTCCAGAACTGGTCAGAACCTGCTGAATACCACCTCTGGGTCCAACTGTATAGTGATCAGGGTATGAGTTTCCACAACCAATTATTAGACATGGCAGAATATGTGCCTAAGTGCCACCTGGTAACCAATGATGCCTATGCTTTGATAGACATTAGCAGAAAGTTCTGGGAGAATATAGGCTATTCATCTATCAAATTTACGTGGCTGCTTATCTTAAGAAACACAACTTGTTGGATGACTCACAAAACAGTAAAAACAAAAAAACTAAAATAAGGACAGTAAAACAAAAATCTGGTACTTCAACCATATGTCTCTGATGAATCCAACAAAACTATCTCCAGCCTCCAGCTAAGAAAGCATGGATAAAATTGCAGTAGCAATGTAAGCAATTTAATTATTTTGCAAGCCATACTGGTATATATAGGCACAACAAGACAGTCTATAACTGTGATGGCGAACCTAAGGCAAGCGTGCCCTCTCTCTGGGCACGTGAGCCATCACCCCAGCTCAGCTCTGCTATGCATGCATGCGCATCTCCCACCGGTCAGCTGGTCTTTGGGTCTCTGCTGTGCATGCACAGGAGGGTGGGGCACATGTGGGGGGTGCATGTGCAGGGCACATGCATGGGGATACACACATGCACTGGGGGCACATGCATGCGCTGGGATGCATACATGCATGGGAGATGCATGCACATTGCATTTTGGCAATGCACATGCATGCGCTTTGGGCACTCAGTGCCAAAAAGGTTAGCCATCACTGGTCTATAAAAAACCTGGGGTAAGTTGAAGATGAATCTGAAGATAATGCTATCTATCTCTGTGTGTGTGTATGTGTATATGTGTGTGTGTGTGTTTGTGTGTGTGTGTATATGTATATATGTATGTGTGTGTGTGTGTGGTATTCAGCAGGTTCTGACCAATTCTGGAGAACCGATAGCAGAAATTTTGAGTAGTTCACAGAACCGGCAAATACCACCTCTGATTGGAGAGTTTACAGTATCCTTTCTCTGCCACGCCCACCAAGCCCTGCCCACAGAACCGGTAGTAAAAAAATTTGAATCCCACCACTGATGTGTATGTGTGTGTGTGTGTACATATATACAAACATACATACATACACACACACACACACACACATATGCATATATACGCATACACACATATATATTCATGTACAAATACATAGTCATGTACAATCCACAATCTATACACAAGGAGAGATTACCATGATATGTGTGTGTGTGTATGTATACATATATATATATCATGGTGATCTCTCCTTGAGTGTAGATTGTGGTTTGTACATGACTATGTGTACAGTAAACCCATGTATTCTGCATGTATTCTGTCCCTGCAATCTGCAAATGTGGAACTTTGACAGCAAGTGTTTGGAAAAAGGACAATTTGATTGTCAGTCCATCATATCAGGATACCATGTCAGTATCTAAAACATAAGTAAACAAATGCAACCTTCCAGGATATCTCTCAGCATTCTTCCATTTCCCTATAGTTTTCCTAATTTGTCATCTGGGTCTGAATGATAAGAATGAACCAAGTTTTAAAACAACCATGACTCATACGAATTTCCATTACTATATTGCCATTCCAAATGATCACATTCATAGTCCACGGTCTAGGCATATGAAACCCATCCATTTCTGCCAGAGGACTATGAACAAACAATATGGCATAGCTAGCTATCCATCAATCGTTCATTATTACAAATCCAACTCAGCCTTTCGTTCCCAAGAATCACCTGTTAGCCATATGGTTAGATCATCTCAGGGTCTAGCATAATTAAATGGCAGTCTTTCTCTAAAGCCTTTGGAAATTGGTATTCATGAATTTGCCCATTGTCCTTGAGGGATTAGATATGGATGAGGTTTAATCTGCCTTGTAAAGTCCTAAGTGACTGTCTTGTCAGCTATTATGAAGTTATCTTTAATACTATCTCACTAAAATTTATTGACAAATTTTAAGTTAGTCCAATCAATTACAGAACTTTTAGAAACCATTACTCCTTTCTGAATTTTTCTCTGCTTAGATCAAACATACAGTCTTGAAAACTGAAGTTCACGTAGTTATTTTAGTGCATGGTTAGTCTTTCCCATGTTTAAGGAAGCACAGTTACAGTTTAAAGTGAATAGCTGTCCATCTTTCAACCAATGCTGTATGTAGAAATATTAAAACTCCAATGGACACTCAACTGAGTTATTGCATATGGAAGCACCTCTTCCTTGAGTAGTACTAAATCAGAAATCTAACAGGATATCCTATTTTACAAAATTTAATACTTCCACACAACATGTTCATTTGTAAGAAGGTCTTGTTGAACTGGAAGAACAAGCTTACAGAGCTTTATTAAGTACTCCTGTATCTAAAAATTGGCTATGATATTGCAATCTTAATTATAGCTTTCATGGACATTGAAACAACAATGATGGCAGAAACATTTAAAATAAATTAAAAAGAGGCTGATGTCAAGATGGGATTGGTCATGGAGAGCGGATCTCCATACTCCTGTGTCAAGTTCTCCCCATTGGTGGGTTCTGAAAGGAGCCAAAGCTGCCGTGTAGAGGTGGTGAAGCAAAGAGGGCACCCCGTGAGATCGCAGAGAGCTGCATCTCTCCTGCCTGACCTGGGGCTTTCTTTTCTCTCTCAGCCACAATGTGGAGAAGAAGCAGCTAAAGATGGCTTCCTTGAAGCTGGGACAGCTGAGGAACAGCTAAGACCAGTGCTGGAGCGAAGTTAGTGAACAGTGTCTGGAACTGGGTGATAGGATTCCTTTTTACTCAAAACCTAACCCCCAAAGGAAAAATCCAGTGAGTGAACATTTCGAGAAAAATACTAGATTGGAAAGAAAAGATCAGGGGAAGAAAAACAAAAAAACCCATTAAAAATACAGAAAATTGGATTTTTCAACTGGGAAGGCGTTGTTTCAGAGAAGGCATTTTAAAATGCTGGAACTAATTATTTGAAAAGTTAATTCTGCGTTTATAAATTAAATTAAAATTAAATTAGATTGAAACTGGTTGGTTTTGTTATAACATTGAAATTTAAGCTGAGAGTGCCACCTGCTGATGAAAGGAAATAAAACATATATTTACAAGCCTGGCAAGATCTTTGATATGGATTAAACAATACTTATCTGGAGGACTGTGAAGATATTTTATATGCCTCTACCCTATGACTACCTAAGATTGAAATGTGAGAACAAGGAAGATGTCTAATTAAAGTGACCCCTGAATGTTGATTGTATGATTTGAATTTATAAAGGAGAGTTAACGAGATTTTGAATAACTTCCTTGGACTACTTAAAGGGAACTGAAGGATTAACTATGGGACATAAGGAATTATGATCAATTCATTTTTGAAGAGCAATTTTAGTCTTGAATATATGGTTCCTGGATTACTGGATAAGAGTGGGACCTATTAAAACAAGTTGAGATGCTCCATCAGGGGAAATGAGTGGAACTTTGGAAGGTATGGCATTGATGTATAAAAGTATAAAGGACTTTATAATAAGAAACCACAAGGAGATCAAGAAAATAATACATGATATAGAAGGAAAGCTGGAAAATATAATACAAGGAACAATGAGTAAAAATCAAAATGCTCAGGAAATGGAGGGGCCAACAGAAAGAATGGAGGAAAAAATAGAACAGATGAACCAGCAAACAAAAGAAGAAGATAAGAAGGTGACAACAATAAAAATAACAATGACGGACGAAATAAAACAAGGGGAAAATACCTTAAGATGTATAAAAAGAGACCTGGAGACACAGAAATATATTTTCGAAAGGGAGACAGGGGCATGGGTAGATACTCTGAAAGCTAGACAGTGGAAGAGGGTAGAGATGGAAGAGATATTTGGATTGAATAGTCAGGAGGTGGATGCAGACCGAAACAAAGATCTAAGAGAGGAATATGGGAGGCAAGTCAAAAAACAAATAAGAATTAAAACACTAATGCAGACAAAAGATGATGGTTACAAAGGAAATGTCTTTTAATATAAGGGTGGCATGATTAAAAGCTAGAATAGTGATAGAAATAAGAAAATGGGGAAATATTAGTATATACACTTTTATATAATAAAATAAAATCAATAAAAAGGCAGGAAAATTAGAGATTTTATAGTGTTATTATTATGTATGTTTTAATAATATTGAGAATTGGAATAATATATTGAAATATTCAAATAATTAAATAAATAAATAACAATATAATATGTGTATTAATATCAGAATTATATTAGCTTGATGGATGTAATGAATATGATTAATATTATTATTGTTTTTGTATTAAAATGAAAGTGAATAAGAATTGAAGTATTAATGTAATAAGAGATGTTGGTGGCATGATTAAAAGTTAGAATGGAGATAGAAATAAGAGAGGAGGATTATTAATATACACGTTTTTATATAATGAGATAAAAGCAATAATTAGAGGGAAGATTAGAAATTGAATAATGGAATTATCATGTATGTCTGAACTATATTGCAATTGGCATTAGAATAATAGCAATAGCACTTAGATTTATATACTACTTTACAGTGCTTTTACAGCCCTCTCTAAGCAGTTTACAGAGTCAGCATATTGCCCCCAACAATCAGGGTCCTCATGTTACCCATCTCGGAGGGATGGAAGGCTGAGTCAACCTTGAGCCTGGTGGGATTCAATCTGCCAAATTGCAGGCAGCTGGCTGCAGCAGAAATAGCTTGCAGTACTGCACTCTAACCCTTGCACCACTGAGGCTCATTATTAATTAATTAATTAATTAATTAATTATTGGGATTTCTATGCCGCCCTATCTCCCGAAGGACTCAGGGCGGCTCACAACAATAAAAACATACAATACAAAAATTTTAAAAAGTATTAAATGGAGATCCCAATAACCTAATTAAAACTAACAAACAAACCAATAATAAAAATATTATTGAATACTTAAATAATGAAAGACTATAACTTAATACAAATATGTGTATTAACATTAGAATTACGTAAGTTTGATGAATGTAACAAATAGGATTAATGTTATTATTCTTATTTGCACCAAAACGTATGATACCCAGGTGCCACACTGTTCACGCATTGATGTGTATATGTAAAATAAAATAAAAAACTTGACCCAAAAAATCCCATTTAAAATAAACAATTAGATAAGGATGATATGGAAGAGTATGGTTGCAGAAAGCAAGGCTTTGTCTCCTGGTTCACAAAATTAGTTTACATAGTGCAATAGGAATTTGTGTGTTAACTTGAAGTAGAACACGTCAATATCTGTGAAATCCTTATTACACGGACACTGTGTTATAAATCACCATCATATCCAAGCAATTTCACATATTAACACCATATTGATGTCTAATCAACAGTATATCTAGAGATGCCAGGTTGGAGACAGCTGAACTAGGGTTATTTTGAAACTGCATGAAAGTTTCAACAGATGAAGAGGTGTTTGTTGATTAAGCTTTTATAAAATACTAACTGCTTCAGGATCAGACCCAGCAATCTTCTGTTTAAACTGTCTGCAGCCAATCTAGAATTGCTTACAAATATCCCCAGTTTCATTTAAAAGGAACTTTTGTTTCTTTTATTTACATTTTCAGATGAGTGCTGCTTGCTTTTTCTAACTTAAGAACTTAATATGGAGGAACATATCCTTCCTCCACAAAATAATACACACACCAGCTCTGTATTTTTAAAGATTTCCAGACAATTTATGACCTGTTGGGTCATCCTTTGAGAGAAGGTAGTAGAATCTGATCTAACCAGAATGAACATTAAGCTTCCCCATTCAATTCTTCTTCTCACCTCCTCCTTGCCACTTCCTGATGAGATTTGATGTTTGACCATGACCATAGGTGGGATTCAGGAGGTTCTGACCAGTTCTGGAGAACCAGTAGTGAAATTTTGAGTAGTTCAGAGAACTGGCAAATATCACCTCTGATTGGCCCCACCTCTATCTATTCTCTGCCTGTCAAGTCCCAGCTGATCGGCTGGGTCTTCTTTTGTTGCTCTGCACAGGAGAATGGAGCAGGAAAGCATGTTAGTGGGGTGGGGAGGGAATGGGATTTTGCAGCAACTTTCCCCTGGAGTGAGGAGGGAATGGGGATTTTACAGTATCCGTCCCCTGCCATGCCCACCAAGCCATGCCCACAGAACCGGTAGTAAAAAATTTTGAATCCCACCACTGACTATGACTCCCTCCCTCTGTTTTCACATGGCATAATTAGGCAGGCCATGGCCATGAGGATGCTGCAACAACAGAGATTTGGGAATAAAAGGGGCCTGAATATTGTGGAAATACTAATTCCAAGGAGTAATGGGTAATTCATCATTTAAGTTAGCAGATTTGAGGTACCTGTCAGGCTCAAGAAAGCAGAAGCGAGAATAGAGTATTGTGAGTTTATTCCATGCACCCTATACAAAAATCTGATCTATTACCTATTATCAAATGTGGTGGACATGTATGAAAGCAAGAAAATATTGGTTGAAAAAGATGATTAAAAGATGATTTCCATGGCTGGAAAAGATGATTAAGCAGCATGTAGATTTAAAGCTAGAAATATTTTTGTTATGTATGCAGGTTTGAAATCATTGGTTAAGTTTGAATTGTTCTCGTAAAGTGTTGGAAATGATTGGTTTAGAAAGTGCGGGAAAACCCTGCACTCTGATTGGCTGTCAGCTGCGGCTGCCGGCTATAAGTAGCAGCCGCAGCAAAGCCAGTTGGGTCCGTTCTGAGCTGTAGTCACTAATAAACAAAAGAGCTTGAAGCACTCTGCGTCTGTCTCTTCATGCAAACTTAACACTGGCGACGAGGATGGGATTCCCCTGAAGAGAAGGCAATGCGGAACAGAAGAAGAGCGAGATGGCTGCTCTGAACACCCCCCCAGCCCCGTTCGATCCGATGGCAGAAGACTGGGAGTCGTATGCAGATCGTTTCCAAATGTATTTGGAGGGAAACGATCTTGCCGCCATTTCCGAGCAGCGGAAGAGGGCGGTCTTCCTTACGTACTGCAGTCCAGCAGTTTTCAAGATGGCGAAGGCCCTCGTGGGAGCAGCAGACATGAAGGTAATGGCTTGGCCTGATCTGGAAAGACTGTTAAGAGCCCATTACGCGCCACAAGTATCGTGCCTCATTAAGAGACACGAGTTTTACCGTCACGATCAGGGGGAAAACGAAAGCATAAACGACTTCGTGGCAAGTTTAAGAGACATTGGGGTGCATGAATTCAACAGTTTAGAGGAGGCCATGCACGATCGTTTCATTTTAGGCCTTAAAGACAAGGTGCTGCAGAGCAAATTATTAACGAAACCTAAGATCACGCTGAAAGAAGCAATAGAAGAAGCCTCTTCAGCAGAAGCTACCAAGTCCTCAGCAGCAGCCATGAAAAGATTAACAAGGCCACAAGCCATCCTGATGTGGAAAAGTCCACAACAACTCATTGTGAGCAAATAGATTCTGAGTCAGACTGTAGTGAGGTGGAGGAAGGAATTTACAGACTCAGAATGGAGCGAAAAAAAGACCTGGGAAGAAAGAAGCAAGATTTCTACTGCAGAGGTTGTGGGGAAGCCATCCCCGCACTGAATGCAAGTTTTAGACACCATTTGCCTCCGTTGTGATAAAAGAGGACACCTAGCAAGAGTCTGCAAATCATCCAGAAGTCCACCCAACAGAAGGAAGTTTGCTGCAAGCAAAGACAAAGAATTCAAGCCTAACAACCTCAGTGAGAAAGCGGGGTGCAGCACAGAAGCAAGCGGGAAGAATGAAACACATCAAACAGTAACTATTGGTCATTCTTCCCCATTAAAAAGCAGAAAGGTGCATGTCAAGGTACTTATTGAAGGAAGGCCTTGCCAAATGGAAGCGGACTTAGGCTCATACTTTTCTATGGTATCATGGGACACTATTCACAGACTACTTCCTAACATCCAAAAAAATCACTTCAAGAAGCAAGCATTGACTCTTAAAGACTACCAAGGGAACAAGATTCCGGTAGTTGGAACAAGAGAATTCAACATGAAATTCAAGGGCCACACCAAGCACCTACCACTGACCATCGTGGACAAGGACCGCCCAAGTCTGCTGGGCCTTGAATGGTTCAACCCGCTGGGCATCGAGGTGACTGGCATCAATCACGTGAGCAACACTGAATGGGAAGAGGCCTTGAAGTCTGAGTTTCCAGAGGTCTTCAGCGATGGATTAGGCAAGTACTTGGGGACCCCCATATCCTTTAACATAGATCCCAAGGTACAACCAATCCATTTAAAACCCAGAAGGGTTCCATTTGCATTAAAGGAAAAAATTGATGCACAATTAGATAAACTAATAGCCCAAGGGGTTTTAGAGCCCACTGACCACTCCAGGTGGGAGACACCCATAGTCACATCAGTCAAGGCTGATGGGTCTGTGAGAATCTGCAGAGACTACAAGGGGACATTGAACCATGCGCTACAACAGAGCGCATATCCAGTTCCAGTAGTACATCATTTATTACATTCTCTTGGAGGGGGCACAGTTTTTGCCAAATTGGACCTGGCACAGGCATATCAACAGTTAACAGTTGATGATGCCACTGCAGAAGCCATTGTGGCCCATAGAGGTGCTTTCAAATGCAAAAGGTTGCAGTTTGGAGTAAGCGTGGCACCAGGCATCTTCCAAAGCCTTATGGAAAGAATGTTACAAGGGTTGCCAGGGTGGTGCCCTATTTTGATGAAGTTTTAATTTCTGCTGAAAATGACACTCAGTTACAAGAGAGACTCAGAGAAGTCTTGATCAGATTCAAAAAGCGGGTTAAAAGTCAAAGAAGAAAAATGCACACTTAGAACAGATAAAGTGGAATTCTTGGGTTACATGATCGATAAACATGGCATCCACCCCACAGAGGCCAAAGTTCAGGCAATCAAAGAAGCCCCAGGCCAAAATGCAAAACAGATTTACAAGCATTCTTGGGACTCATTAACTTCTATCATATGTTTCTACCTCAGAAGGCAACTATTGCAGAACCCCTACATAGGTTGCTAGACAAGAAATCTACGTGGGTCTGGGGCAGGAAGGAACAAGCTGCATTTAACAATATCAAGAGACAAATCATGTCTGATTCTGTACTGATACAGTTCTCTGAGAACTTGCCTGTTGTTCTGACTTGTGATGCATCCCCTTTTGGAGTGGGGTTTTTTTTGAGCCACAGACTTCCCAGCGGGAGAGAAGCCCCTATTGCATTTTACTCTCGCACTTTGAACAAAGCAGAGAGGAATTACAGCCAATTGGACAAGGAAGCATTGGCAATTGTTGCAGCTGTCAAGAAATTTCATGAATATTTGTATGGGAGAACATTTACCATTGGTCTCAACGTACATGTAAAAGCCCCACCTATTTAAAAGAATACATTAGATAGATTGGGGTTTTTGTATGGACTGAACCTAGTGGGGAGGGGTGTTATGTATGCAGGTTTGAAATCATTGGTTAAGTTTGAATTGTTCTTGTAAAGCGTTGGAAATGATTGGTTTAGAAAACCCTGCACTCTGATTGGCTGTCAGCTGCGGCTGCCGGCTATAAGTAGCAGCCGCAGCAAAGCCAGTTGGGTCCGTTCTGAGCTGTAGTCACTAATAAACAAAAGAGCTTGAAGCGCTCCGCGTCTGTCTCTTCATGCAAACTTAACAATTTTTGTTAGGTATAAAAACAGAAAATTATGACGAAGGGACTATATACTTAATATTACATGTATTGACAGCAGTGAGAATTGTATTTGCACAATATTGGAAAGATGAGAACACCCCACCAGATGAAAATATAATTCGGAAAATATTGGAATGTGCAGAGATGGATAGGCTGACATTGAAAATAAAAGATAAAGGAAACACAGAGAAAAGAAGAAAAAATAACGGATATACTGATAGTAGTAATAAAAATACACATAATAATTATAAATTATTGGAAAATATTGGACTGTGCAGAGATGGATAGGCTGACATTGAAAATAAAAGATAAAGGAAACACAGAGAAAAGAAGAAAAAATAACGGATATACTGATAGTAGTAATAAAAATACACATAATAATTATAACCATATTTATAATTATATTAGCTTATTCATGGTCCTATTAATTATACTAGCATATTTATAATTCCATGTGGAATACATTTTATCAATGGTTAAAGATAAGAAGTAGAAATTAGATGAAGAAAGATCATTGTTATGGGTAAGTAAAATATGAATGTTGTCTATAATTATAAGTATGCTAGTATAATTAATAGGATCATAAATAAGCTAATATAATTATAAATATGGTTATAATTATTATATGTATTTTCATTGCTACTATCAGTATATGTGTTATTTTTTTTCCTTTTGTAAAATGAAATGCCTGGACAATACACTGTATTCAAAATACTTATATATAAATAAAAAACTTGACTTAAAAATATCTGACCTATTCATGGTCAAGGCAAATTGGCAGCAGATAAGAGTCAATGGCCTTCAAGGGGGTCTGGACCAGGGGTGGGATTCTACCAGTTCGCACCTATTCACTAGAACTGGTTGTTAACATTCTAAGCAGTTCAGAGAACCGTTGTTAGAAGAAATTACTGGCCTAATCCTGTAAGGAAGGCAGGAAGGAAACATTCTGGTGTTGCTTACAAAAACTGCCTCTCCGTTAACCCTTATTACATTCTTAGCAGGACTAGACTTCCTGTCTCAGGAACATCTCTGGAGTTTTTTTCCCCTCCTTTGCTGCTACTTTGCTTGTGTGGAATGACCATTCAAAGTTACAATGGCACTGAAAAAAGTGACTTATGGCCATTTTTCACACTTACGACTGTTGCAGCATCCCCACAGTCATGAGAGGCCAGGCGAGGAGATGCGTGCCTCGATGTGAGTGATATTGAGTTGGCCACACTCACCCAGTCACATGACCACCAAGCCATGCCCACCAACTAAACCACACCCAGAGAACCGGTTGTTAAAAAATTTGAATCCCACCTCTGGTCTGGACTTGAGTCTCTTTTTGGGGTGTAGCGATTGCTGACTGATGATGCATTGGACCCCACCCACAGGCTTCGCCTGGTGATCTCCTACAATACCTGGATTCAACAATTGTTGTGGTATAATAAACTCCAGAAGATGGTAGAGGACAGGAAGGCCTGGAGGACCGTTGTCCATGGGGTTGCAATAGATTGGACACAACTTTGCAACTAACAACAACAAAAATAAACTGGGAGCAGGAGAAACTTCTCCATTGATTTTACTTGTGAGAAGCTGGCAAGGAGCATTGGAAATTATGATTGCATGATGGCAGGGATGCTCCAGTTATCTTAACATTTGTGGAAAAACCTGGTCTGAACATTGTGGAAATTTTAATTCTACAGGAATAATGGATCCCAGATATTTTACACGTTCTTTAATTTAGTGGATTTGAGGTTCTTTGGGCATAATGAAGTATTTGGGCTAACTGGAGGGGATAAACAGATAGTAGAGTTTCAGTAGTATATGGATTTTGCGTCCATTTACTAATTTTATTGTTGATTCTATGTTCTATTTACCTATGCAGATTTAGTTATTTCCTTATTGACACCATCAAACTGGAACTGCTGCTGCTGAATTTCTTTCTTTCTTTCTTTCTTTCTTTCTTTCTTTCTTTCTTTCTTTCTTTCTTTCTTTCTTTCTTTCTTTCTTTCTTTTATCCTGCAGTATGATGGGACCTGTGTGATGCAGCATGAATAGTGCTGGAAGAAGCTGCAGCTTCAGGGCATCATAGTTCCTAAGTTTACATGTATCTTTTATTTAAAAAAACAACAACAGGTGAATTCTGTTTTGCTCTATTCCCTTTTGGTTGTTTTTTCTGTTGTAGACCTTCTCCTTGAGAAGAAAGGCGCTGTGTAAAAAGCTTGGGTTTTTCTATGGAGTTAATGCAGAGTTCTATTCAAGGGCAAACTACTCACAGCTCCTTCCAATTCTGGTGGATGACTTTATCATTTTCAATGGCTTTCTTTTTTATTTTACATCATTGGTTATTAATAGTGGGAGGGGAGTGGGTGAGAAACACTTAGAGTTCGTATCATATAAGACATTAGGTGAGGAAGACTCTATTTAATAAAAGAAGAAAATATCACCTTTTTGCCTGTTCCTTTGTCTAATCTCTATAACTAATTCATTTTTTCTTCATTTTTACCACAAATCTAATTACCAGAATGTACAAGCTAAGAATAACGGAAATTGTAAATCCAGCACAATGAGATTACAGATTAGGAAAACTGGGACTATATTACAGTGTACTAAAATGTGTGAAGCTTTTCACAGATCTGTTAATTTTTTAAAAAATGGAGAAATCCTTGTTCATCCACATCAAATAGAGTAATTCCAGAATCAGAGTGGGAAATCTATTAAACTGTTTTTAATCAACTTAGAAATGTCTGTTTTCCAAAATTGTGACCGCAACAGGGACAATCTTGATCTAAATTACATATGGTTGATAGGTTGGTATGGTAATATGGTTCAAATATCCTGAGAAATGAAAACTGGTTCCTGTATATTCAGAAACAAATTTTATACACACACATACACACACCACATACACAAAACCAAAACAATTTTTTTTACCTCAGAAGGAAAAGTCATCATGTACATCCTCAGTTCTGAATATTAAAATAATCCACCTGCAAAGATAATTTATATAGAACACCACACTGATTAATATTGTGAAAGAAAAATCCAACAACTAACTTATACAAATCATTCTAGTGCAAGAAGACTAATGTTTTTTTCCTTCCCTCAAAACAATTGAGGAATTCTAACCTTCCATGTTCTTTGCTAGCATGCATTTTATAGTGGATTTTTGGTTCCTAAGTATTTCTCCATTGATACCTTAAAAGTAGAGCAGAAAAAGAGTGCAAACTGCAATCTCCAGAATGATAAACGACTCAGTTTCAGCTTCTATCTACAATGTTCTGGCTTCCTTCCTGAGTTAGTGTCCCTTGGCTGTGTTACAAGACTGGTTAGAGGAAATGCCCCTTTCAGCACTTGAGGCAGCTGCATACATAACCTTTTTTCCCTCTACAAAAAAAAAGAAAAAAAATTAGAAAAAAAATGACCATGCTATAATACGTGTACTTTGCAGCACTTTATTTTGCCATGGAGATGCGTACATTTTTGAAGACTTAACTAAAGAATTCCAATTAAGACATATGCTTAATAACTACAATGAATTGTAGTCTTAGTCCTTATAGCCTTCTTCAGATTTTTTACTAATAAGAACGAAGTGGAATGGAGGCACATCTGCTGGTTCTGCACCAGTGGTGGGATTCAAAATTTTTTACTACTGGTTCTGTGGGCATGGCTTGGTGGATGTTGCAGAGGAAGGATATTGTAAAATCTCCATTCCCTCCCCACTCCTGGGGGAAGGTTACTGCAAAATCCCCATTCCCTCCCCACCCCACTAACCTGCTTTCCAGCTCCGTTCTCCTGTGCAGGGCAACAAAAGAAGACCCAGTCAATCAGCTGGGACTCGGGAGGCAGAGAATAGATGGGGGCAGGGCCAGTCAGAGGTGGTATTTGCTGGTTCTCCGAACTACTCAAAATTTCCACTAACAGTTCTCCAGAACTGATCAGAACCTGCTGAATACCCATCTCTGTTCTGCATCTAGCGTCCTTATACATGCCAGCTCTATACACCTCTAGATTATCAATATTCAGTGAAGCATCTGCAATAGATTTCAACAAACATTCCATTGAAATCATGGGAATGACCAATTATTCTGATAAAACAAAGTTGGTGGTTTCGTGCAGGTTCTACTTTTATTTGAATACATTAAAACAATTTTTTTGTAGATCTCCCCATTCAAGACTGATGAATTGGAAGAATTGGGTGAAAGTCATGAGAATGCTTAAGTTAAGACAGAGTCAGTTCGTGGGACCCCATTCCTCCTACTTGCATGGATGCAAGGTATCCTTATCTGTTTTTAAATATTAACACAAGAAGAAGCACCAAACAGGATGATGAATATTTAATATTTCTTCCAGCACTTTTGCACCCTACCCTGCAATGCTTTTGAGGCAATGGAACCTTTTAAACTATTGCAACTAGCACCAGTTTTCCAAAACAAAGAGACAAATAGTACACACACACACACACACGCACACATTTTGCCTCTTAAGTTGAAGGAAGCCTGAAGTGCACTGCCTGTTCTGTGACCCAGCCTAATATTTTATTGTCAGCAACTTGTGCCTATAAACAGCAAAAACTAGTTGTACTGATTACACATAGAGAAAGCTGCATGTCTAAGGCAAGGCATGCCCCCTCGGTTTCTATGATGACCTGCTGATAGCACATCACAAGCAGCCAAATACTCTGGCTACTCAGAAATCTTTAGGAAGGAGATAAATTTCCATCCTGTGCCTCATTTTGGGAGTAATACAAAGTTACTTCCAGTGTTTCTATCCTCTGTGTTTTGAATGAAAAACCTACCTTTTGCCATACTGTTTCTGTTATGTATGTAGGTTTGAATGTTATTGGTTTATTTGAACTGTTCTTGTAAAATGTCAAATGGTATTGGTTTAAATAGTGCGGAAGAAACCTGCACTCCCATTGGCTGCTACGGCTGCAGGCTATAAACAACCGTAGCAAGCCAGGATGGGTCCATTCGAGCTGTAGTCACTAATAAACTCTTTGCTGGAACTCCTCGCGTCTGACTCTTCATGCAAACTTAACACTGGCGACGAAGGTGGGATTTCCCTGAAGAGAAGACGACGCCGGATCAACAAGCAACAGAGCGAGATGGCTGCGCTGAACACCCCCCAGCACGTTCGACCCGGGCGACGAAGACTGGGAATCGTATGCGGATCGTTTCCACATGTATCTGGAAGGGAACGATCTCGCCGGCATCCCCGAGACGGAAGAGGGCGTTCTTTCACGCACCGCGGTCCGCAGTCTTCAAAATGGCAAGGCTAGGGAGCAGCAGAGCTGAAAGTAATGGAATGGCCCGATTTAGAGAAACTTTGAGAGCCCATTACTCACAAGTATCGTGCCTCATTAAGAGACACGAATTTTACCGTTGGGATCAAGGGATAGCGAGAATGTTAATGACTTCGTGGCAAGTTTAAGGACATTGGGGTGCTTGTGACTTTATCAACTTAGAAGAGGCCATGCGATCGGGTTTGTTTTAGGCCTTAAAGATAAGGTCTTACAAAGCAAACTATTAATGAAACCTAAGATCACGTTAAGGAGGCCATTGAAGAAGCTGTTTCAGCAGAAGCTACCAAGTCCTCAGCAGCAGCCACCAAGTCCTCAGCAGCGGCCATGAAAAGATTAACAAGGCTCAAGCCAGGCCTCAAACCATTCTGATGGGGAAAAATCCACATCTGCTCATTGCGAACAAATAGACTCTGATTCTGATGGCAGTGAGGCAGAGGAGGATTTTAAACTCAGAATGGAGAAGAAAAAGAAAAGACTCTGGGAAGAACAGGCAAGGGTTCTATGCAGAGAGGCTGTGGGGGGCACCCGCACTGAATGCAGTTCTTTGACTCCATTTGCCTACGTTGTGAGAGCAGGGGTCACATAGCCAGAGTCTGCAAATCATCCAGAACTCCACCAGCTAGGAAGAAATTTCCTGAAAGAGACTTTAAGCCCAACAATTTCCTTGAAAAATGGGTGAAATTTAGAAGCAAATAACAATGGCAGAATGAAACTCACCAAACACTATTGGTCATTCTTCACCCTAAAAAGCAGAAAAGTACATGTGAAGGTGTTTATTGAAGGCCTTGCCAAATGGAAGTGGACTCAGGCTCTTATTTATCTATGGTGTCATGGGACACTATCCACAGACTCTTTCCCAAAATTCAGAAAAAGCATTTCCAGAAGCAAGCACTGACTCTCAAAGACTACCAAGGAAACAAGATTCCAGTAGTTGGGCGAGAGATTTCAGCGTGCAGTTTAAAGGCCACACCAAACGTTTGCCCCTGACCATGGTGTGGACAAGATGCCCAAGTTTGCTGGGACTTGAGTGGTTCAAGCCACTTGGCATGAGGTGACTGGCATCCATCACGTGAGCAGTTCTGGGAAGAGTCCTTGAAGTCTGAGTTTCCAGAGGTCTTCAGCGAAGGACTGGGCAAGTATATGGGGACCCCTATTGCTTTCAGCCTAGACCCCAAGGTGCCCCAATTCGTTTAAAGCCCAGGAGGGTTCCATTTGCTTTAAAGGAAAAAAATTGATGCACAATTAGACAAACTCATTGCTCAAGGGTTTTAGAGCCTACTGACCACTCCAGATGGGAAACACCCATAGTCACACCAGTCAAGGCTGATGGGTCTGTGAGAATCTGTGGTGACTATAAGGGGACACTTAACCATCGCTGCAGCAGAGCGCGCATATCCTGTACCAGTTGTGCATCATCTGCTCCATTCCCTTGGCAGGGGTACAGTATTTGCTAAACTGGATTTGGCTCAGGCATATCAACAATTAACAGTTGATGATGCCACTACAGAAACACAAACAATTGTGACCCATAGAGGTGCCTTCAAATGTAAAGACTACAATTTGGAGTGGCGTGGCACCTGGCATTTTCAGAGCCTTATGGAAAGAATGTTGCAAGGACTGCCAGGGTAGTGCCTTATTTTGATGATGTATTAATCTCTGCTGAAAATGACACTCCTTCAAGAAAGACTCAGAGAAGTCCTTACCAGATTCAGAGCGGGTTTAAAAGTCAAGGAAGACAAATGTACACTCAAAACAGATAGAGTTGAGTTCCTGGGGTATATGATTGACAAGCATGGCATCCATCCTACTGATGCCAAGGTTAAAGCAATCAAGAAGCCCCTAAACCTCGATGCAAGGCAGATTTGCAAGCCTTCCTTGGACTTATTAACTTTTACCACATGTTTCTACCTCACAAAGCATCTATTGCTGAGCCCGCCCTACTTGATAAGAAAAGCTGTTTGGATCTGGGGAAGGAACAGTCAGCATTTAACAGTATTAAGACTAATCACGTCTGATGCTGTGTTGATACAGTTCTCTGAGAATTTACCTGTTGTTCTGACTTGTGATGCATCCCCTTTTGAGTGGGGGGTTTGAGTCACAGGCTTCCCAATGGAAGGGAAGCCCCAATTGCATTTTACTCTCGCTGCTGTCCAAAGCAGAGAGGAATTATAGCCAATTGGACAAGGAGGCTTTAGCAGTTGTTGCAGCTGTTAAGAAATTTCATGAATATCTGTATGGCAGGTCATTCACCATTGTTACAGATCACAAACCTTTATTAGGCATTGTGGCAGGAGACAAACCTACACCTAATATCCTGTCACCAAGAATGCTGAGGTGGACTGAATTTCTTGCAGCCTATTCCTACAAACTGATTCACAGGCCTGGCAAGGACATTGGACATGCTGATGCACTGAGTCGTGCCCACTACTTTGCCACAAGGAGGACTTTGAACTTGAAACTCACACCTTTTCCTGGAGACCGTTGCTAAGCTTCCAGTCCATGCTGCTGAGATTGCCAGAGAAACTGCCAAAGATGCTGTGTTGGCACCTGTTATGGGCTGGATTAAGAAGGTTGGCCTCTTCAAGATCTACCTCACCTTGCCCAACCTTTTAAGTCCAGGCAAACTGAATTATCTGTATTAAGAGGATGTATTTTGTGGGGTAACAGGGTGGTTATTCCTGCAAAACTGCAAAGGGAGGTTTTGGAAATGTTACATGAGGGTCATCCTGGGATTGTAAGGATGAAAGGTTTGGCCAGGAGTTATGTATGGTGGCCAGGTATTGACAAAATGGTTGAAAACTGGGTAGCCTCTTGTCCCAATTGCCAGGTAGTCAGACCTGCCCCACCTCACGCCCCACAGGAATGGGAATGTCCTAGGGGCCCATGGTCTAGAATCCACATTGATTTTGCAGGCCCTACAAGAGGCACACTTTTCTAGTTATAGTAGATGCATACTCCAAATGGCTAGAGGTAATTCCCATGACATCCACTACTACTGAGGCTGTTATCAAGCAGCTCAGAAAATTGTTTGTAACCCATGGGTTACCAGATGTCCTTGTCTCTGACAATGGCCCTCAATTCACATCTAACATTTTTGAATCCTTTCTAGCTCAACAGGGCATCAGACATGCCCTCACTGCCCCTGGGCACCCCGCCAACGGCCGGGCTGAACGCATGGCACGCTTTACCAAGAGAAGCTTCAGCAGCTGGGTCCTGGGGACATCACTGAGAAGCTTGAAAAGCTTCTTAGTGTTCAACACATCCTAGCCCATCAACTAACTTGTCCCCAGCAGAGTTGTTGATGGGCAGGAACTTAGGTCTTCCTTGACCGCCTTCATCCCACGCACCCAACGCACCACTGGATTCCACTTCCAAAGTTCGTTCTTTTAGTGTGGGAGATTCTGTCTATGCTAGGAACCTTATAGGTGAACCTTTGTGGATTCCTGCTGAAATAACTCACATCACTGGCCCTCGTTCTTACAGGGTTCAAACAGAGGATGGCCTCCTCTGGAGCAGGCACATTGACCAACTTAGATCCCGGTTCCTTCAGGAACATCGGCCCTGTCTCCCTCTAGGTCCCTCACCTGATGTTTCTTCTAGGGGAAGGGGGAACAGGAGGAAAATCAGCAAACAGGAATCAACCCCATGTGTAACGAGCCATTGGCAGGAACCATCCCGAACCCTGTCACAATGCCAAGATCCACCATCTGAAGTGGAAGATTGCACATCACTACCTGCCTTGGGTGCTGACATTGGAATGGAGATGGGTTGGGAGGAGAGACCAGATTCTAACAGTCTAACAGGGTCTTCTTTCACAGGAAGTCCTAACAGGGAAATGTCAGTAGACACATTTCCTCTCACTGGGTGAGAACGTTAAAACTTCTGAACCACGAAGGTCTCAGCGTGCACGTGAGCCCCACCTATTTAAAGGAATACATTAGATAGGTTGGGGTTTGGTATGGACTGAACCTAGTGGGAGGGGTGTTATGTATGTAGGTTTGAATGTTATTGGTTTATTTGAACTGTTCTTGTAAAATGTCAAATGGTATTGGTTTAAATAGTGCGGGAAGAAACCCTGCACTCCCATTGGCTGGCAGCTACGGCTGCAGGCTATAAGAAGCAGCCGTAGCCAAGCCAGGATGGGTCCATTCGAGCTGTAGTCACTAATAAAGTCTTTGCTGGAACTCCTCGCGTCTGACTCTTCATGCAAACTTAACAGTTTCCTAGCCCTATTTTCACACAGAAAAAAGGTGACAGCAATGAGGAGCTAAATCATCTGAGGACAGTTTACAATCCAGTACTGTGCAATATCTATATGGAGCCATTAATATTGACATGCTTGGAAACTGAGATTACTTGCAGATTAAACATGTTCACAGCCTCCCACAACAGAATCTAGTATCTGTCTAGGCGAAACTAGTTGAGATATGAGAGACAAATGGTTTTCTATTCTCAAGAGACAGGGATCTGAGATCTCATTTTCAGACAAAAATCCCGCTCACAGTCTTTCAACATTTTCTTAATGTCCAGGATAAGTGTCATAGGCCCAGGGATGGTGAAAATTTCAAAGAAGACAGCCATTTATTTTCTCAAAGGGGTTTTAAAAATTAAAACACTGCTACTATACGGAAATATACAGTGGTATTCTAAACAAACAAAAGTGAATATGAGTTCTTATCTCCAAATTTCTAGCTTTTATCCCAAGATTCTCAGGACTTTATCTTCTGTCACTTCAATTGTTTGTTGTAGCTTCTTACTACATTCCTTTAATACTTGTCTACATTCTTATTACTGCTCCAATTCTTTCCCACACTGTAATCTATTTCTATTGCTAAGTTTTATACTATTGACTTATTTCTTCCATTAATTTACTTTCTGTCCACTTCTTGTGAGGGCAACCCTGTACTGTCAGCGATGCGGTTGGGATTGCTGCAAGATCATTTGATGTCAACATCTGGGTTGCATTTTCCAAGCCTTGTAAGCCTTCTTCCCTCTCACTTGTTCCAGCTGTTTAGTTATAACATCTCTGGTACTACTGATTGGAGAGTCCCTGCAGAGGATTCTGGGAGTTCTTTGAATGCAAGCTTGGCTAGTTGCCAGGGGATTTTAGGATTTAAGCAGCTGTGAAGAGCATTGTTGCAGCTATGAACATGAATAGCGTTTCTAAGTGCTAGGCATGGGAAGATTGATTAAAGGATGAAGTGACATAAAGAATAATGCCATGGATTTGGAACAGATCCTCCAGCTGGAATTTGAATGATTCCATCAGATATATGCATTTTCTATATATTTACCAAAAAGTAATATATATTGTATTACTCAATGTATGTAATATCTAGCATGAAAAATGGTCACCCTACTGCAAACCTCATGGTGAGAAATAATTTATTGTTTGGTAAGTTAAAGCAAGTAGAGCCAAGTTAAGATTTATGGCTAGAAGCAGCACCCCCTTGGTGATTGGTTTAGATAAAGTCTTTGTAGTATCTTGTCTTACAATCTTGATTACAACTTTGCAGCCAACACTAACAATTATCTTGACTGGCTTGTGCTGTCTTGGGGAACATTTTGCTCACACAAAAGATACCACACAAAGTACTTGTGTTCTCTTTGCTGCATTCTTCACTGTAACTCACTCAGTTTTAGTGTTTGTTTTTTTGTTTTTATTTATTTATGATTTCTTCCAGCTGCATCTGTCTCTTTCTCAGAGCATGCAGGGAAGATCAGGCTGGACATGGTTATCTTTAAGTGTATCTGGACCAAAAACAGATTATCCCTTTTATGGTTGCAGTAAGGTAAAGATTCCCCTCGCACATACATGCTAGTCGTTTCTGGCTCTAGGGGTCAGTGCTCATCTCCATTACAAAGCTGAAGAGCCAGCATTGTCTGAACACATCTCCATGGTTATGTGGCTGGCATGACTAAACGCTGAAGACACACAGAACACTGTTACCTTCCCAACAAAGGGGTCCTTATTTTTCTACTTGCATTTTTACATGCTTTCAAACTGCTAGGTTGGCAGAAGCTGGGACAAGTAATGAGAGCTCATTCCATTACACAGTGCTAGGGATTCAAACTGCCAAACTGCTGACCTTTCTGATCAACAAGCTCAGCGTCTTAGCCACTGAGCCACTGCGTCCTCTTTGCAGTAATCACATTCAAACTCCACCTATACTGGTAGAGTTTCCTATAGTTATTTACTCTTCTGAAGTGACAAATATACACAGAAATTCAATAATTTTATGTTTCCTATGCAGGTGTTAGTTTGGAGCAGATGGATTTAAAACTTAAAAAAACTTAAAACTTAAAATTTAATTTTATTTGAAGTTAAATAAACTTTTATGATTGCCATTAACACACCAGAACTGGGGTCACTGAACACACAATTAGGCTAAAATGTGGTACTTTAATGTGGTATTTGTACTTCAGGCGGTTGTGGAACTCAATCATAAGCATATTATATGGATCAGGTCATTTCATTACATTAAAATATAACAAAGTACTGAAGAAGCTTCTTGGATGAGAAGTGAAACGTCTTCAAGGAAAAACAAAGTCCAGTTGCCTTTTGAAATAACAAAGTATTTGGAATAACAAAGTATATTTATTTAGGAATAACATGCTAGGTAAATACAGCAGATACTTTTTGTTAATTTGTGTCTCATGGTTTAATGCAGTGGTTCTTAACCTTTTTGAAAGAATCACCCCTTGAGCCATTGAGGAAGTTGTCATCGCCCCCTTCCCAACATAACCCCCCTGCCACCTCTTAGCATCCCCAAGGGGCCAGCAGAGGGCTAAGAGGTGGCAGGGGGCATTCGACCCGGCCGGCCCTGCAGTTTCACCTATTTTGGCTGGCTCCAGAGCGGTGCTACAGTCAATGGGTGAGCCTGCAGGGCTGGCCTTGAACGCCTGCCACCTCTTAGCATCCCCAAGAGGGCCAGCAGAGGGCTAAGAAGTGGCAGGGGGGTGGAGCATCAAAAGCAGCCCGTGACGCGTAACATGTCACTGCTTCCGCATTGGAGGCACTGGCTCCGGAGCAGTGCTAGTCAATGGGTGAACCTGCAGGACTGGATGGCACCCCCCTGTTGCCTCTTAGTGCCCCTCTGCTGGCCCTGCTAAGAGTGGCTGGCCCTGCAGGCTCACCCCATTGACTATTGTACCGCACCTGAACCGGTGCCTTGAATGTGGCAGCATGTTGGGAAAAGCCGCCGCCACCGCTTTCCCAAAGTGTTGCCGCTCTCGCATTCTTTCTGTCTGTCCATCCGTCTGTCCATCCATCCATCCATCCATCCAAAAGGTCTGTCAGTTTGCCTTCCTGCCTTCCTGCCTATCTACCTACCTGTCCGTCTTTTTGTCTGTCCACCTACCTACCTACCTACCTACCTACCTACCTACCTACCAATATAGATCTCTTTCTCTCTCTCCCAATATATCTCGCTCCATTACCCCCATATCGCCCCCTTCGTTCCTTTGCCCCCACATCGCCCTTTTCATTCCATCGCCCCTGAAAACAAAATCGCCCTTGGGCAATATCAGGTTAAGAACCACTGGTTTAATGTATTATGTGATCTTATTTTGAATACTAAATGGTCGTTTGGTTTATCTTAATAATATGGACATTGTTGTTCTAATACATTTTGTCTTCAACTGAATGTTTCAGTATCTTTACCATATTTGTTTCAAATGTTATTATTTCCACCTCATCAGCCCATCTGCTTATTTTAGCTTCTCATTCCTTCCTCTTTTCTGGCTTCTGCGTGGAAATCTCCAAGGTCATCAGTTTAGATTTCAGCTTTGTTTGTACAGTATAAGAATGTAGGCCAGTGCATTTAATTCATTTCTTTTTTATGGATTTGTTCTAGCCTGCAAAACACTAGAGGAAAAGTCCATTTCCTTCCTTGAAGTCTGCTTTTGACACTTGTGGTTTCCTTAGCAAAGCTTGGTCCTTGATTTGAAATTACTTTCTAATATTAATTTGAACAGTCAAATGAATTAAACATGAGGTTTGTTTAGGACAGCTGAGTAGCTTCATTCAGTCAACTATATCTGGACTTAAGATCTTTGCTCAACAGATCAGTAACTTTTGGCATTTTGCATAAAACACTAATCTGAACTGATTTAATGTTTAAGTTCTCACAGTATTCGTCTATCCCCATTTGACAAGCAGTCATTGCCGCATGGCCCAATATTGGTGTACACTACTTTCCAGCCTGGGACTGCAAGGTCACCTCCATATCCACAGACGAATGGCATAATAACACGTCTTTTTTAAATCCAAAGGTCTATCTATACAATACAATACAGTAGAGACGAGAGATTCTAGTTGGATCTTTTGTCCAGAATTGTGGACAGTTGGATCTGCATTCAGATATTATGGTGAAACAAACTGTTATGTATGTAGGTTTGAATGTTATTGGTTTATTTGAACTGTTCTTGTAAAATGTTAAATGGTATTGGTTTAAATAGTGCGGGAAGAAACCCTGCACTCCCATTGGCTGGCAACTACGGCTGCAGGCTATAAGAGGCAGCCGTAGCCCAGCCAACTCGTGTCCATTCGAGCTGTAGTCACTGAATAAACTCTTCACTGAAGCTCTTCGCGTCTGACTCTGACACTGGCGACGAAAGTGGGATTCCCTTGAAGAGAAGACGACGTGGAAGACAAGCAGAAGAGCGAGATGGCTGCACTGAACACCCCCAGCCCCGTTCGATCCGGCGCGGAAGACTGGAATCGTGCGGATCACTTCCAGATGTACCTGGAAGGAAACGACCTCGCCGACATTCCCGAGAGACGGAAGATGGCGGTATTTCTCACGCACTGCTGTCCGGCAGTCTTCAAGATGGCGAAGGCGGTGGTGGGAGCTGCAGAACTGAAGGTAATGGAATGGCCTGATTTGGAGAAGCTTTTAAGAGCCCATTACGCCCCACAAGTATCGTGCCTCATTAAGAGACAAATTTTACCGTTGGGATCAAGGGGAAAGCGAGAATGTTAATGATTTCGTGGCAAGTTTAAGGGACATTGGGGGTGCTTGTGACTTAACCAACTTAGAAGAGGCCATGCGTGATCGGTTTGTTTTAGGCCTCAAAGATAAGGTCTTACAAAGCAAACTGTTAATCAAACCTAAGATCACGTTTAAAGAGGCCATTGAAGAAGCTGTTTCAGCGGAAGCCACCAAGACCTCAGCAGTGGCCATGAAAAAGATTAACAAGGCCTCAAGCCAGGCCTCAATCCATTCTGATGTGGAAAAATCCACAACAGCCCATTACGAACAAATAGACTCTGATTCAGATTGCAGTGAGGTGGAGGAAGGGATTTTAGACTCAGAATGGAGAAGAAAAGGAAAGACCCTGGGAGAAAGAGGCAAGAATATTATTGCAGAGGCTGTGGGGGGCATCCCCTGAATGCAAGTTCTTAAACACCATCTGCCTACATTGTGAGAAAGGGTCACCTAGCCAGAGTCTGCAAATCATCCAGAACTCCACCTAGTAGGAAGAAATTTCCTGAAAAGGATTTTAAGCCCAACAACTTCTTTGAAAAGATGGGGCAATTCAGAAGCAAATGGGAAGAATGAAACTCACCAAACAATCACCATTGGTCATTCTTCACCCTTGAGAAGCAGAAAAGTACACGTGAAGGTACTAATTGAAGGAAGGCCTTGCCAAATGGAAGTGGACTCAGGCTCTTACTTATCTATGGTGTCATGGGACACTATTCACAGGCTACTTCCCAACATTCAGAAGAAACATTTCCAGAAGCAAGCACTGACTCTTAAGGACTACCAAGGGAACAAGATTCCAGTTGGAGCAAGAGATTTCAATGTGCAGTTTAAAGGCCACACCAAACATTTGCCCCTGACCATCGTGGACAAGGATCGCCCAAGCTTGCTGGGACTTGAGTGGTTCAAGCCACTAGGCATCGAGGTGACTGGCATCAATCATGTGAGCAACTCTGAATGGGAGGAGGCCTTAAAGTCTGAGTTTCCAGAGGTCTTCAGCGAAGGACTGGGCAAGTATATGGGGACCCCTATCACTTTCAACCTAGATCCCAAGGTGCCCCCAATTCGTTTAAAGCCCAGGAGGGTTCCATTTGCTTTAAAGGAAAAAATAGATGCACAATTAGACAAATTAATTGCTCAAGGGGTTTTAGAGCCCACTGATCACTCCAGATGGGAGACACCCATAGTCACACCAGTCAAGGCTGATGGGTCAGTAAGAATTTGTGGAGACTATAAGGGGACACTGAACCATGCTGCAGCAGCAGCAGGCATATCCAGTGCCAGTTGTGCATCATCTGCTACATTCACTTGGCAGGGGTACAGTCTTTGCCAAATTGGACTTGGCCCAGGCATATCAACAACTAACAGTTGATGATGCCACTACAGAGCCCAAACCATTGTGACTCACAGAGGTGCCTTCAAATGTAAAAGGTTACAATTTGGAGTAAGCATGGCACCATTTTTCAAAGTCTTATGGAAAGAATGCTTCAAGGACTGCCAGGGTAGTGCCTTACTTTGATGATGTGTTAATCTCTGCTGAAAATGACACTCAGCTTCAAGAAAGACTCAGAGAAGTCCTTACCAGATTCAGAAAAGCGGGTTAAAAGTCAAGGAAGACAAATGCACACTTAAGACAGATAGGGTTGAGTTTCTGGGCTACATGATTGACAAGCATGGCATCCACCTACTGATGCCAAGGTTAAAGCAATCAAAGAAGCCCCTAAACCTAAATGCAAAACAGATTTGCAAGCCTTCCTTGGACTCATTAACTTTTATCACATGTTTCTACCTCAAAAGGCATCCATTGCTGAACCTTTGCACAGATTGCTTGATAAAAGCTGTTTGGATCTGGGGGAGGAAGGAACAATAAGCATTTAACAGTATTAAGAGACTAATCACATCTGATGCTGTATTGATACAATTCTCTGAGAATTTGCCTGTTGTACTGACTTGTGATGCATCCCCTTTGGAGTGGGGGGGTTTGAGCCACAGGCTTCCCAGTGGAAGGAAGCCCCATTGCATTTTACTCTCGCACTTTGACCAAAGCAGAGAGGAATTATAGCCAACTGGACAAAGAGGCATTGGCAGTTGTTGCAGCTGTCAAGAAATTTCATGAATATCTGTATGGCAGGACATTTACCATTATTACAGATCAGGCATTGATATTACAGGCATTGTGGCAGGAGACAAACCTACACCTAATATCCTGTCACCAAGAATGCTGAGGTGGACTGAATTTCTTGCAGCCTATTCCTACAAACTGATTCACAGGCCTGGCAAGGACATTGGACATGCTGATGCACTGAGTCATTGCCCACTACCCTGCCACAAGGAGGACTTTGAACCTGAAATACACACCTTTTTCCTAGAAACTGTTGCTAAGCTTCCAGTTCATGCTGCTGAAATTGCCAGAGAGACTGCCAAAGACACTGTGTTGGCTCCTGTTATAGGCTGGATTAAGAAAGGTTGGCCTCTTCAAGATCTACCTCACCTTGCCCAACCTTTTAAGTCCAGGCAAACTGAATTATCTGTATTAAGAGGATGTATTTGTGGGGTAACAGGGTGGTTATTCCTGCAAAACTGCAAAGAGAGGTTTTGGAAATGTTACATGAGGGTCATCCTGGGATTGTAAGGATGAAGGGATTGGCCAGGAGTTATGTATGGTGGCCAGGTATTGACAAAATGGTTGAAAACTGGGTTGCATCTTGTCCCAATTGCCAGGTAGTCAGGCCTGCCCCACCTCACGCCCCCACACAGGAATGGGAATGTCCTAGGGGCCCGTGGTCTAGGATCCACATTGATTTCGCAGGTCCTACTAGAGGGCACACTTTTCTGGTTATAGTAGATGCATATTCCAAATGGCTCGAGGTATTTCCCATGACATCCACCACAACTGATGCTGTCATCAAGCAGCTCAGAAAACTGTTTGTAACCCATGGGTTACCTGATGTTCTTGTCTCTGACAATGGCCCTCAATTTACATCTAACATTTTTGAATCCTTTCTAGCACAACAGGGTATCAGACATGCCCTTACTGCCCTGGGCACCCTTGCTAATGGCGGGCTGAACGCATGGTATGTTTTACCAAAGAGAAGCTTCAGCAACTGGGTCCTGGGGACATCACTGAGAAGCTTGAAAAACTTCTTAGTGTTCAGCACATCACTCCTAGCCCATCAACTAACTTATCCCCAGCAGAGTTGTTGATGGGTAGAAACTTAGTCTTCCCTTGACCGCCTTCATCCCTTATGCACCCAACGCACCACCAGATTCCACTTCCAAAGTTCACTTTCAGTGTGGGTGATTCTGTGTATGCTAAGAACCTTATAGGTGAGCCTTTGTGGATTCCTGCTGAAATAACTCAAATCACTGGCCCTCGTTCTTACAGGGTACAAACAGAGGATGGACTCCTCTGGAGCAGGCACATTGATCAACTTAGATCCAGGTTCCCTCAGGAACATCGCCCTGTCTCTCTGGTTCCCTCACCTGATGTCACTTCTAGGGGAAGGGGAGGAACAGGAGGAAAATCAGCAAGCAAGAATGAACCCCATGTGTAACGAGCCATTACGACAGGAACCATCTCGAACCCTGTCACAATGCCAAGATCCATCCTTAGAAGTGGAAGATTGCACATCACTACCTAACTTGGGTGCTGACATTGGAATGGAGATGGGTTGGGAGGAGAGACCAGATTCTAGCAGTCTAGCAGGGTCTCCTTTCACAGGAAGTCCCAACAGGGAAATGTCAGCAGACACATTTCCCCTCTCACTGGGTGAGAACGTTAAAACTTCTGAACCATGAAGGTCTCAACGCACAAAAGCCCCACCTATTTAAAAGAATACATTAGATAGGTTGGGGTTTGGTATGGACTGAACCTAGTGGGGAGGGGTGTGTATGTGCAGGTTTGAATGTCATTGGTTAAGTTTGAACTGTTCTTGTAAAATGTCAAATAGGATTGGTTTAAATAGTGCGGGAAAATCCTGCACTCTGATTGGCTGGCAACACGGCTGCAGGCTATAAGAGGCAGCCGTAGCCCAGCCAACTCGGGTCCATTCGAGCTGTAGTCACTGAATAAACTCTTCACTGAAGCTCTTCGCGTCTGACTCTTCATGCAAACTTAACACAAACCATGGAAAGAAAGATACATTTATCCAATTCTGTTTGCACAAAAAGAAGCAAAGCTGGCATGATTGAGAAGTTGTGCACCTTACTTGTTTCTGATTAAGCTAGAATCCTTACAATTCTGCTTACATAACTGAAGCAATGATAAATTTATAGAACACATTTTTTATTTACAAATGTCTGGGATCATAAACTGCAAAATGAGATCCAACTTTATCTTTTCTCTCTTTTTATAGTTATGGATTTGAATTACTTTTTATGGTTTTGAATTAATTATGAAACTGAATTATAGCACATTTATCAGATATAGTTGTTTTGATCCCTTCTCTACTGTACTTTTTCTCTGTGCCTCCCACTGTGAACTAGATGAAGAGTTGTGACTGAAAACTATCATAAACTTGATGAAAAATTCAGATTTCCTTTGTTAATTCCCCCCCCCCCACAACTTCTCATAGAAAATGTGCAATTATAGACCTGTCAGGATTGATTTTTAGGCAAACTTTTAAAGGCAGCAGTTGTGTGAAATAGTCAACAAGGAGCCACAAATTTAAGTCAGGAATCAAAGGGCTTACCCAGAAATCTGAATCAAAGGACAATTCAAAACATCATTTGGACCCAAGATTAGTTTGGGTCCATATCAAAAGTGGAGAATATTGCTAATCTGGGATTGAGATAATCTTAAATTCAGGGTTTATGTCTTTTGGATAAATATATATTTTTTACAAATTTTGGTAGCTTGTTGAGAGTTAGTTCGGTTGTAATGATTAAGGCATCAGGCTAGAAGTAAGGAGACCATGAATTTTTAGTCACTCCTTAAGCTTGAAGCCAGTCAGTGGTGGGATTCAAAAATTTTTACTACTGGTTCTGTGGGCATGGCTTGGTGGGTACGACAGGGGAAGGGTACTGTAAAATCTCCATTCTCACCCCACTCCAGGGGAAGGATACTGCAAAATCCCCATTCCCTCTCCATTCCTGAGGGAAGATTATTGCCAAATCCCATTCCCTCCCCACCCCACTAACCTGCTTTCCAGCTCCATTCTCCTGTGCAGCGCAACAAAAAAAGACCCAGCCAATCAGCTAGGACTTGGGAGACAGAGAATAGATATGGCGGGGCCAGTCAGAGGTGGTATTTGCCGGTTCTCCAAACTACTCAAAATTTCCATTACTGGCTCTTCAGAACTGGTCAGAACCTGCTGAATACCACCTCTGAAGCCAGTTTAGTGACCTTGGGGCAATCACTCTCAGCTACTTCTGAAAAAGGAAAATAAAACTATAAGGACTAGTTCAGGCAGTTGGCAAGATTAAAAATAAAAGCTACTTAACAAGAAATGCATCATATTTCATTTTACCTCAGATAGATTTTGGAATTCAGCTCCTTCATTTGTGTGCTCTCTATCTTGGACTGCTTCAGTTTAATTCCTTCTATTTCAAAAAACTTTTGGGGCAGACAAGAGAAAAAACAAGAGTGTTGTTAGCAACATATTCATGAAAACCAAAAATTATGAACCAGAATAAAAGCAAAAATATTTTTTCTCTTCAAAGGATTTGAAAATAAACGTGTTTTGGGAGGTTGAACTATAAAAACATATCTTTGCTTTAGAATCAAATTCAGGCCAATTTGTTTCAGTTACCAGATGCTAAAGTAGCCTCACCCATCACTCCCCTCTCCCTTGTGACTCTTATCTAAAATTGTTGTGCGCAATACATGTTCTTTTCACCCAAATATTAAGTCAGCAGGGTCATTTTTTGCATCTGTTTTATGTGGCCTTTTTAAAAAAAATGTGTCCTGTCATGAGACCTTAGACAGTGGCTAACCATGCCTAGACTTCAAAGCTAACAGGATTAGGCCTACCTGGATAGGGCTATCAGATTTCGGCTGCAAAAATCCAGATGATTACTAGATAGCAAGAAAAGAAATGTACAAACACTATTTACTGGCTGTATGGGTTTTTCCATCCGAGATTTACTAGTCCAGTATTTTGATGGGATTCTTCCGGGGAATATCAGAATTGTGAGCTAGTCTGGAAATTTGGAAAAAGTTTCCAGAACAAGGAATTAACTTCTCAGTCCTATACTGCTGCACTGAATTTTTTGTATACCTGTTCGTGATGCCATCAGATAATGACCCTGACTTGGTGGCTTCTGTCCTTTTTCTGTTATAAAATGAACCTTCTGTTTTAATAGACAATTTTCCTTTTTCCTGAAAACAGGGCATAGAGCAGAAATTGGTATTATATACTTTCTTACTATTCCTAACTTCTTTAGAAACAGAAGTGCAGTGGCTCACAAAGTTAAGATGCTGGGCTGATGATCATCAGCCTAATTTCAAGACCCATTGCTGTCACAGGGTGGGGTGAGCTCTGGTCCAGCTCCTGCTGACCCAGCCATTCAAAAACAGACAAGTGCAAGTAGATAAATGGGTACTACTTCGGTGGGCAACTTCATGAGGATATGAAAGGAATTTCCAACTGGGTGTTCCCCAGGTAACAGTGATGTCACTGGCAAATCTTTTCACCACAAAAGCACTTAGGTGTTTCCAACATAGAAATATAGTATTTCTGTTTAGGATATAATCAAACCAAATAACTGCTAATTCAGAATTTCCTCTTCTAGAAATTTTTGTCTTATTTTAAGAAGTTTGAAGGAGCTCTATTTTGTAAATTGTGTGTTTTATGCATGTGGGTGTGAGGGAGAGAGAGAGAAACTGGAGGGAAGAGAGAAAAAAACGTGTGCCACTAAAAATCTGTATTTTTGCCACTAAATTCAGCAGAATGAACTATGGGGCAGATGAAAGTTCTGAAGATCTTTATAATAAGTGCTCCAGAAACTGTGTCCCCTCCTTCAAAATATTTATTTATTTATTTATTTATCTATTTATTTGTCAAACATGTACAAGATAACAAATATAAGTATGAACGAACATAAACAAGACAATGGGAGTAAATACAGATAAATGGGGACAGTAAGACAGGGATGGTAGGCACATTGGTGCACACCTCCTTTAAGGACCTCTTAGGAATGGGGTAAGATCCACGGTAGACAGTTTGAGGTTAAAGCTGTGAGGGGTTGAGGCTGTAGCAACGGAGTCTGGTAGGGTATTCCAGGCATTGACTACTCTGTTGCTGAAGTCATATTTTCTGTAATCGAGTTTGGAGCAGTTTACCTTGAGTTTATATCAGTTGTTTTGCCCTTGTATTATTGTGATTGAGGCTGAAGAAGTCATTGACAGGTAAGATGCTCTAACAGACAATTTTGTGTACTATGCTTAGATCGGACCACAGACGATGGAGTTCTAAATTGTCCAGGCCCAAAATTTTAAGCCTGGAGGCATAGGGAATCCTATTGTGAGTGGAGGAGTGGAGTACTTTTCTTGAGTATCTTGGAGTATGTTAGGGTGAATCTGATAATGATATACAATAGCAGTTGTCTATGGTCGTCTTCTTACATACAGACTTTGATATTACATGCTGAATTATTTTTAAAAAGTATGTTAATGTACACTTCTTGGTACTTTAAAAAGAAAACAAGGTGACAAAGGAGTAAATTGTTTTTATCTTTTTAAATAGTTTTTACTGTTTTACTGTTTTTTGTTATTATTTTGATTATTTTTAATATTATTTTTATGTTTTAACTTCATGAAACACCTATAGTCCTATGGGCATTGAGTATTTATTTATTAAATGTTTATTATAAATAAATGAATGAATGAATGAAATTGGGAATTTCTTCATGTACAGTACTGTGCAAAAGTGTTAGGTGGTTGTCCAAAAAATGCTGTAAATTAAGAGTGCTTCCAAAAACAAAAGTGATAATAGTTTATTTTTATCGATTGACCAAATGGAAAATAAATGAACAGAAGAGAAATCCAAATCAAAACAATATTTTGTGTGAGCACTCTTTGCCTTCAAAACAGCACCAATCCTTACACTTGCACAAAGTCAGAGATTTTTTTAGGATTAGAGTCAGGTGTATGATTAATCAATTATATAAGCAGATGCTAATGATATAAGCAGATGCTATTTACATATGTAGGTTGAAACAGACATTAACTGAAACAGCTGTATAGGTGGCTTAAAACTCTGCTAATAAGGTGAAGTTATGGAAGACAGTTTTTATTTTTATTTATTTATTTATTTGATTTGTCAATCACAAGATAATAGGTATAAGTATAAACATAGTTACGAATACATGAAATGGATACATATAAGAAAAATAAAAGAAACAATAGGACAGGGATGGTAGGCATGTTGGTGCACTTATGCACACCCCCTACAGACCTCTTAGGAAAGGGGTGAGGTCAATAGTAGACAGTCTAAGGTTAAAGTTTTGGGGGTTTGGGGAAGAAACCACAGAGTCAGGTAGAGTATTCCAGACATTGACCACTCTGTTGCTGAAGTCGTATTTCCTGCAATCAAGTTTGGTGCAGTTAACCTTGAGTTTGTAACTATTGTGCGCTCTTGTATTTCTATGGTTGAAGCTGAAGTATTCATTGACAGGTAGGACATTGCAATGTATGATTTTATATACTATACTTAAATCGGACTGAAGGCAGCGTAATTCTAGCTTTTCTAGGTCCAGAATTTCAAGTCTGGTGGCATAAGGTATTCTGCAATGAGTAGAGGAGTGTAGAACTCTTCTTGTGAAATATTTCTGAACTTTCTCAACTGTGTTAATATCAGATACGTAATGCGGGTTCCAGACTGATGAGCTGTATTCAAGTATTAGTCTCGCAAATGTTTTGTATGCTCTATTTAGTAGTGTGATATTACCAGAGAAAAAGCTACGTGGGATTAGGTTAACAACTCTTAATGCCTTTTTGGCTATGTAGTTACAGTGCGCTCTAGCACTTAGATCATTAGAGATGTGTATTCCAAGGTCCTTGATGGAGTTTGGACCATCAACAAGGTCTTGACTATTCAGCTTGTATTTTCAGCTTGTGTTTCATGTCACACACCAAGGCAAAACTGATCACAGAAACAAGATAAAAGGTAGCTAATGTCAGCCTTCAAGATTTTCTTCCTTTGCTTTGCATCTTTTGGCTCTCATAAGTAATGGGGGGAGGAGGGGGGACATGGTTATGGGAAGTGAGCTGGAGGTTTTGTTAAGAAGAATTATATCAGTTGGGGGGGGGAATTTCTTGCTTTGGTTTCTATCTTATGCTATGCGCAGCCACAGCTCTTTATCAAAATATGTCAAGGTCAATGGACAGAGGCCTCATCACCACCTGGAGATGCCCACATGATGTTATCCACAACTTTTAATTGGGTAGCTTACTTGAACTATTGTGGGTGGGAACGTTGCCATCACTTTGTATATGTGATTTTCGAGCTCATTCTTTCAGATTCAGAATTCTTTTGTTGCTACCACTTGAATTCCAGTAAAAGATATCTTTTCTCTAATCAATGGAGTCTAAGTATTTCTTTCTTGGATTTTGAATGGAGCACTACCTGACATTATTCTGAATTCAGTTTACCAGCCCACCCGGAGAAATAACAAATTTCTTCCAAGGGGGTCTGAACACAATGTCTGATCCAGCCGGTGACCACGAAGATCTGGGAGCGACTGGAGGGCAAGAGTCCCTGCTATTAGAGGCAGCAGGGGAAACCGATTTGTTAGCAGATTTAAGTATTGATGAAAACCCAGTTGTAAAACCTAAATGGTCTCTGGGAGTCGGCTGGAAGGATCCTGAAGGAAAGCCTCCTCCAGGAGTGACCACTACCCATCGACGTGGAAGAGAAGAACCATGGCAAGAGAAGGAAAGGAAGAATTTTCTACTAACTCAAGCCCTGCATCTCCTCAACGAAGTAGCTGGAGAAACTCAGGCTGATCAAAGGTATGCGGGGGAAGAAGGGGGGCAGCTCCAGTCAGAAGAATCAGAGCAGCTACCCCCATAATCCCAAAGATTTCAAAGCAGACTAGGGTTTAAAGATGTGCCGCTCAAGCTCTTTTGAAGAAGCACAAAGAAATGGGCAATGTTGAGGACTGTAGACCCAGTGGTTGGCCAAGGAAACTTAATTCAGCAGATGAAAGATACCTCATGTTTACTTTGACATTGAAAGATGTTCAAGAGTGCCATTCAGCACAGAACTGGCAGAAATAGGAGGGATCCAGGTATACCTTTGTACTGTCTGGAGCAGTCTGGCCAGAAGTGGTCTTCATAGAAGAGTTCAGCCAAAAAGCCAGACCACTGACATGGAAACAAGGCTAAATGACTCAACTAGTCTATCATCTGCAGCTCTATAACTGTCTGGTTTGGTTCTGCAACCCAACAGGACAGACACAGACTCCAGCGAGTAATTAGGACTGCAGAAAAAACAATTGCTACCCACCTGCCTTCAATCAAGGACCTGTATACTGCAGGAGTCAAAAAGAGGGCTGTGAAAATATTTACAAAACAACGCTATAGAGCACTGCACACCAGAACATTAGACACAAGGACAGTTTCCCCCCGAATGCCATCAGTTTGCTAAACAAATAATTCCCTCAACACTGTCAAACTATTTACAAAGTCTGTACTACTATTACTATTAATCTTCTCATCACTCCTATCACCCATCCCCTCCCACTTGTGACTGTATGATTAACTTTGTGGCTTGCATCCTTATGATTTATATTGACTGTTTCCTAGTATGATTTGATTGCTTATTTTACCCTATGATTATTATTAAGTATTGTACCTTATGATTCTTGACTCTTGATGAATGTATCTTTTCTTTTATGTACACTGAGAGCATTTGCACCAAGACAAATTCCTTGTGTGTCCAATTATACTTGGCCAGTAAAGAA
The DNA here is from genome assembly GCA_009733165.1 of Naja naja. Classification (NCBI taxonomy): domain Eukaryota; kingdom Metazoa; phylum Chordata; class Lepidosauria; order Squamata; family Elapidae; genus Naja; species Naja naja. The sequence continues at coordinate 75,362,297 of CM019151.1, read as the reverse complement.
TTCTATTCTATTCTATTCTATTCTATTCTATTCTATTCTATTCTATTCTATTCTATTCTATTCTATTAACTATGCATGAAAACATAGGAACTGGGGTGCAGAAAAATGGAAGCAGGTGTTTTGGACTGATGAGTCAAAATTTGAAATATTTGGCTATAGCAGGAGGCAGTTTGTGCACTGAAGGGCTGGAGAATGGTACAATAATGAGTTGTCTGCAGGCTACAGTGAAGTATAGTGGAGGTTCCTTGCAAGTTTGGGGCTGCATTCCTGCAAATGGAGTTGGAAATTTGGTCAGGATCAATGGTTCCTCAATGCTAAGAAATACAAACAGAAACTTATCCATAAGGACATCAACTCCAAACATACAGCAAATGTAATTCAGAACTATCTCCAGGGTAAAAAAGAACAAGAAGTCCTGAAAGTGATGGTTTGGCCCCCCTGAGCCCTGATCTCAAGATCATCAAGTCCTGTTTGGGATTACATGAAGAAACAGAAGGATTTGAGGCAGCCTACATCCGCAGAAGGTCTGTTGTTAGTTCTCCAAAATGTTTGGAACAAACGTGAAGAAACTTTGCTGAGTTCTTTCAAAAACTTGTGCAAGTGTTCCAGTGGTGGTATACTACCGGTTTGGAATGGTTTGGACGAACCAGTAGTAAAAAAAGCAGAGGATCAGCTGAGAGGAGGGGGACAAAATCCTCCAATCAGCTGAGAGGAGAAAGAAGAGAAAAGCCAGGATTGGCTTTCCTACCTGCCCCTACCCTTTTCTCTTCTTTATCCTCTCTGCTGATTGGCGCTGCAGGTCTCAGCTGGTGTGGGAAAAGCTGCACACTGGCATTCAGCAAAACACGCCCACAAAGCCATGCCCACAAAGCCACGCCCACCAAACCAGTGGTAACACAATTTGAATCCCACCACTGAATTGTTCCTAGAAGAATTGATGCTGTTTCGAAGGCAAAGGGGGGTCACATCAAATATTGATTTGATTTGGGTTTCTCTTCTGTTCATTTTCATTCAGTTTTGTTAATTGATAAAAAAACAATCTATTAACCTTTCTATTTCAGAAAGCATTATAATTTACAGATTTTTTGCACAGTACTGTGCTTTTATATACATCAGATGTTCGAGATGGAGATTTATGGACCCTGAGGGAGTTTAGAGATTTCCTTGAGGATTTGGTGGGTGGTTCAGCCAAGACCTAACTCATAGCCCGGAATGATATCTGCCAGAATTTTCTGTGAATCCCACCCTAAAAATGTTCTGGAAGTCTTTAAAAACCTGGCTGTTCTCCCAGGCCTTGGCGTAGGGTGGGTATGGAGCCGTCGGTGATCTTTTTTTATGGGGATATTGTTGTCCACACATTTTAGATTCTTTATTGTTTTTCCTGTTTTAAATAGTAAAGTTTCCAGAGATATTATGGAGTTGGATGGCCTCCAATCCAATGAATGAAATGAATGAATAAATAATAATACAAATGAACAGATGGCATGTTGGTAAAACATGTTATGGATAATAAATAGTATGTTTATAATGAAGATGCAGTATCCATCAGAGAGAGTAAACGAAAGTCAAGCTAATGGATGTGATCCTGTGATCTCAAACCACACACTTTTTTGCCTGTGGGAACACAGGTGAGGCCTGTAAAAAAAGGGGAACAGTCTTCAATGACACAACCACAATCACTATCTTGAACTGTTTCCCTCAGCAATGGATGCCCCTGAACAAAGGCTATTTATTTATTTTAGTTTATAATTTCTATCTCAGCCTTGGGGCTCTGGATGGTAAACAGCAGTTAAAAACATAACATAGCAATAATATATAATAAATACAAATTACTACCAATTGTAAAGGTCACAATCAACCCATGGGCTCTGCCATCTATCCCAACTCTTACGCCCACTAGCATAAGAAAATCTTCTACCTAAAAGGTTTGGGGTAATCTAGTCTTGGGGGGAAGGGGTTGATGTTTCAAAAGACACATTATTTAGGATACACCATGCTTTGTAATTGCTCAGATTTGAGAAAAAATAGTATTCCAAAGTTTTATTTAAAAGACACTTGCTCCTGGGGAGGAAAGCTATGGCAAATCTAGACAGCATACTAAAAAGCAGAGACATCACCCTGCCAACAAAAGTGTGTATAGTCAAGGCTATGGTTTTTCCAGCTGCAATGTATGGCTGTAAAAGTTGGACCATAAGGAAGGCTGAGCGCCAAAGAATGGAGGCCTTTGAACTATGGTGCTGGAGACGACTCCTGCGAGTCCCTTGGACTGCAAGGCGATCAAACCAGTCAGTCCTAGAGGAGATCAACCCTGATTGCTCCTTAGAAGGCCAGATCCTGAAGATGAAACTCAAATTCTTCGGCCACCTAATGAGAAAGAAGGACTCACTGGAGAAGAGCCTAATGCTGGGAAAGATTGAGGGCAATAGAAGAAGAAGGGGACGGCAGAGAATGAGGTGGCTGGATGGAGTCACTGAAGCAGTCGGCGTGAGCTTAAATGGACTCCAGAAGATGGTAGAGGACAGGAATGCCTGGAGGAGTATTGTCCATGGGGTTGCGATGGGTCAGACATGACTTCGCAACTAACAACAACAACAAAGTTTTATTGCCTATAATAAAAAGGTGAGTTTTCTTTTATGAAGTAATTGTACTAAATTTTACAAGTTGTAAAATGTAATGGAAGTTTTTTTTTTCCCAATTGGCAAAAATTCTGGCTGCATCTCCATTAGTTTCTAAGGGTGTTTCTCAATCCGCATTCTACTAGCCCAATCTGTAGGGGGGAATCTGTTATGTATGTAGGTTTGAATGTCATTGGTTTAGTTTGAACTATTCTTGTAAAATGTTAGAAATGATTGGTTTAAAAAGTGTGGGAAAACCCTGCACTCTGATTGGCTGGCAACTGCGGCTGTTGGCTATAAGTAGCAGCCTTGTTAGTGATTCTAGTATCCATGAAACACTAAGTTTCAGCAGAAAACCAAAGTAAAATGCTTACAATTAAAATACAAATTGTGACATTGAGAAGGTTAAGACTTCAGCTATTTTTAGTTCCTAGCATTCTGAAAGGTAAGCAAATCTGGAAGTGTTATTCTGAGCCTTACAACAAGATCTGTTTGATCTGCTTATGTACACTACTTTAGAAGACAAATAGCACATTTATTAGACTGGCCATTAATTTAGCTGAAGGTTGAGGTTTTCATAAGAAATATGTTCTGGAAAGAAAATTATTATGTTTATAATGAAGGCATGATTCTGAATGTGCTTTTTTGGATCTGCTTTATTTATTAGCTGCTCAAACTGAGAAAAAGGAAAAGAATTATCAGAAAAAAAAATAAAAGGAAGAAAGATGGAGCAAAACTCCAGCTTGATCTAGGTTTCAGTTTCAGGAGAATGGCAGTAGAAAAAAGAAGCAAATATAAAAATATTGTTGTGTTTTCACATAGTAAGTGCAGCACTCAGGTGGGGAAAAGAAAAATTACATTAATCCTAAAGGTCATCCAGTAATTATACTGTATTAGTTGGTTAGTATTATGCATGCAATATGTTTGTAAGCATGGATATTGGCAATCAGTGGCAAATATTGCCCGAATGAGAAAATTTCCTGCTTTAGAGAAACTGTAGCCTGTAAGAGACTCTGCACTACCGATTCCTAGAAAAAAAGAAAAGAGAAGATGCTAGGTCCAGGGGAAGAGACTGGAGGAGTCATCTTCCAGTTCCGGTGCTGAGGAAGGAAGAAGCAATTACTCTAATGTAGTGGTGGCTAACCTTTTTGGGCTCCTGTGCCAAAAATTGCTTGCATTTGTGTGCTTGCATGCTAGCACCCAAAAGGCAATGCGCGTGCCCACCCATGCCCCTGAGCATGCATGCAATCCCCCTGTCTGCCACCCCTTTACCTGCACTGCGCCTCCCAGCTGATTTTTGGCCTGTTTGAGGCCTTTTTCGGCCTTCTGGAGGCTCGAGGGGAAGCCTCTACAGCCTTTGTAGGCTGAAAAATGGGCCCATTTCATCACTTCCGGTATTTCCGGAAATATATGAAGTGACAAAACGGACCTTTTCTTCGGCCAACAAAGGCTGCAGAGGCTTCCCTTGAGCCTCTGGGAGGCTAAAAATCAGTTGGGAGGCATGCGCATGTGCAGTGAGGTAAGTTTGCCTGGGGCTCATGTGCCCGCACAAATGGCTCTGTGTGCTACCTGTGGCATGCGTGCCATAGGTTCGCCATCATGGCTCTAGTGGATTCCCTAAGATAAGATGTCACTTAAGATCAAAAGTTGTATTGGGACTGGAAAGGGAGTGATAAAAAAGGGAACAGATGACTATCTTGCAAGAAGATCATAGAACATAGAATAAAAGAGTAGAGTAGGGAGGGACCTTGGAAATCTTCTAGTCCAAGCCCCTGCTCTATACCATTTCAGACAAATCGTCTCTTTTTGAAAGCCTCCAGTGACCCATGCCCTTTTCCAACAAATCAAACACAATCCAAAAGGAACAGAAACTTTGTAATGCTTTTACAAAATAATTAGCTGTGATAAGCACAAGCCTTGCCAAACCGTGCAAGACTTGCCAAAAGATAACAGACAAGAAATAATTTGCAGTACAAGAATCTTCAAATACAAACTCAAGATACTGGAATGTCCACGAGGCTGGAGTTTCAAAATGTCTTTGCCTTCTGCAAAGTACGTTCGTTTCACAGCTGGCTTTTATCTTCTTGAAGGAGGGGCCATTACATTGCAGCCTTACTCCCGTGCTGTTGTAGCTGCTCTTTCCTCTGAGCAATCCTGCATGCACGTGCACTTGGCACAGGCTCCTCGGGAACCTCCTCATCGCTGCTGCCAGCCCCCACAATATCTGAAGACAGCAGTCCAGTCCCTAATGGTCCTGGCCCCTCATCTGAGTCCTCGCTGTCCTCAGCTGTTCGCACCTGCTGCCGACTAACCACAACACGCTTTCTGAAGGCAAGCTATGCTATTGGTTGATTGCTCTCACTGTTAGGAAATTTCTCCATAGTTCTAGGTTGCTTCTCTCCTTGGTTAGTTTCCAACCATTGTTTTGTGTCACATGGAATGTCATATGGGAGGGTCACATGTGAAGTACAGAACAGTTCTCAGCTGCTGCATTTGCAGTCATTCTAAAGGCATTCTGGTCTCAGCACACATGATTGGAAGTTGGCTGTACTTTTAATTTTCCTCATGTTGCTTTGGGAATAGAAGTTACGTCCTACTTGCAGAGATACCCATAACAATGGTTGAGAAACACTATTACAGAATGTGGTTTTTAGAAGCAAAATAATATTTTCCTTATTGCATAGTAGCTTTTAATTTGCAAATAAACTGTTTTGACTATTAGTTATGCTGTGAACTTTTATGAAGACCTTAAAAGACACAGCTTTAAAAGTTATAATGACTAGTAAAATATTAAAAATCCTGAGGAAAAATGGTTATCAAGATTATATAAATTAATATTTTTACAACAAAGTTTTGGCAGAAAGGGTTGGATTTCATCATATTTAACTACGATGAAGATACAGAACTTGTATTTGAGACTTCCAAGAGGTGTATTAGGAAATTGTTTAGGTTTTCTTTTCCATGGGGCCAAATAACAAATGTGTCATCAATGTATATTTGTTATTTGGCCCCATGGAAAAGAAAACCTGAACAATTTCCTGACACACCTAAACAGCACACACCCCAAAATCAAATTCACCATGGAAACGGAAACAAACAAACAACTACCATTCCTAGATGTACTAATTTACAAAAAAAACAGATGACACACTAGGACACACCATATACCAGAAGAAAACACACACCAACCACTACCTCAACACCCAATCCTACCACCACCCAGCACAGATAAACTCAGTGGCCAAAACACTAATTGCCAGAACCAAATGCCTGGCAGACAAGACCCACATAAAGACTGAACTATGCACCCTGACTAAAGTACTGACAGCCAACAGCTTCCACAAAAGCAAAATCACAGGCCTGATCCACAATAACACACTGAGACATAAGAGAGACCTACAAGATGAACAGACCTATGGAATAGCTGTCCTGCCCTACATAAGAGCTACTATAGACAAAATCAGTAAGATACGACACAGGCATCACATCAAGACTGCCTTCAAAACAGACAGAAAAATAGCAGCCATCCTAAGAAACCCCAAAGATAAAATTGACCTGGAAAACCAAGGCATATATGAAGTCCCCTGCACATCATGCCCTGCCACATACATCGGACAGACCAATAGAAGAATAAGTACCCGCCTGGATGAACACAAAAATGCAGTAAAAATGCTGGAACACACTTCCTCACTAGTCCAACACATGAAAGCCACAGGTCATAGCATTAACTTCAGTGGCACCAAAACCCTAGCCACTATAGAAAACTCTAGCTACAGAATTGTCAGAGAAACCATAGAGATTGAAAAAAGACCTGAGAGCATGAACAGAAGAGATGACTCCACCAGACTGTCAACTATCTGGAAGCCTGCACTCACAAACAAAAAAATCTCCACACCACAAGCCAAGGAAACACCTGGGCACAAACAGACCCACTCAGATACCTCCAGCTCAAACACACCCCAACCAGCCACCCAGATGAAACCTAGCTTCCTAATAAATGATAGCCAGCCATTCACCCGAAGCCAAGCCGCACTAAAAGCCCCCAGTACAGGAAACACAATGTTACTAGCCAATCAAGACAAAAAAATGCTACAAAACAAACAAAAGATATTAGAAACACCAATCAAGTAGAACACAGCAAATTCCAAGACCAATAAACACAGACCAAGACTCCCAGCCAATCAGGATGAAGAAAAAAACATTCAAACACAGCACGAGGCTACCACTAAATTTAAAACAGAAACGCCTGTGAAAGCCTGACACAGATGAACCCAATACACAAGCCTGATGATGGCAGATGAGATTCTGTCAAAACGTCGCTATAATTTTAGAAGCACAACTATAATGATGTGGGAAAATACCCGAACAAAGCTGAATACCATACATACATATATAGATATATAGATATGCAGATATACAGATATACAGATAAATACATACATACATACATACATACATACATACATACATATACATACATACATACATATACATATATACAATACATTAAAGACTCCTGTTTGAAGAGATATTATAAGAGGTATAATCAGGGGTGGGATTCAAATTTCTTAACAACCGGTTCTGTGGATGTGGTCTAATTCGTGGGTGTGTCTTGGTGGTCATGTGACTGGGGTGGGCATGGCCAGGTGGCTATGTGACTGGCAAACCAAATGTAAGTGGTCCTCACTTAATGACCAGGTCATCGCTTAATGGCCAGTTGCTTAGCAAGTGTTTTTTGCCAGTTTCCAAGGCCTCGGCGGCCCTGGAGAGGGCAGGGTGAGGCCCGGGCAGGTGGCCATGTGACTGGCAAACCAAATGTAAGTGGTCCTCACTTAATGACCAGGTTCTTGCTTAATGGCCAGTTGTTTAGCAAGTGTTCTAATTTATGACTGACCTCCACAGAACTACTGAGCCTGTTTCTGGAGTTTTGACAGCCACACAAACACACACACCCTTCTAAACCTGCTATTCCTTGATTCTGTAAGGATCTCCTGCTGGAGCAGGGGGTTGGACTAGATGACCTCCGAGATCCCTTGCAGGCCAGCCCTAGATTGCTATGATTCAAAGTGTCTTCTGAAGCCAGGGTTTGTGTCCTTCCTTCCTCTCTTTTTTTTCTCTCCCTCTCCTCCATGTATTTATCTATCCATTCTTATATCTCATTCATTTTTTCCTCTTTCTTTCTTTCTTTCTTTCTTTCTTTCTTTTCTTCTCTGTCCTTTCTTCTTCTTCTTTCTTTCTGCGGCTTTTCGTCTCCTTTCTTTTTCGATCTCCCTCTTCTTTCTTTTCTGTCCTTCCTTCCATCCCCTTTCTTCCTTTCACTTCCTTTCTCTCCCTTTTTCTTTCTTTCTTGCGCTTTCTTCTCTCCTTCCTTTTTTTTTGCTCTCTCTCTCTCTCTCTCTGACACACACACACACACACGGCGAAGAGAAGTGAGCAGCCCTGGGAGTCCCCCCCCATTTCGGATCACCTCCACTGCTGCTTGTTTATCCTGGGTGGTGGAATCAGTGGTGGTGACACTCCAAAAGGGAGGGGGGAACCCCCAGGGCTGCTGCCTTCATCCAGTGGCAGCGGTGGTGGCACTGGGTAGTGGCACTCCAAAAGGGAGGCACTTCATCCGGTGGTGGTGGCGGTGGTGGTGCTGGGCAACGGCTGCTTTGAAGGAGAGGGGGGAACCCCAGGGGCTGCTCCCTTCATCCAGCAGTGGTGGCGGTGGGCAAACGGCCACTCCGAAAGCGAGGGGGGAAACCCCGGGGTGGCTCCCTTCATCCGTCGGTGACAGCTCTGGATAGATTCGGCAGCTACCAAAAGCAAGCAGCCCCAGTTAGTTCCAGGCGGCTAGGGGGAGCACGTCCGCTGCACCTCTCAGCTCCAGTGCAACAGAGACAGCAAACAGCCGTGGCATGCTCCAGCTGCCACCATTGCCGCATCTCCCTGAGGCCTGGCAAAGGCCCCGGGTCAGTGAGAGGAGGCCTAGGTCAGCAACAGGAAGCCCCGGGTTGGCAAGGGGAGGCATGGCAAGCCCTGGGTCAGTGAGGAGAGGCCCCGGGTCAGTGAGGGGAGGCCCCGGGTCAGTGAGGGGAGGCCTAGGTCAGCAACAGGAAGCCCCGGGTTGGCAAGGGGAGGCATGGCAAGCCCTGGGTCGGCAAGGAGAGGCCCTGGGTCAGTGAGGGGAGGCGTGGCAAGCCCTGGGTCAGTGAGGGGAGGCCCTGGGTTGGTGAGGGGAGGCCCCGTGTCAGTGAGGTGAGGTGTGGCAAAGCCCGAGGGCAGTGGCAGGGGGAGGTCCAGGGAGGGCTGGGCCTTCCAAGTGGTGGGAGGGAAGGGGCAAAACAAAAGACAAGTGATGGTGGTGGTGGGGAAAGGTGACCGGGTCTTGCACTCACCCAGGGAGATAATCAGATCAGGCAGGACCGCAGCAAAAGGCAGGCAGCAATGGCTGGCTTGGCAAGCAGGCTGCGGGGATTCGCACAAGCGCACGATGTTGTGCATGCGTGATAGAGACTGACTGGGCAGGTAGCACAGAAGCAGGTGGAGAGGGGCAGGGCCAGCCAGAGGCCTGATTTACCAGTTCTCCAAACTACTGGGAACCATAACAACCGGTTCTATAGAAGTGGTCCGAATCAGTAGAATTCCACCCCTGGGTATAATATGGGCAGCAAGACAAAGAAATTAATTTACACCCTCTTCTTAATCTACCCATAGGAAGTGGACAATATAACTGACGTTGAAAAGAATATGATGGACTGCAGATTTGGAAATGCATACATTAATAAGTGTTAGAAGCAGAATGTAGAAATAAATGATGAAATAAAGAAAAAAAGAGAATGTTAACAGGAAAAAATACTATGAGCAGGATAACTGCAGGGAGTTAGCTGAATGTGAGGAACCATGACAGGGATGGGCAGTTAATTTTCCCAAGGTGTCACATGAGAAACTGGGACTGTTATGGAGGGCTGAACCAATGTAACTGATTTGAAATCCTCCAATTGAGTCAGTTCAAGTCCTCAGGATGCTCCAGGTGAGTTTGAACCATTTTGGAGCAAGGCATGTTACCCTGCAAAATGTTTGACCAAAGAAGAAAATCTAAAATATGCACAAAATTGGGATATCGCTGTACATAGTTAGAAAGGGTTAAGACTTAGGTTAGGTAGCCCCAATCTATAAAAAAAGAAAATGCTTTCTGTTAGAATTGCATATTTTCCATGTGATTTTGTGGAAGATGGACTCTTGTTCTTTCAACAAAATTGCCACTAATTTACCAGGGCACTTTTGGATTTCCCATTTTGATCAAGTCATCCACATTTTTAAAAATCATGAATGCTAATAAGTTAAAATAAAAATGTGTACCTTATCAAAGCTGTCAGGTGAATAGTTTTATATATATATAACTATATATATGTATCTCAGAAGCTGCTTGTGTGAAATATCTATATCTAATTTATTTTAACTGTTCTCAAATGTTTCAATGACTCTTCATTGTATGAATCATGAATGGATAATTCTCCTTTAATTTCATGTTCATTATCAGTGACATGATATCAGCTTTGTTGGGGAACCATGAAGGTTACATGGGAACAATGACATTAAATCTATCATCACTGTATTAAAACCCCTTTGGGTCATAATATTCTAGGTTCCAGACAGCAATGTTGCTAGCTATTTATCTATCTATTTATTTAATCAAATATATTTGTTGCTCATCTTGTGGTTCAAGGCAACTCTGAGTGGTTTACAGGAAGATAAAACACATAAACATCTGACAATTATAAATATAAAGCATATTAAAATTACAAAAATTAAAACAACCAACATTATTAATTTATTATCCAATGAGATACTTATTTCTATCCCATTTTACGGGTTTGTTTGTCTGCTTAAGAGATACTATACCTCAGTATGGTTGTAGCAATGGAAAGCCATGTAATTTATTGAGTGATTCCAGTGGGAATCTGACTTTTTCTATGGGCTGTTTACATTCATATTCATACACAGCTGAGAAAAACTCAGGGATATCTTTTAGTACTTCATACCTTAAGCCGGACTGCAATATTGCAGTTTCTTGTGCCTCATAAGGAACATTTGATGTGGTATATTGCCAGGGGTGGGCTTCAAAAAATTTAGCAACAGGTTCTCTGCCAGTTACTGGGTGGGCATGGCCATGGTGGGCGTGGCCTAGTGGGCCTCCTGCACCATGGTGTGTGGGGGGGTGTTTTTTCCCTCCCTGGGCTCTGGAGGCTTTCCTCAAACATCCAGGAGGGTGGAAATGGCCTCCCTGGGCTCTGGAGACTCTCTGAATGCTGGAAATGCACCCATTTCTGGCCTTCCTGAACTTCTAGGAGATCCATTTTTCGCCCTCCCCGAGCCTCTGTCTGCACTTACCTGCATCCAAAACGGGCCGCGTGGGGATTCCTGGGAGGCGTTTATGATCCAAACATGTCTAAGGCTGTTTTCAGAATTGAAAATCATATACAATTTTCTTGTTTTTTAATTTGATATTGAGTTCAAATATGTGTCAAGAAAATAACAATGGAAATTAGCAAAAAGAAGACTTTTTAAAAGTTAAAAATAATACTACTTTGATTGAAACTGTTTTATTTCCAATACAATAATGTAAGCCACCAGTGACAATAATTTTATGACATTTCTTGATGAGTGCAAGATTGTTGATTCAAAATATAGCAGTCTATTTAAGAAAAGCAGGCTGTAAATCTACACAATAAATGACTATATAGAACTGTAATCAACCAGATGTTAGCAATATACATAACTTTTCATACACATTATGCATATTCTGCCCTCTTCCAAAAACTCATAAAACACTAAAAGGCACTCTTGAGCTTCTCTTAGCTGTGTATGAATGTTAATTTAGGCAACCATACAAAATAAATCAAAAATGTATGTAAAATCTTAAAAATCACTTTACTGATAAACTAAAAACTGATTTAGCCAGTTTCAACTTCATATCTGAAAATGTTTTAATTCCCACTTTGCATCTTAGAAAAAAGTTGTTTATTCTTAATGGTTATGTCAGAGTTTTACTCAAAGGGCTAAGCAAAAAGATCTTGGCAGGTCATAAGCATAAAGTTATTTATTATGTGCAGTGGAATATAAATTACACAACTTGTTGATGGCATGCTGAGAAAAACCTGAGAGATAAAGTACATAATTATTAAATATAGTACAGGACTGGAAATAATACATCCATTTTACTAGAAATGTAATCTTACATTACTGGCACAGAAGTGAGATTTTATAGAGTAAAATAAATTATAATCTGAATTTTGAAATATCAGAACTCAATAAATATTGTCCTATGCTGGCAATCTACTGAGATGGATATATAAAACATCTAAATTGGCCTTCCTCATCTTCAAGGTTAGGCACTTAATTCCAATTGGCTGCAGTTACAGTGGCCAGTATCAAAACCAGAAAGCATGGAAATACTGCTTTGAAACATATTCCACAACAGGATAGATATTATCTTTTTACTTATTAAAAGCCTTCTATGGTAACAGTGTAAATTGTAATTTCTAGTATGTTTATGAATAATAACATTCAGTTATCTGGGCCTTTAATGACACCATGGTCTTTAACCTCTTGCTGTAATGTCTATTTTATACTGAAAACATATAATTTAGTAATGAGTGGCCCAAAATAACATTTGGCTTTTCTTGATATTCTGACAGTCCAGGAGCTGATACAGAAGTAAAAATAGAACTGAACCCTTCACCTTTAATTTCTTTCAAATAGCAGAGAAACAAGATGAATGCCAAAATCTGAAAGATTAATTCAAGATAGCAAAAGCTGTAAAATGCAGAGGACTATCTAAAACCACAGGAATATGAAATCAAACCCACTGATTTTCTTTGGATACTTTCTCTTAAAGCAAAGTGAAGTATTTTTCAGGAAGTCACATGACAGACTTTGTGATTCATCATCCAGCCTCAAAAATCAATAAAAGTAGGACCTAGGAGGATTTTTAAAAAAAATGTGGATGGTATCTTTATCCTTAAATAAATAAATAAATACCATAAGCCCAATCATTTTTCCTTGAACAAAACTGGAATTCTGCCATGTCTTTTTATATAGGAAAACACATTATGAAAATGACACAAAATTACAATCTTTATTAAAGCTACCGTGTTTCCCCGAAAATAAGACACTGTCTTATATTTTTTTTGGCTCTCAAAAACACACTAGGTCTTATTTTCAGGGTAGGTCTTATATATATATATATATATATTTAATGAAAAAAACACTTACCATATTCATGTAGAACAATGTACATTTATTCATGTACGAAACCACGAACAAATCGCATACCGTGTTTCCCCGAAAATAAGACACTGTCTTATATTTTTTTGGCTCCCAAAAACACACTAGGTCTTATTTTCGGGGTAGGTCTTATTTTTGGGGTAGGTCTTATTTTTGGGGGTAGGTCTTATTTTCGGGGAAACACGGTAGCAGAACATTAAATTCAGCTGCATGACTTAAAAACATAGGTAAATAAGATTTGACTTTTAAATATTTGCTTTGCCAATCTTTGATAATTCAGTTGTTTTTCTGTTTTATTTAAAATATGTTAATGTATTTTCTTTTTCCTGTCAGTGAATCCCCGTTATTATTATGCTCATAACAAGCATATCACAGTTTGGTATATATAATGTCAAATCAAAACAATATCAGAGCTCTAAAAGAAGTAAAATATTATTCAGCATAAAATATCAACATTGTTCTAGTTTCATTGTTTGCTTTCTTTTCCCTTTTAAAAACACGTTTAGCAGACATGGATTGAGTCATAGGCTGGTGCTGAATAATAAAGGAGGGTCATGTAAGCCATTGGTCACATTTGTTGATGATCTTTGGTGACAGTAGTGCAACCATCCTCCATAATAATAATAATAATAATAATAATAATAATAATAATAATAATAATTATTATTATTTATTCGACTTGTATGCTGCCCTCCTCCCTAAGGACTCAGGGCAGTGAACATTAAAACAGAACCAAATTTACAATAAAAAATCAATTAAATAGAACAAGTCAAATACATTAAAATACATTAAAACAAATTAAATAACCCTAAAACCCCACCCGGGTCATTCCAGGCCGGCCTGTTGAAACAACCACGTTTTCAGGTCCCGGCGGAAGGAGCAGAGATCAGGGGCCAAATGGAGATCCACGGGGAGCTGATTCCAAAGGGCGGGTGCTCCCACGGAGAAGGCCCTAGCCCTGGGGACTGCCAGCCAACAATGTCTGACCAACGGTATCCCAAGGAGGCCCCTCCGATGGGAGCGAACAGGGCGATCGGAATATGATGCTGGCAGGAGGCGTTCCCGCAAGTACCCTGGACCCAAGCCATTTAGGGCTTTATAAGTTGTAACTAGCACCTTGAAGGTCACCCGGGAGGCAACCGGCAACCAATGCAAGTCTTCTTTGTCTCTCGGTGGCTTTTGATACTATTGACTATGGCAGTGGTGGCTAACCTTTTTGGGCTCCTGTGCCAAAATTGTGCATGTGCTTGCACGCTCGCACTCGTGTGCCAGCACCCAAAAGGCAATGCGTGCCCCCTCATGCTCCCTATGCATGCATGCATAATCCCCACCCATCCCCGCAGCCCCCTGACCTGCACTGCGCCTCACAGCTAATTTTCGGCCAATTTGAGGCCTTTTTTGGCCTCCCAAAGGCTTGAGGAAGGCTTCTGCAGGCTTTGAAGGCCGAAAACTAGCCCTGTTTCATCATTTCTGGTATTTTTGGAAAAACAGGAAGTGATGAAACGGGGCTAGTTTTCAGCTTGCAAAGCCTGCAGAAGCCTGCAGAAGCCTTCCTCAAGCCTTTGGGAGGCTGAAAAAGGCCTCAAACTGGCCAAAAATCAGCTGTGAGGTGCATGCATGTCCAGTGAGGTGAGTTTGCCTGCAGCTCGCGTGCCAGCACAAATGGCTCTGCCTGCCACCTGTGGCACGCGTGCCATAGGATCATCATCATGGGACTATGGTATCCTTTGGGGTTGGCTATGGCAATGGTTGGGTGACACAGTTTTGTACTGTTTCAGTTCCTTTCTCCAAGGCCCTTCTCAATAGGTGCGATGATTAGGGATATGGCACATAAACAACACACCAAGAGAACAGGTCTAACTCCCTTTTATTGTTCCCAAACGTTCCCACATTCACTACAAGTCCTGGAGCAAATCTCTCACATGCACCTTCAATAGCCTCTGGCTGTGAGTAATCTAGAAAGCAAGGTTAGCCACACAGCAATCAAGGCCAGCAGTCCAATAAGCCAGGTTAGCCAAACATTAACCTGGGTTAGCAGTCCATCTAAGCAACACTGGCAAGCCCCACAAGACAGAGCCTTTGGCAAGTGCACATGAGGCTCCACAGATTCAACACTTGTTCCCAACAAATACCCTTCCCACCAGCACCTCCTTACATCTCAGTCCCCAGGTGTGCCTTGTGAAAGGAAGCAAGGCACTCTCCTCATAGCTGGCTCAATCTGAGTTGATCTCACCATCTCTCTTCCCTCCTTGACCAGGAGGGGGTAGTCCTTGCTCTTCTCCTGAGCTCTCCCTGTCTGCAGGACTTACTAATTCAGAAAAGCTTTGCCTGGACTGACTCTGCCCTTCCCCAGTGTCCTCCAAAGCCAATGGAGCTGGCCTCTCAATCTCTGTCAGCTCTTGTTCCAGCTCATCTTCCTCCACAGATTCAGACTCTGATGGGGGCATGACAACGGGTATTAATAGGGAGTGAGAGGTCCAGCCCTTAGCTGCTACCTTGTGGCATTCCACAGGGCTCAGTTCTCTCTCCACTTCTTTTAACATCGACATGAAGCTCCTGGCTGAGATCATAAGTGTTAAGTTTGCATGAAGAGACAGACGCGGAGTGCTTCAAGCTCTTAGTTTATTAGTGACTACAGCTCAGAACAGACCCGCTTTGGCTGGGCTGCGGCTGCTACATATAGCCAACAGCCGCAGTTGCCAGCCAATCAGAGTGCAGGGTTTTCCCGCACTTTTTAAACCAATCATTTCTTACATTTTACAAGAACAGTTCAAACTAAACCAATGACTTTAAACCTGCATACATAACACCCCTCCCCACTAGTTTTAGTCCATACTCAAACCCCAGCCTATCTAATGTATTCTTTTAAATAGGTGGGGCTCCTACGTGCTTGAGACCTACGTGGTTCAGATGTTTTAAGGTTCTCACCTTGTGAGGGAGGAAATGTGTCTGCTGACATTTCCTTACTAGGACTTGTAGTAATGGTAGAACCTGTTTGGTTACTACAACCTGGTCTCTCCTCCCCATCCATCTCCAACCCAATGTCAGCACCTAAATCAGGTAATGATGTGCAATCTTCCATTTGTGAAAATGGTGGTTGGTATTGTGACAGGTTTTGGGATGGTTCCTGTCGTGTTAGCTTGTTACACATGGGGTTGATTCTTGCTTGTTCATTACACTCATGATCCTCCCCTTCCCCCCTAGAAGAGGCAGTAGGTATGTGTTATGTATGCAGGTTTGAATGTCATTGGTTAAGTTTGAACTGTTCTTGTAAAATGTCGGAAATGATTGGTTTAAAAAGTGCAGGAAAACCCTGCACTCTGATTGGCTGGCAACTGCGGCTGCTGGCTATAAGTAGCAGCCGCAGCCCAGCCAAATCGGGTCTGTTATGAGCTGTAGTCACTAATAAACTCTTCATTGAAGCACTTCGTGTCTGACTCTTCATGCAAATCTAACACTGGCGACGAAGGTGGGATCCTTCCTGAAGAGAAGACAACGCGGAGAAGAAGCCGAGAGAGATGGCTGTGCTGAACACCCCCCCAGCCCCGTTCGATCCGACGGCAGAAGACTGGGACTCGTATGCAGATCATTTCCAAATGTATTTGGAGGGAAACGATCTCGCCAACATTTCCGAAAAGCGGAAGAGGGTGGTCTTTCTCACCCACTGCAGTCCGACCGTTTTCAAGATGGCGAAGGCATTGGCGGAGCTGCAGACATGAAGGTAATGGACTGGCCTGATTTAGAAAAGTTATTAAGAGCCCATTACGTGCCACAAGTATTGTGCCTCATTAAGAGACACGAATTCTACTGTCGGGATCAAGGGGAAAGCACAAACGTTAATGACTTCATGGCAAGTTTAAGGGACATTGGGGTGCATGTGAATTTATCAACTTAGAAGAGGCCATGCGCAATCGATTTATTCTAGGCCTAAAAGACAAGGTTTTGTAGAGCAAATTATTAATGAAACCTAAGATCACGCTTAAGGAGGCCATAGAAGAAGTTTCTTCAGCGGAAGCTACCAAGTCCTCAGCAGCAGCCATGAAGAAAATTAACAAGGCAGAAGCCATCCTGATGTGGAAAAATCCACAACAACCCATTGCGAGCAATAGATTCTGATTCAGACTGTAGGAGGTGGAGGAAGGAATTTATAGACTCAGAATGGAGAAGAAAAGGAAAGACCTTGGAAGAAAGAGGCAAGATTTTTATTGCAGAGGTTGTGGGGGGGCACCCAGCACTGAATGCAAGTTTTTGATACCATCTGTCTCCGTTGTGAAAAAGAGGTCACCTAGCAAGAGTCTGCAAATCATCCAGAACTCCACCAAGCAAAAAGAAGTTTCCTGACAAAGATTTCAAGCCTAACAACTTCAGTGAGAAAATGGGGCGCAATACAGAAGCAAATGGGAAGAATGGAACTCATCAAACAGTCACCATTGGTCATTCTTCAACCTTAAGAAGCAGAAAAGTACATGTGAAGGTACTAACTGAAGGAAGGCCTTGCCAAATGGAAGTGGACTCAGGCTCTTACTTATCTATGGTGTCATGGGACACTATTCACAGGCTACTTCCCAACATTCAGAAGAAACATTTCCAGAAGCAAGCACTGACTCTTAAAGACTACCAAGGGAACAAGATTCCAGTAGTTGGAGCAAGAGATTTCAACATGCAGTTTAAAGGCCACACCAAACGTTTGCCCCTGACCATCGTGGACAAGGATCGCCCAAGCTTGCTGGGACTTGAGTGGTTCAAGCCACTAGGCATCGAGGTGACTGGCATCAATCATGTGAGCAACTCTGAATGGGAGGAGGCCTTAAAGTCTGAGTTTCCAGAGGTCTTCAGCGAAGGACTGGGCAAGTATATGGGGACCCCTATCACTTTCAACCTAGATCCCAAGGTGCCCCAATTCGTTTAAAGCCCAGGAGGGTTCCATTTGCTTTAAAGGAAAAAATAGATGCACAATTAGACAAATTAATTGCTCAAGGGGTTTTAGAGCCCACTGATCACTCCAGATGGGAGACACCCATAGTCACACCAGTGAAGGCTGATGGGTCAGTAAGAATTTGTGGAGACTATAAGGGGACACTGAACCATGCGCTGCAGCAGAGCGCATATCCAGTGCCAGTTGTGCATCATCTGCTACATTCACTTGGCAGGGGTACAGTCTTTGCCAAATTGGACTTGGCCCAGGCATATCAACAACTATGATGCCACTGCAGAGGCCCAAACCATTGTGACTCATAGAGGTGCTTTCAAATGTAAAAGGTTACAGTTTGGAGTAAGCGTGGCACCAGGTATCTTCCAAAGCCTTATGGAAAGGATGCTCCAAGGACTGCCAGGGGTAGTACGTTACTTTGATGATGTGTTAATCTCTGCTGAAAATGACACTCAGTTACAAGAGAGACTCAGAGAAGTCCTTACCAGATTCAAAAAGTGGGGTTAAAAGTCAAGGAAGAAAAATGCACTCTTAGAACTGACAAGGTTGAGTTCTTGGGCTATATGATTGACAAGCATGGCATCCACCCTACAGATGCCAAGGTTCAAGCAATCAAAGAAGCCCTAGACCAAAATGCAAACAGATTTGCAAGCCTTCCTTGGACTTAAACTTTTTACCACATGTTCCTACCTCAGAAGGCAACCATTGCAGAACATTACACAGATTGCTTGAAAAAAGTCTGTTTGGGTCTGGGGAGGAAAGAACAATCAGCATTTAACAGTATTAAAAGACTAATCACGTCTGATGCTGTACTCATACAGTTCTCTGAGAATTTACCTGTTGTACTGACTTGTGATGCATCCCCCTTTGGTGGGGGGGGGGGGTTTGAGCCACAGGCTCCCAGCGGGAGGGAAGCCCCTATTGCATTTTACTCTCGCACCTTGACCAAAGCAGAGAGGAATTACAGCCAATTGGACAAGGAAGCATTGGCAATTGTTGCAGCTATCAAGAAATTCCATGAGTATTTATATGGGAGAACATTTACCATGTCACAGATCACAAACCTTGTTAGGCATTGTGGCAGGAGACAAACCTAGCCCAATATCCTGTCACCAAGAATGCTGAGGTGGACTGAATTTCTTGCTGCTTATTCATACAACTCATCCACAGGATGGCAAAGACATTGGACATGCAGATGCTTTGAGTACTGGCCCACTCCTTCTCACAAGGAGGACTTTGTCCTGAGGACACACCTTTTCCTAAAACTGTTGCCAAGCTTCCAGTACACGCTGCTGAAATTGCCAGAGAAGACTGCCAAAGACACTTTATTGGCTACTATTATAGGCTGGATTAAGAAAGAAAGGTGACTCTTCAAGATCTACTCACCTTGCCCAACCTTTTAAATCCAGGCAAACTGAATTATCTGTATTAAGAGGATGTATTTGTGGGGGTAACAGGGGGTATTCTGAAACTGCAAAGAGAGTTTTGGAAATGTTACATGAGGGTCATCCTGGTATTGTAAGGATGAAGGGATTGGCCAGGAGTTATGTATGGTGGCCAGGTATTGACAAAATGGTTTGAAAACTGGGTTGCATCTTGTCCCAACTGTCAGGTAGTCAGGCCTGCCCCACTCTCCCCCAAACAGGAATGGAAGTCCTAGGGGCCATGGTCTAGGATTCACATTGATTTCGCTGGCCTACCAGAGGCACACCTTCCTATTATAGTAGATGCATATTCCAAATGGCTAGAGGTAATCCCTATGGCATCCACCACAACTGATGCTGTCATCAAGCAGCTTAAAAAGCTTTTGTAACCCCCATGGGTTACCTGATGTTCTTGTCTCTGACAATGGCCCTCAATTTACATCCAAACCTTTTTGAATCCTATCTAGCACAACTGGGTATCAGACATGCCTGACAGCCCCTGGGCACCCTTCGGCCTAACGGCGGGGTGAACGAATGGTACGTTTTACCAAGGAAAGGAAAGCTTCAGCAATTGGGTCCTGGGGACATCACTGAGAAAGTTGAAAAACTCTTAGTGTTCAGCACATCACTCCTAACAATCAACTATCCCCAGCAGAGTTGTTGATGGGTAGGAAACTTAGGTCTTCCCTTGACCGATCATCACACTTAACACCCAAGCACCACTAGATTCCACTAGCAAAGTTCGCACGTCAGTGTGGGTGATTCTGTTTATGCTAAGAACCTTATGGGTGAGCCTTCATGGATTCCTGCTGAAATAACTCAAATCAACAGGCCCTCATTCTTACAGGGTACAAACAGAATGGCGTCCTCTGGAGCAGGCACATTGATCAGCTTAGATCCAGGTTACCTCAGGAACATCAAATTGTTCCTCTCTAGCCCACCAATGCTTTTCTAGGGGAGGGGGAGGAACATGAGGATAATCAGCAAGCAAGAATCAACCCATGTGTAAGGCTTACGAAGGAACCATCCCAAAACCTGTCACAATGCCAAAATCCATCCTACAAGTGGAAGATTGCACATCACTACCTGACTTGGGTGCTGACTTGGGTGGAGATGGGTGGGAGGAGAGACCAGATTATAAAATCAAACAGGGTCTTCTTTCACAGGAAGTCCAACTAGGGAAATGTCAACAGACACACTTCCCTCTCACTGGGTGAGAACGTTAAAACTTCTGAACCACGAAGAGCCCCACCTATTTAAAAGAATACATTAGATAGGTTGGGGTTTGAGTATGGACTGAACCTAGTGGGAGGGGTGTTATGTATGCAGGTTTGAATGTCATTGGTTAAGTTTGAACTGTTCTTGTAAAATGTCAGAAATGATTGGTTTAAAAGTGCGGAAAACCCTGCACTCTGATTGGCTGGCAACTGCGGCTGCTGGCTATAAGTAGCAGCCACAGACCAGCCAAATCGGGTCTGTTATGAGCTGTAGTCACTAATAAACTCTTCACTGAAGCACTTCGCGTGACTCTTCATGCAAATCCATAATGGTTCACCCATAGGTTCTTAGCATAAACAGAATCACCCACAGTGAAAGTTCAAATTTTAGCTAGTGGAATCTAGTGGTTGGGTGCTAAGTGGGATGCTGGTCAAGAGGAGACCTGAGTTTCCTACCCATCAACAATTCAGCTGGGGACAAATTAGTTGAGGGGTTGGGAGTGATATGCTGAACATAGAGAAGTTTTTCAACTCTCTCAGTGATATCCCCTGGACCCAATTGCTGAAGTTTTTCCTTGGTAAATCATACCATACGTTCTCAGCCCGCCTTAGCCGAAGGATGCCCAGGGGCTGTCAGGGCATGTCTGATACCCTGTTGTGCTAGATATGATTCAAAAAGGTTGGATGTAAATTGAGGGCCATTGTCAGAAACAAGCACATCAGGTAACCCGTGAGTTACAAAAGCTTTTAAAGCTGTTTGATGACAGCTTCAGTTGTGGTGGATGCCATAGGGATGACCTCTAGCCATTTGAATATGCATCTACTATAATAAGGAAAGTGTGCCCTCTAGTAGGGCCAGCAAAATCGATGTGAATCTTGGACCATGGGCCCCTAGGACATTCCCATTCCTGTGTGGGGGTGAGAGGTGGGGCAGCCCTGACTACCTGACAGTTGGGACAAGATGCAACCCAGTTTTCAACCATTTTGTCAATACCTGGCCACCATACATAACTCCTGGCCAATCCCTTCATTCTGACAATACCTGGATGACCCAAACAGACTTTTTGTCTAATAATCTGTGCAGTGGTTCTGCAATGGTTGCCTTCTGAGGTAGGAACATGTGATAAAAGTTAATGAGTCCAAGGAAGGCTTGCAAATCTGTTTTACATTTTGGTCTAGGGGCTTCTTTGATTGCTTGAACCTTGGCATCTGTAGGGTGGATGCCATGCTTGTCAATCATATAGCCCAAGAACTCAACCTTGTCAGTTCTAAGATTGCATTTTTCTTCTTTGACTTTTAACCCCACTTTTTTGAATCTGGTAAGGACTTCTCTGAGTCTCTCTTGTAACTGAGTGTCATTTTCAGCAGAGATTAACACATCATCAAAGTAAGTACTACCCTGGCAGTCCTTGGAGCATCCTTTCCATAAGGCTTTGGAAGATGCCTGGTGCCACGCTTACTCCAAACTGTAACCTTTTACATTTGAAAGCACCTCTATGAGTCACAATGGTTTGGGCCTCTGCAGTGGCATCATCAACTGTTAATTGTTGATATGCCTGGGCCAGATCCAATTTGGCAAAGACTGTACCCTGCCAAGTGAATGTAGTAAATGATGCACCACTGGAACTGGATATGCGCTCTGTTGAAGCACATGGTTCAATTTCCCCTTATAGTCTCCACAGTTTCTCACTGACCCATCAGTCTTGACTGGTGTGACTATGGGTGTCTCCCACCTGGAGTGGTCAGTGGGCTCTAAAACTCCTTGAGCTATTAGTTTATCTAATTGTGCATCAATTTTTTCCTTTAAGGCAAATGGGACCCTTCTGGGCTTTAAGCAAATTGGTGGCACCTTGGGATCTAGATTGAAAGTGATAGGGGTCCCCATATACTTGCCCAATCCATCGCTGAAGACCTCTGGAAACTCAGACCTCAAGGCCTCCTCTCATTCAGAGTTGCTCATGTGATTGATGCCAGTCCCCTCGATGCCTAGTGGATTGAACCACTCAAGTCCCAGCAAGCTTGGGTGATCCTTGTCCACAATGGTCAGGGGCAAGCGTTTGGTGTGGCCTTTGAACTTCATGTTGAATTCTCTTGTTCCAACTACTGGAATCTTGTTCCCTTGGTAGTCTTTAAGAGTCAGTGCTTGCTTCTTGAAATGCTTCTTCTGAATGTTTGGGAGTAGTCTGTGAATAGTGTCCCATGACACCATAGATAAATATGAGCCTGAGTCCACTTCCATTTGGCAAGGCCTTCCTTCAATTAGTACCTTGACATGCACTTTTCTGTTATTGATAGAAGAAGAATGACCAATAGTTACTGTCTGATGAGTTTCATTCTTCCCTTTGCTTCTGTGCTGCCCCATTTTCTCACTGAGGTTGTTGGGCTTGAATTCTTTGTCAGGAAACTTCCTTCTGTTGGGTGGAGTTCTGGATGATTTGCAGACTCTTGCTAGGTGTCCTTTTTTTTCACAACGGAGGCAGATGTTATCTAGGAACTTGCATTCAGTGTGGGGTGGCTTCCCCACAACCTCTGCAGTAGAAATCTTGCCTCTTTCTTCCCAGGTCTTTCTTTTTCTGCTCCATTCTGAGTTTATAAATTCCTTCCTCCACCTCACTACAGTCTGACTCAGAATCTATTTGCTCACAATGAGTTGTTGTGGACTGTTCCAAATCAGGATGGATTGTGGCCTTGTTAATTTTCTTCATGGCTGCTGCTGAGGACTTGGTAGATTCTGCTGAAGAGGCCTCTTCTATTGCTTCCTTCAGCGTGATCTTAGGTCTCATTAATAACTTGCTCTGTAACACCCTGTCTTTAAGGCCCAGAACAAATCGATCGCGCATGGCCGCTTCTAAATTGTTAAATTGTCATGCACCCCCAATGTCTCTTAAACTTGCCATGAAGTCGTTACGTTTTTGCTTTCCCCTTGATCCCGACGGTAAAACTTGTGTCTCTTAATGAGGCACGATACTTGTGGGGCGTAATGGGCTCTTAACAACTTTTCTAAGTCAGGCCATTCCATTACCTTCACGTCTGCAGCTCCCGCCAATGCCTTCGCCATCTTGAAGACTGCCAGACCGCAGTGTGTGAGAAAGACCGCCCTCTTCCGCTTCTCGGAAATGTCGGCAAGATCGTTTCCTTCCAGATACATTTGGAAGCGATCTGCATACGTCTCCCAGTCTTCTGCCGTCGGATCGAATGGGGCTGGGGGGGTGTTCAGCGCAGCCATCTCGCTCTTCTTCTGTTCCGCGTTGCCTTCTTCTTCAGGGAGATCCCATCCTTGTCGCCAGTGTTAAGTTTGCATGAAGAGACAGACGCGGAGTGCTTCAAGCTCTTTGTTTATTAGTGACTATAGCTCAGAACGAACCCACTTTGGCTGGGCTGCAGCTGCTACTTATAGGCAGCAGCCGCAGTTGCCAGCCAATCAGAGTGCCGGGTTTTCCTGCACTTTTTAAACCAATCATTTCTTACATTTTACAAGAACAGTTCAAACTAAACCAATGACTTTAAACCTGCATACATAACAATAAGGGTTGAGGTATCTGTAGTATGCTGATTATCTTCAACTCTATAGTTCTACTCCTGGTCACCCAAGTTGCTGCCCTCTTGTGGTGTCTGGAGGCTTTGGGAGCCTCCATAGAGGACAACAGGCTTTGACTGAACTCTGGCAAGACCAAATGGTTTTGGGTGCATGGGGCCCCAGGATCCAGAACTTTGTAATCTTTGACTCTGGATGGGATGGCACCTACACCAGACAGATGTTGTCTGCAACTTGGGGTTTTTCCTGGACTCACAGCATTTCCACCCCACTCCAGGGGAAGGATACTGTAAAATCCCCATTCCCTCCCCACCCCACTAACCAGCTTTCCAGCTACGTTCTCCTGTGCAGGGCAACCAAAGAAGACCCAGCCAATCAATATAGAAATTGTGTATTGTGTATGTGTGTGTGTGTGTGTGTGTGTGCATAATTTTTATTACTGGATCTGTGGGTGTGGCTTGGTGGGCATGGCATGACTTGGTGATTGTGGCTTGATGGGCATGGCAAGGGAAGGATACTGCAAAATCCCATTCGCTCCCCAGCCCACTAACCTGCTTTCTAGCTCTGTTCTCCTGTGCAGGGCAACCAATGAAGACCCAGCCTATCAACTGGGACTCGGGAGGCAGCAAATAGATGGGGGCAGGTCTAACCAGAGATGGTATTTACCGGTTCTCTGAACAACTCAAAATTTCCACTACCGGTTCTCTAGAACCTGTCAGAACTGGCTGAATACCATCTCTGGATTGGACTATTGTAATGCTTTGTACATGCGGCTACCCTTGAAGAGCATTTGGAAGCTTAGAGCTGGTACAGAGTGCATAGTATAGTGGCACAGGCAGTTCTCGGGGCCTGAAGAATGGTCCATATAACACCACTGGTCCATGAGCTGAATTGTCTACTGGTCTGCTTCTGGGTGCAATTCAAGGTGTTGATAATCACCTTTAAAGTCTTGGGTCTAGACTATTTGAGGGATTATTTCATGCCACTGGAATTAATTCATCCTGCCCATGTCAGCTAGCAGGGTCCAGGAGAAGGGCCTTCTCTGCCATTGCACCTGCCTTTTGGAACATCTTGCCTCTGACATGAGGTCAGTCCCAACCCTCCTGCCTTTCATAAAAGCCTAAAGACCTGTTAGCTTGGGGCCTCAGTGGGAGAGTATCACAGTGGAGGTGGCTGATTGATTAATAACAGATCCCATCCACCCCACTCTCCCAGGGGTGGGATTCAAATATTTAACAACCGGTTCTGTGGGCGTGGCTTAGTTGGTGGACGTGGCTTGGTGGTCATGTGACTGGGTGGGTGTGGCTTGGTGGTCATGTTATTGGCTGGGCGTGGCCAACTCAATATCACTCACATCGAGGCACGTATCTCCTTGCCTCTCATGACTGTGGGGATGCTGCAACAGTTGTAAGTGTGAAAAATGGTCATAAGTCACTTTTTTCAGTGCCATTGTAACTCCACACAAGCAAAGTACCAGCAAAGGAGGGGGGAAAAACTCCAGAGAAGTTCCTGAGATAGGAAGTCTAGTCCTGCCAAGAATGTAATAAGAGTTAACGGAGAGGCAGTTTCTGTAAGCAACACCAGAATGTTTCCTTCCTGCCTTCCTTACAGTATTAGGCCAGTAATTTCTTCTAACAACCAGTTCTCCAAACTGCTTAGAATGTTAACAACTGGTTCTACTGAATAGGTGCAAACTGGTAGAATCCCACCCCTGCATCCCACCCCTCAGTAATTGGATCTTAATGTTTGCTGGTGCTTATTTATGTTTTGAATATATGTATATATTTACCTTTTATGATTGTAAGTTATCCAGAGTTATCCATAGTAAGATGGGCTGTCAATAAATTTTGTAAATAAATAATGTATTTTTATGTTATTTGAAAACTCCTAAATTAATATGTTTGAATTAAATGGTTGTAGAAAAAAACTGTAGCCATAAACCTTTCACTGCCCTTGACAAAACCATATTAATTATGAAACAGAAATAGATTATTCTGTCATTCAGCCCCACAGATATTGTCTCTATTCTTGAGATCAGTTGGCTGGAACCTTATGCCTAATGAGTGCATATAATTATTTTGCCTAGTCACAAACTTGGAAAATTGTTTACTGAAGTTTATTCTCAATCTAGCCTATAAAACAGTGGTGGGATTCAAATTTTTTTACTACCGGTTCTATAGGTGTGGCTTGGTGGGCGTGGCTTGGTGGGCATGGCAGGGGAAGGATACTGTAAAATTTCCATTCTCTCCCCACTACTGGGGGAAGGTTATTGCAAAATCCCATTCCCTCCCCACCCCACTAACCTGCTTTCCAGCTCTGTTCTCCTATGCAGGGCAACAAAAGAAGTTGGGATCGGGCGGCAGAGAATAGATTGGGGTGGGGCCAATCAGAAGTGGTATTTGCCAGTTCTCCAAACTCCTCAAAATTTCTTCTGCCGGTTCTCCAGAACTGGTCAGATCCTTCTGAATACCACCTCTGCTGTAAAATCACAACTGACTGTGAAGTAATTGCCTCTTGCAGTTTAGTTTTAATATGGAAGACTCCCTCCCATTTTTTT
Source organism: Naja naja (assembly GCA_009733165.1). Lineage (NCBI taxonomy): Eukaryota > Metazoa > Chordata > Lepidosauria > Squamata > Elapidae > Naja > Naja naja. The sequence goes on along the minus strand of CM019151.1, from coordinate 75,335,747 downwards.
TATAGTTTTGTCTTTTATTACAAGAAAAGCTTGATTTGAAAGAAATTTGAAATGGCAGCTATTTGCATTCCAAATTGATCAGTTCTCTTGTTGGCCAAAGAATGGGTCTTATTCTTCTTGGGAGATCAAAATATTGAGAACATTGGTTGCTGCAATACGATGTATTTGAAATGTTGGATTCAATCTGCCAATATAGATGCCTCCTCTGCTTACTAGACGGAAAGTAAAGTGATATTATCTAGAGCAGGGCTGTCAAACTCACGTCATCATGGTGGTGTCACGTGATGTATAGGGACTTCCCCCCTTCACTAAACTGGGCATGGGTGTGGTCAGCACATGATGCATACGGCCCATTGGCTGGGAGTTTGACAGACCTGATAAAGAGGATTGTGTGTGGGGAGAAGGGGGGAAATGCTGGATACCAAATTCTAGAACACACATGTACCTTCCTTTCTAAAAAAACAAAAGCTCTCTCAGTGCTTCTATTCTTCTGGGTTCTTGCTAATGAATTAATTAATAGGTCACCCAGCTCCTAAATATTTCTGGGCAGCTTACAACTAAACAAAAAAGGCAACATATGAAAAACTGTGGAATTCCACTGATTGGATGTGGTCTTTCCCCAAACACGCAATAATAGGATTTCACACAGAGAAGTCATTATGATTGACCAGTCATTAGTTGCTTATATGCTATATAATATATAAGATGACTTCTCTTAAACAAAAATGTTTAAAAGAAGCTGTCTTATAATTTCCATTTCTTTTCATTCCTTCATTACATTTTATTTGTACTGAGCATGACTTGGTAAATCAGCAAAATCAATATTTCTGTAATAAAACCCTTCTTATTAATCTTGAATGAATATAAATCTAGTTACATTCACATTCACTTTCTGAGTGTGCAGAGGAAGGAATCTGTTATGGGGCAGAACAGACTAATTATTGGTGCTTATATAGACTAAATGAAACTCATGCATTATTAAATCTTAATGACATCCTTGACAAATGACATCCTTCAGCACAATTTGGCCTGCATTCAGAGGACCAAAGTAGCTGAGACTTCCATTAATTTGTTCACCTTGTATTTCCATTCTGTGGTAATGCCTTACTCTAAGATACAATGGCCTTCAAAAACTGAGTTCAGTATTTTGCTTCTGGACAAAATCATATTTTTGTGAGATATTTATTGTTTCTACAATAAGGTAAATGGCGTGTAATGGACTGTTTTGAAGAGGATTAATTCTGGTTAACAGTTCAATGATGTTAGCAAACGCATGTACCGTGTTTCCCCGAAAATAAGACCTACCCCAAAAATAAGACCTAGTGTAAATCTCCAGTTCCAGGAAGACTTTTCAGGGAGCAACCGTGCACCACAAACACGCCCCTACACACTCACACCCACTATTTGGCACCATAAATATATAAGACCTACCCCGAAAATAAGACCTAGTGTGTTTTTGGGATATAAGACAGTGTCTTATTTTCAAATATGTATGTATGTATGTATGTATGTATGTATGTATGTATTTATATGTATGTGTATGTATGTATATACTTGCTAACATCACTGAAAGGAAATACATATACTGAGGAATATGATGTTTCTCTCTTTTTAAGAAAAAAAAGCTGTTTTTGCAGATAACAGATTATCTCTTATAACTCATGACATTTTTTCATTCTTACTAACAGTCTTAACACAGGCTTTGCATTGAATCATACTTTAAAGTGATTGATGGTTAGGTCATCTTCTATGTCATTAAATTACTTTGGCTCATATGGATTTGGTTTTTAAATTTTCAGCTTTGATTCCGCTTTCAATTATTTTCTTTCATATGAAAACAGGACAGAATATTTTGCAAAGTAAGTCTCCAAGAAGGGAGTTTGCAGTGAATTGATAAACATTTTAAACATCCAGAATAACTTATAATTGCAGGGCATTTCCATATTTCCATATTTATAGTTGTCTATATTGAAAAGATTGGAAATTTTGATTAACATACTGTATTATCAGGCTTCTTCGCCATTAGTTTCTGTAATTGAAACATGTGATAGAGGCCTGCAAAAATCTGGATGACCAGTAGATGGCAGCTTGGTGTTCTATATCTTTCTGTTGCCATGGAACACTCATTTGCCTTTTCAGAGCTCAAATGTGATAATCCTAATTTAGAGTTTCTCTGTAAGAAAGCACATTCTCTAAGCATGACTTCTGAATATGAGTTTCTCCTGAGATCAATGTTTCAGAATGTTTTTCTCCCTTTCAAAGCAGATGTTTCTTCTACTTCTTTAATGACACAATATATCAACTCAATTTAACTCAGTGCCACCATGTTTTCTTTAAAACAGTGGGATCCTTGGTGCTCTCTGAGCTTCGTGGTTTTCCTGCAGACATTTCATTGTTCAACTAAGTAACATCATCAGTGTTAGATTCAGAAACAGTTCTCTCTTTAAAAAGCAGAAAAGATCAAAAGATATCAATGTTATTTTTATTGTGATAACTGAAAAATTACAGGTTTTTTGCACATTGATATACTAATACAAGCATTTACCTAGAACTAAGTGTACATTATTTGAATAACTCCACAGCAAAAAATTTAAGGAGAGTTAAAGCCCAAGTTCCTTAAATTTAACATATTATTCTGGTTTTCAACAACTGAGGAACTTTAGGTGAGCTAAATTACAACCCATATCATCCTTAGCCTGCAAGGAAGGCTGTTTTTTGGGTATCCAAGGTATAGTATGATATGTATCAAAATCTACAAAAACGGCAGGCAGAGGGTTTTGATCATAACACCAGACCTTCAGATGTTGATACTCTCCAAGGATGCCACTGAATCTGCTTCATCTGTTTTATTATATTAGTTCTTATAAGATTAAATGCAAATATAAATTCACCCAGGAAGGTAATTCTGGTGGTATGCAAGCTGCACAGTCACATAGTAAAGCAACCTAGCCCTTCTTTATAGAATATCAGATTGTCAATGAGTGAAATGGACAACTCTGTTTGCAATTTCATCCACAAAAATTCATTTTCCCACTTTGCATCATTAATCGTTTAATGAACAGAACAACATCTTCTGTCCAGTATGATGCAAAAAAAGTCTTTTTAAAGATGACAGCTGCTATTATACTTTTGGAAACATGTTTACTGGCAACAAATGACTCATTTTGCTTGAAAGCACCTCAGATTTGTTTTTTGTTTTTTTTAAATTACATTTATATGCCACCCTTCTCCGAAGACTCAGGGCGAATTTTTTTTTGGGATACAACCCAATGTGCTCAGCAATAGCCTTCATTCCATTGTATATGCCTGCTTATTACTAAGCGGCATTTTTACAAAGTCAGCTTATTGCCCCCAACAATCTTGGGTCCTCAGTTTACCTACCCCGAGAGGATGGAAGGCTGAGTCAACCTTGAGCCTGGTGGGATTCGAGCCTGCAATAATTGCAGGCAGCTGGATCTTAAGAGCTAGGCATTTAGCAGCCTGCACCACCAAGGCCCCTGTTATGATTAACAGACGTTAATCAATAAATTTAATCTGTTCATAAAGCACACTTTGATTGTCAGGGAATGTCATACTGGAAGAATCCAGGTTCGTGTGTAAGAGGCTGTTTTTGCTTGCTATTTTTTGTGAATACTTTAGCCACCCCTACTATTAGAACAGAGCTAATCAACAATATGCACAACTGCCCTATTGTTTTTTTGTGATGAATAAACAGAAATTCTTCATAATTCTGGATTAAGTCTGAACATGGACATGTTTGCAGTCCTACCTTTTTCCTGTCATTACACAGGGTGATTTGTGGTTGCTATGTTTTCTGTTACTAATATAAAGTCCAGCTTCCCAGACCTCTCTGAATGATTACTGAGCCAGGTCTAATTCGCATGTAGCCTTTCCCAATCTGACACCTTTCCACATGTTTTGACTTCAGTTTTCATAATTCCCAAACCATATGAGCTTCTGGAACTGCTATCCTTCTACATGGGTAATGGAATGTAGATAATGCTAAGCTAACCTCAGACATTCTTAAGTAATTTGGACAATAATGAACTCCCAGAAATCTTGTGTGGCTGGAATCCAGCAACTATAGGATGCTTCATTACAGTTTAAGATAAGATTTCAAGAAAACCCCTGATACAAGTTTGGTAAAGTTTACCATTCCTTTATTTTTGAAATAGTCTCAAGGACCAGAGCTCTTTCCTTCTCATAAACTTGTAAATATTTGAAAAGGCCTGAGAAATTATTTTGTTTTAAGAAAGTCAGAAGTATACAGTAGTTACAGGTGTGCAAAATATATTTTGTTACTACACAAATAAACATTGGGGCAGACGCATTCACACTTGTTTAATTCTAACAGACATGAATTGCCTTTTTTGCCTTAGAGTTTTCCATAGAAAGAGTGTCAGATTACAGATTTTAAAAAAACTTTAGTCTGAATTTATGACAGGAAATCAAACAAGCCAACATCCAAAAATGTCAGCCTGCATTTCATCTAGTTACAATGATGCGGCTTTAAAAAAAAATCATTTTAGTAGCCTTTGCCAGGTAGTTCTCATTGTAGTTATGTTTCTCCCCAATTCACAACTTTAAACAAATTATCTTTATTCAGCTCTCTGGATTTTTCTGAAAGGTTTTCAGTACACTGCTGAGTGATGCTGTGTGAAATTAATAAAATATGTCTAGATCTTTGTCTTTGTGAGCCAATATGTAACTGAAACCATTTGCCTTTTCAGTAATAATGTACAGATGCATTATAGTTTTGGGAAATGCTTCCTTGTGATAACTTTGGCTTTTGTCCCATAAGCTACTGAATATCATAAAAACACTATTCAGCCTGTGTATGTGCTCTCTGAATATACAGCATGTCATCATGAAGAGCATTAGCGTGGCCATTTAAGCTTAATTTAAGGGCACCCTTTATCGTATTGTGGCAACATGCCAAGAAAATTATTGGGTGAGCACTGGATATGGTCAAAGCAACTAGATAGTGAGATGTGAGTTTTTGTTTAGATGTAGCCAGATGATCAAAAGTCTGGGGAGGAATGTGGGAGAATAGCTCATAGGATAAACGCCTGAGGTTAGGTGTGCATAAAAGAGCAGGCTCCCACTTCAGAATTTTCTATTTATTCAGTTACCAGCTGAGGTGTGGACACTTTGGTGAAGTGAGAATTACTGGTGGACTCCCTCTTTCTTCTTCCACTCAGATCTAGCCGTGTAGATGATAATATCTAATGGGGCTATAATGTTTCTTTTCCTTGTAATTTCCATCTGTTCTGTTTGGATATTCAACAATTGACTCAAGTGGGGGGTAAAAGCATGTGAATTTTATTAAAACCCTTTCCCTCAGTTCAAATACTGCCAGGAATGCAGCTATGTAGGATAAGGGTATAGCAGATAATTGTTTGTGGAGGGAACTGAAAAGAGAGCTATGGCAAAGAGACAGAAGTTTGGCACAGCTTCCTTATTTAAACCTGCTTTTATTGGGGTTTTTTTAGCTTTTAGTTCTCTTTATCCCACTTTCCAATGAAGATTGATCAAAAATCATTTGGTAAAGTTCCTCTTTTCTCAGGAGATGGTTGAAAAGTTTGTAGAGCGGAGTTTCCGATATACTTACCACATTTGCAAATAAATAACAATGTATATAAGTAGTCGTGATGACCCGGGACGTGGCACAAAGGCAACACAGTCAGATAAGCAATAAGAGTCCCTTTATTATCTCCAACTTTGCCCCCATTGTCCAGGTTACCTTCTGGCTGGAGAAAACTCTCCCAGGAACAGCCTTTGACTGTAGAAAATTCAGTCCAAAACAAGGTACAAACAAACTATAACTTAAAATCCAAACAAGCCAAACTGAAGTAATTAGTTTGGCAAGGCAGGAGTGGGAATTTCAGACTTGAAAGCATGGCAAAATTCACACAATTGGGAATACGCCAGGAACCCAGATAAGCCACGACGATACAAGATAAAGTCACATTTGCTCTCAACAGCTTGCTGCAGGCAGCTTGCCTTTTTTATGTACTGTCTTCCCAGCTGCAGCTAATGAAGGGAATCAGAGCCCTTTATTCCCCTGTAAGCCATGCAACTCATGTTGCTCCCTTCTCCATTTCTCCCTGCGTGCCCTAAGATGAAGTGGGGGTGGGCCTGGGTCTTCCTCTGAACGCCCTCTCCCTTGTTCTACTTCTTTCCTACTCTGCCCAGCCAGACTTTGTCCTTCCCCAGTTTCTTCCACAGTCAACGGAGCCACACTCCCACTCTCTGTCAGCTGTTCAGCTTCCTCCTTTGAGTCAGATTCCGACAGGGGCACAACAGTAGTCCTTGACTTACAACAGTTCATTCAGTGACCGTTCAAAGTTACAACAGCACTGAAAAAAGTGACTTATGACCATTTTTCATACTTACAACTGTTGCAGCATCTCCATAGTCCTGCAATCAAAATGCAGATACTTGGCAACTGACTCATAGTTATGATGGTTGCAGTCTCCCAGGGTCATGTAATAATCTTTTGTGACCTTCTGACAAACAAAGTCAATGGAGAAGCCAGATTCACCTAACAAATGTGGCAAAGAAGGTTGCAAAATGGGGCAAAATTCACTTAACAACTGTCTCACTTAGCAACAAGATTTTTGGGTTCAACTGTGGTCATAAGTTGAGGACAATCTACTCAACACTCAACTAACAGTTAAGTTTAATCTAATAGCAGTAAGAGCAAGATATCGCAACAACAGTAATAAAGTAATAAACAAATAATATATAGCTTTGGATCTATTAAATCACTTACTGAAGTTCGTACAGAAGTTGTATAAATAATTTATTCTTATTTAAAAGGCACCAAGGCTTCAGAGGTAATTTCTTACAGATAATTACTTGGGATTAAGCTTGAATTTGCTCAACAAGAATTAATGTTGCATAAACATGCATAATTGTTGGATTTTAATGTAAGTTTTTCAAGGGAACTGCTTTGTATTTGTTTTTAATCTTTTTGGTGCATTTTGAAACGTGCAGGATAAGGTAAAAGTAAAGGTTCCTCTCGCACATACGTGCTAGTCATTTCTGGCTCTAGGGGGGTGGTGCTCATCTCTGTTACAAAGCCGAAGAGCCAGCAATGTCCGAAGACATCTCTGTGGTCATGTGGCCAGCATGACCAAACGCTGAAGGCACATGGAATGCTGTTACCTTCCCATCAAAGTGGTCCCTATTTTTCTACTTGCATTTTTTTTTACATGCTTTCGAACTGCTAGGTTGGCAGAAGCTGGGACAAGTAATGGGAGCTCACTCCGTTATGCGGCACTAGCGATTCGATTCTTGGGCATCAGTATTGCTCATATTTCCTATGTGGATGCTTGCTTTCTAGATAGCTACCAGAATAGCAGAAATTTGGTGGGTGTTGTCATAATTTCACTTTTATGCCAAAAAGCTGAAGCGATCCTAGGTTGCATTAATAGAGGGATTAGAATCAAGATCATGTGAAGTTAGCACTGCCTTACAATGGTCACACTTGGAATACTGCATCTAGTTTTGTTCACCACAATATAAAAAAGATGTTGAAACTCTGGAAAGACTACAGAGAAGAGCAACAAGGGTGATTAGGGAGCTAGAGGTTACAACATATGAAAATTGGTTTTAAAATCATGCAGTTATATGATTATCAACGTTCTGCTATTTGTTGAACGTTTCTTTTTCAGGTTATAATTACCTTGCTCTCCTTACTATATTTTTAGTGGGTCCATTTTCTCTATTATCACTGCTCTATTAACAATTCTTACTTCACTTTTTTACTTTTATCTTTTCTGGGCGTTGTACAGCTGTCTTATCTTTTTGTCCACATTTTCCAACAGGAGTCTTACTTTTATCCTTTTCTCTTTAGGAGTTCTTTGTCCTTGCTACCAGATTTCTACAAAGTTCTAATAACAATGGGTAACGATTCTCTGCTATCTCTATAGTCTTCATGCTGATGTTTAACTAACTATGTATATAAGTGTATAAATATATTTGAGATTATTAACATGTTAACCATAGCAACTGACAAATCTACCTGGAGCCACTGAAAGAAATCAATGTTTCTTTTCCCCAATTTTTAAGTTACATAAATTATTTATTTATTTATTTATTTATTTATTTATTTATATTTGAACTTGTATGCCGCCCCATCTCCGAAGATTCGGGGCAGCTCACAGCTAAAATACAGAACAATAAATATTTAAAAGACCATTAAACCAAATTACAAGCCCAAATATTAAAACAATGCAATAGTAAACATTAAAAAACCATCCCTCCCCCAGGGAGGGGTCACAGCCCGGGTTGGTCAAATAACCAGGTCTTTAACTCACGGCGCGGAAGGTGCGGAGATCAGGGGCCAGACGGAGCTCCAAAGGCAGTTGATTCCAGAGATCAGGGGCCGCAACAGAAAAGGCTCATCGTCAGGGAATCACCAGCCGGCATTGACCCGCCGACGGGACCCCAAGGAGTCCTTGCCTATGAGCTCGCACAGGGCAGCTGGCATTTGATATTGGAAGAAGACGCTCCCTCAAATATTGAGGACCCATGTCATGTAGGACTTTGTATGTTAAAACTAAAACCTTGAATCTCTTAATACTGTTAGAAACATATAAATTAAATTTATTTCAGGAAATCTAATTGGGGACTGTTTATATTCATTTATAACTAAATCATATTTTGAAAGTTAAAAATAAATTAGCCTTAGATTTTTTTTTCTTTCAAATAATTTTCCAGGCTTTTTAATGTGATCAGCTATTAATTCCAAAAGTTATTTCGAATAAAAAAAATCTAAGGCTAATTTATTTTTGAACTTTTAAAATATGACTTGGGTATAATTAAATATAGACACCCCCCCACATAGAGATATCTCTCTCCCCCCTCTCCCTCCCTCCCTCCTCCCTCCCTCTCTCTCTCTCTCTCTTGTTCTCTCACAATGATGTAACTTTGCATTAAAATAGCTCACACTGCTTTGGGGCAAATATTTCCCAGAATTTTATTTTAGCTTAAGTGTTAAAACATGCTTTATTAAGAGATATTGCCCATATAGAAGTTTTGTACTCTTATTTATTACTGGCTTTAGTAAATTCAGTCATATGAGAAATACTAGAGATACACATTGTGTGCATTTTAATATAAACCTTAAAACAAAGATGTTTTAAGAAAGCAACAGATTGAAATCCCAGACCTGAATGATTTGGCCAGTTACAATATAAATAATACATTGCTGAAGCCTTACAATTTCTGAGTGCTGACCAGAGCATAGTATGTTGCAACCCACAACATAGTCGGTTTATGTTTTGTACTGGTATATTAGGCAGTTATTTTTTATCACCTGCATGAATAATGTGTTAAGTGATGCAATATCAAGCCTTTTTATTACTCTATTATCCCCTCTGCCTTTTTGTTTCCTTCTATCCTACTTGGAGAAAGAGAAACGGGGGCGGTGGGGAAGGATGGAGGGAGGGAGAGAGAGACTGGTCTGATGAAGTGATTAAGTTAAATATTTGTATTACTATATGTTATGTATGTAGGTTTGAATGTCATTGGTTTAGTTTGAATTGTTCTTGTAAAATGTCAAATAGGATTGGTTTAAAAAGTGTGGGAAAACCCTGCACTCTGATTGGCTGGCAACTACGGCTGCTGGCTATAAGTAGCAGCCGTAGCCCAGCCAAGTCGGGTCCATTCGAGCTGTAGTCACTAATAAACTCTTCACTGAACTCTTCGCCTGACTCTTCATGCAAACTTAACACTGGCGACGAAGGTGGGATTCCCCTGAAGAGAAGAATGACGCGGAAGACAAGCAGAAGAGCAAGATGGCTGCGCTGAACACCCCCAGCCCCGTTCGATCCGGCGGCAGAAGACTGGGAATCGTATGCGGATCGCTTCCAAATGTATTTGGAAGGAAACGACCTAGCCGACATCTCCGAGAAGCGGAAGAGGGCGGTCTTTCTCACGCACTGCAGTCCGGCAGTCTTCAAGATGGCGAAGGCATTGGCAGGAGCTGCAGACGTGAAGGTAATGGAATGGCCTGATTTAGAAAAGCTTTAAGAGCCCATTACGCCACAAGTATCGTGCCTCATTAAGAGACACGAGTTTTACCGTCGGGATCAAGGGAAAGCAAAACGTTAATGACTTCGTGGCAAGCTTAAGAGACATTGGGGGTGCATGCGAGTTTAACAGCTTGGAGGAGGCCATGCGATCGGTTTGTTCTAGGCCTCAAAGACAAGGTGCTTCAGAGCAAATTATTATTAAAACCTAAGATCACGTTAAAGGAGGCCATAGAAGAGGCCTCCTCAGCAGAAGCCACTAAGTCCTCAGCGGCAGCCATGAAGAAAATTAACAAGGCCTCAAGCCATCCTGATGTGGAAAAGTCCACAACAACTCATTGCGAGCAGATAGATTCTGAATCAGACTGTAGTGAGGTGGAGGAAGGAATTTATAGACTCAGAATGGAAAAGAAAAGAAAGACCTGGGAAGAAAAGGCAAGACTTTTATTGCAGAGGTTGTGGGGGCACCCCGCACTGAATGCAAGTTTCTTGATACCATCTGCCTTCGTTGTGAAAAAAGAGGTCATTTAGCAAGAGTCTGCAAATCATCCAGAACTCCTCCACACAGAAGAAAGTTTCCTGACAAAGATTTCAAGCCCAACAACTTCAGTGAGAAAATGGGGCAAACTCAGAAGCAAATGGGAAGAATGAAACTCATCAAACAGTCACCATTGGTCATTCTTCACCCTTGAGAAGCAGAAAAGTACATGTGAAGGTACTCATTGAAGGAAGGCCTTGCCAAATGGAAGTGGACTCAGGCTCTATTTATCTATGGTGTCATGGGACACTATTCACAGGCTACTTCCCAACATTCAGAAGAAACATTTCCAGAAGCAAGCACTGACTCTTAAAGACTACCAAGGGAACAAGATTCCAGTAGTTGGAACAAGAGAATTCAACGTGAAGTTTAAAGGCCACACCAAACGTTTGCCCCTGACCATCGTGGACAAGGATCGCCCAAGCTTGCTGGGACTTGAGTGGTTCAATCCACTAGGCATCGAGGTGACTGGCATCAATCACGTGAGCAACTCTGAATGGGAGGAGGCCTTGAAGTCTGAGTTTCCAGAGGTCTTCAGCGAAGGATTGGGCAAGTATATGGGGACCCCTATCACTTTCAACCTAGATCCCAAGGTGCCCCCAATTCGTTTAAAGCCCAGAAGGGTTCCATTTGCTTTAAAGGAAAAATTGATGCACAATTAGACAAATTAATAGCTCAAGGGGTTTTAGAGCCCACTGACCACTCCAGATGGGAGACACCCATAGTCACACCAGTCAAGACTGATGGGTCAGTAAGAATCTGTGGAGACTATAAGGGGACACTGAACCATGCGCTGCAGCAGAGCGCATACCCAGTTCCAGTGGTGCATCATCTGTTACATTCACTTGGCAGGGGTACAGTCTTTGCCAAATTGGATCTGGCCCAGGCATATCAACAACTAACAGTTGATGATGCCACTGCAGAGGCCCAAACCATTGTGACTCATAGAGGTGCCTTCAAATGTAAAAGGTTACAATTTGGAGTAAGCGTGGCACCAGGCATCTTTCAAAGCCTTATGGAAAGAATGCTGCAAGGACTGCCAGGGGTAGTGCCTTACTTTGATGATGTGTTAATCTCTGCTGAAAATGACACTCAGTTACAAGAAAGACTCAGAGAAGTCCTTACCAGATTCAAGAAAGCGGGGTTAAAAGTCAAGGAAGAAAAATGCACTCTTAGAACTGACAAGGTTGAGTTCTTGGGCTATATGATTGACAAGCATGGCATCCACCCTACAGATGCCAAGGTTCAAGCAATCAAAGAAGCCCCTGACCTAAATGCAAAAGAGATTTGCAAGCCTTCCTTGGACTCATTAACTTTTATCACATGTTCCTACCTCAGAAGGCAACCATTGCTGAACCATTGCACAGATTACTTGACAAAAGTCTGTTTGGGTCTGGGGAGGAAGGAACAATCAGCATTTAACAGTATTAAAAGACTAATCACGCCTGATGCTGTACTGATACAGTTCTCTGAGAATTTGCCTGTTGTACTGACTTGTGATGCATCCCCTTTGGAGTGGGGGTTTTGAGCCACAGGCTTCCCAGCGGGAGAGAAGCCCCTATTGCATTTTACTCTCACACTTTGACCAAAGCAGAGAGGAATTACAGCCAATTGGACAAGGAAGCATTGGCAATTGTTGCAGCTGTTAAGAAATTTCATGAATATCTGTATGGGAGAACATTTACCATTGTTACAGATCACAAACCTTTGTTAGGCATTATGGCAGGAGACAAACCTACACCTACTATCCTGTCACCAAGAATGCTGAGGTGGACTGAATTTCTTGCTGCTTATTCATACAAACTTATCCACAAGCCTGGCAAGGACATTGGACATGCTGATGCACTGAGTCGTTGCCCACTTCCTTGCCACAAGGAGGACTTTGAACCTGAAACACACACCTTTTCCTAGAAACTGTTGCCAAGCTTCCAGTGAATGCTGCTGAAATTGCCAGAGAGACTGCCAAAGACACTTTATTGGCTCCTGTTATAGGCTGGATTAAGAAAGGCTGGCCTCTTCAAGATCTACCTCACCTGGCTCAACCTTTTAAGTCCAGGCAAACTGAATTATCTGTATTAAGAGGATGTATTTTGTGGGGTAACAGGGTGGTTATTCCTACAAAACTGCAAAGAGAGGTTTTGGAAATGTTACATGAGGGTCATCCTGGTATTGTAAGGATGAAGGGATTGGCCAGGAGTTATGTATGGTGGCCAGGTATTGACAAAATGGTTGAGAACTGGGTTGCATCTTGTCCCAACTGTCAGGTAGTCAGGCCTGTCCCACCTCTTACCCCCACACAGGAATGGGAATGTCCTAGGGGCCCATGGTCCAGGATTCACATTGATTTTGCTGGCCCTACCAGAGGGCACACCTTTCTTTTTTATAACAAATTTTATTCAATTTTTAACAATTTTTTAAAACAGCTCTTTTCAGTAGACAGCATGTTCCCGGGTTGTCACTTTTACATGCAAATATGACAGTAGATCTATATTCATTTTAAACATTTAACTTCCTATTTTATCCCATTTTTACTTCTATTCCATTTTGGCAAACAAAGGGTCAGAGAAATTAATCCTAATCTCAAATCTTAATCTCAATCTGTATAACCCCCAGTTCATTTCAATTAATTGCAAATATATATATATATTTTAAAACACATTTATAAATCTTACAAATAACAATATGTTTGCCCATCATATTAAAGATAAAGTTCATCCATATCTATCCTTTAATTATCTTCACATTGTTAATACTCTTTTATCATTTACAGAATTCTTTTATCCGTCAGATTTGCCCTTTCATCACATATTCTCTCCATGATTCTAAATCCGTACAGGTTTTAACACAAAAAGAATGAGAAAAAAAACCTAGACTTGCCCCCTTTACTACTTTAAAAGTGACACCTCAGTGGTTAATATAGTAGCATAATCATGGTCATTCCTTTAAAGTTTAAAGATAGAGAAAAAAGAAAAGGAAAAGGAAAAAGAAAAGCTACCTTACAATATATCTCTAATCAATCGGGTTCTGCAACACATATCCCCCTAAGGTTTATTTATGGTTCCAAAATAATAATAAAATAACTAATCTTGGTTATTGACAAATCTCATTTTAAACATTTTCTAAGATCATTTCAATTAATTCAATTTATCTAATCAACATTTACCTTTCTTTTGTAAATAAGAAATAAAAGTGTGACCTTTTACCAGTAGAAATTGTCAGTAACCCCTATTGTTTTACACTTTTATAATTGCAATATATTCTTATTACCACTTCTTCATGCAGAACCCCTTCTTAATGCATTAGCCATTATCTCTATGCAAACAAGTTTTTTCTTCATTATGTAATTCCCATGTTTCTCTATCTTCTGTTCTTGTTTCTTGTTCCTTCTCCTCCCTTTTATCCCGCTATCCCCTTTTCTATCCAGTTTGAATCCCTCTCTCTCTCTTTACCTTTCTGCTCCCTATCCTTCTGACCTTTCTAACATGCCTAATTTCATGAATGTTCCCCTTTTAATTACCTTCTTAAGTTTTGTTTTTGACCATCCTCCTTTCCCTTTATTTGTATTAATCTTGTGTTAGTTGTCTTCTTAAAATGGCTTTTGTGCTGGCTCCTTCTCCTCCCTTTATCCTGCTCTCCCTTCTCTGTCCAGTTTGAATCCCTCTCTCTCTTTACCTTTCTGTTCCCTTTCCTTCTGAACCTTTCTAACATGCTTAATTTCATAAATGTTCCTTTTAGATACTTTCTTAGGTTCCGTTTTTTTAGCCACCCTTCCTTTCCTTTTATTTGTATTAATCTTTGTATTAATTGTCTTTTAAAATGGCTTTCTCTTGTGCTGGCTCCTCCCTTTCCAAGGTTCCTTCTTCTTGTTCTTTATTCACCATTTCAATGCCCATGTTTTCTGCAATGAGCTGTTAATTCAGTCACTTCCTGTAGCAGTTCTTTCATACTTTTAAACTCCATTTTTGATTCTTTGATGGCCACTAGAATTTTTGTTTTCCTTATTTCTTCTTTAAATTTTCTAAGATCCTAACCCAAGTCCAGAATCTATATCAATGTCACCAACTAATCCGGTAGTCCGTCTTTGTGCATTCAAGCTTTCACTTTCTATGAGTCTTGCTTTTTGTTTCAGCGTCTCTTTAAAATGTAACAACTCCAATCCACAAAGGAACAAGATAGTTTCTTTCTTCTTTAGCTTCCAATTTTTCTCCACAAAGTGGCACTTTCTGCACAGATTCTTAACCCTTTCCTTTTATTTTGATATTCAAAGTTTTCCGAGCCCCAAACTTAAATTCTTATGCTGGCTTCTTCCTTTCCCGGTTTGAAGCCCCTTATAGCTGTCAAAAATATTTTACTTATTTTTTCCTTCACTTGAAACTGCGCCACTTCTGTTTCTTTTTTTTAAAAAACTCATCTTTATCTTAATCCCGGGGTGCCTTGATCTTACCATTCGATACACCCGGTTCCTCTGCTGTCGACTTCTCTCTTTCCTCCTGCACCAATCTTAATCCCATTGAGACCTTCTATCTTTTGCCCCCCTTTGATCATTTATGTCAATTCTTCTACTACTTATTACCAATTAAAATTATTAAGTAAGTCTGGAGAGGAAGGATGAGCTGCAGAACACTGAAAAATACAGAGTATAAGCTTAGTTGGAATGGAACAGTTCTGTTAAATTGCCTTCTATTAAGACAGTTCATGTGAGAGAGCAATGTGGGTTCATTGGCAATTACAGGTAGTCCTCAACTTACAACAGTACATTTAGTGACTGTTCAAAGTTACAACGGCAGTGAAACAAAGTGTCTTATGACTTTTTTTCAAATGAGGATCTTTCCAGTATCTCCACGATCGTGTGATCAAAATTCAGGTGCTTGGCAACTGGTTCATATTTATGACCATTGTTGTGTCCCAAAGTAATATTATCACATTTTGCAACCTTCTGACAAGCAAAGTCAATGGGGAAGCCAGATTCACTTAACAACCAGGTTACTAACTTATCAGCTGCAGTGATCCACTTAACAACTGAGTCAAGAAAGGTCATAAAATGGGGCGAAATTCACTTAACAAATGTCTCACTGGTCAACAGAAATTTTGGGTTCAATTGTGGTTGTAAAGTCAAGCTCTACCTGTATTCTATTATTGGTGAACACAGGATACGGCAAAACCAAGATGGTTGCTTGGCAGTTTCCCCCTAACACCACTAGATGACATCACCAGGTCTTGTTGTTTCAGCAGAGTAAGGAAGATACACATCCTGGTGTGTTTTCTCACTTTTACCATCGGGTGGAAGATACAGAAGTATAGCCAGCTGGACAAACAGGTTTAAAAACAGCTTTTATCCATTGGGCTGTCAGATTCTTAAATACAACTGCAATCACTCCATGCATACATGGAAACATATGACTGGTTTCTCCCTCATTACTTGTATAAGGACCATTTTCTATATTATTTATGTTGTATTGTATTTTTGTTATGGATAGCACCACCAAGGGCAAAATCAATTTTGCTGTATATATGTACAATGACAATAAAGATTATTATTATTACATACTTTATTCATTAAACATGAAACTCAGTCAACTGAACATTCAAAAATGCATCACAAATACTGTTGACTGGTGTTGATGGTTGATATGGGTCCCAGCGTCCTAGGTATTAACCAGGTATCTTCTTAAAATATATGATGTTCCAAGTAGCACAGTTTTTTGTAGTTCCGCTGGTGTTATTGCAAGAAGCTGCAATTTCTTGATGTGTTTGGTAAAATTCTTGGACATGGTACCAAGTGCCCCAGTGACAATGGGTATCACTGTAACATGTTTCATCCATAATCGTATAGTTTCGATGTCCAGGTCGTGATATTTCATGATTTTTTTCCAGTTCTTTTTCTTCGAAGCTGGCGTCTCCTGGTACAGTGATATCAGTAAATTGTACGCTTTGGCCCTCAACAACTGTAATGTCTGGTGTGTTGTGTTCCAAATGTTGTTGTTGTGATGATGATGATGATGATGATGATGATGATGATGATGATGATACGGATTATTTGGACCCTTTCCACTCAGGATCAGGCCTTGTTATAGGACAGACTTAACATTGGCCGCTTATTGATGCTCTCTGGTGAGAGTGGGATGGGGATGTAACAATTGGGATGGGCCCAATCATAGTTGATTTTGAGTGATAGATCCACCCCATAGCCACTGGTCTGGGGCTCAATAGTGGTGCATTATTTGGAAGGTGGCTAAAGATCCCATCTCTCCCTGTATTTTTTGTGGTCTCCTCCTCCCTATCTTTTAGTGGTGTTTATTATTGTTGTTATTTATTGTTTTATTATTTGAATGTATACTAGTTTTAATATTTGTAAGGCACCCGGAGATATTTTTGATGAGATGGTGGCAAATAAACGTAATAAATAAATAATAAATAACTCAGAGCTACATATATTCTCCTCTATTAATGTAAAAAACATGTCGACTTTTTTTTTACTTACGTTCCCACACATGTATTATGAGCCCTGAGCATTATTGTGGCTCAAGGACACCAGGTTTTAATGGTTCCAGACCTAATGTTATTAGTCATAAATCTCAAAAATGCCTTCATTTGCAGCATATTACAATGGTTTTATACAATTATTGCAAAAACAATGCAACTTTGTGAAATTAATACATTTGAAGCATGTGAAACAATTGCTCACAAATATGAAGTTACGTATTCTTTTTCAAAAGCCTGCAAAATTATAACCCACCAGCAAACTTCTCGGCAATCATAAAGTTCATTTCTGATTTTGAAAAGGGAACTGGACAATGAAGAGTTTATTCTAGAATTGACTTTAGCATTTCACATAATAATGTGTGAAGCAGATATAGTTCATCTAGCTTTCCTTCTATCCAACAGAAAGTTATGACTCACTGTGACATTCATGGGAAATGGGAGGTGGGGGGAGTATCTTTGCGTTTTTTTCCCCTGACAGTGTGATTTTTAAGTTCAAAGCTTCTCCTCCTTTATTTCATTTTCCACATTGTAAGAGTTTGCACTGTTGTCACTTGAACTGGGGCCCATTGAAATGAAATTGATACTTTTGTCTGCTGCTGCAGAGAGCTTATATATGTGGAAAGTAAATGCAGAGCGACACAGAAAGAGTAATTGTCACATTGTGATCCTTATACAGCTTCTCCAAAAAAGATAATGCATAAAATTGTGCAATCTGAAAAAGTACCTTCTTTTCAACCATCTTTTCAAAAATTATATTGATGCTTTATTGCAAGGGTAAAGCAGACAGACAGTTTAAAGCGTGACTGTGTCTTTTTTTCTGCTTCCCATTGCTTGGAATTTATTTTTTATAATTAATTTTCAATTTTTATTTTAATACATTTTTATTTTTAGTGTCTACCTTTTCTTGTCTCCTTTTTTTACTGCTTTATTACTGGTGTTCTCTTTTTTAATTTTAATTTTAATTTTTCAAGTTTTATTTTTATTTTTCCTTTTTCTCTCTTTTGTGTCTGAATTAAGATATACAAGTATTGGCTTTTATTGTTATTATTATTATTATTATTATTGTTCTTATTTTTATTTTTACTCTTACCTTTTTTAATTTTAATCTTTGACTTATTATTGATATTTTTTGATTATTATTGTTTTCTTTTTCTTTTTTCCTTTTTGTCTCCTTTTTCTTGTTTTTTCATGGATATCTTTTTCCATTAGAAACCTCCTTTTTATAGAGGGCTACTTCCTTATTTTTTTACTATTTTTACTTTTTATTGGCTTTC
This sequence comes from Naja naja, assembly GCA_009733165.1. Classification (NCBI taxonomy): domain Eukaryota; kingdom Metazoa; phylum Chordata; class Lepidosauria; order Squamata; family Elapidae; genus Naja; species Naja naja. The sequence goes on along the minus strand of CM019151.1, from coordinate 75,317,412 downwards.
CTCTTTGGAATTATTTTTGCAATAATGAGTAGAAGACCTTCAATTCCACAAGCAATAACTCCTGCATCGGCAACATCACAACAAGAGAAAAAAAAGAGAAAGAAGATACAATGCAGAAGATACTACAAGTGGTATTAAGAAATGAAATTGATACTTTTGTCTGCTGCTGCAGAGAGCTTATATATGTGGAAACTAAATGCAGAGCGACACGGAAAGAGTAATTGTCACATTGTGATCCTATACAGCTTCTCCAAAAAAGATAATGCGTAAAATTGTGCAATCTGAAAAAGTACCTCCTTTTCAACCATCTTTTCAAAAATTATATTGATGCTTTATTGCAAGGGTAAAGCAGACAGAGAAATTGATGCATATATATATATATATATATATATATATATATATATACACACACACACACACACACACACACACACACACACACATATATATATATATATATATATATATATATATATATATATATATATAGGTAGTCCTTGAATTACAACAGTTATTTAGCAACTGTTTAAAGTTACAATGGCACTGTAAAAAGTGACTTATGGCCATTTTTCACACTTATGACCTTTGTAGCATCCCCATGATTGTGTGATCAAAATTCAGGTGCTTGGCAAGTGGTTCATACTTATGACTGTTGCTATGTCTCATGGTCATGTGATCACCTTTTGCAACCTTTTGACAAGCAAAATCAATGGGGAAGACAGATTCACTTAACCATGTTACTAACTACAACTACAGTGATTCACTTACCAACTATGGCAAGAAAGGTCATAAAATGGAGCAAAACTCACTTAACAAATGTCTCACTTAACAACAGAAAATTGGGGCTCAATTGTGGTCATAATTGTGGACTACCTGTCCATTTGTCCATTTTTAAGCAAATCAGTATTTCTGTAGCCCTAACATTGCCCTTAAATTAGCCATGGTGATGGGACCTCTGGTCGAACATATTTGGAAGCAGGGAGTGGGATTCCACCGGTTCGGACTGGTTCTTTAGAACCGGTTGTTACAATTCTGTGCAGTTCCAAGAACCGGCAAATTGCATCACTGGCTGGCCTTTCACCTCCCCACCCACCCCTCCCTGCCTGGCCCAGTCACTCCTTATCTCACATGTGTGCCATCCAACTTGCCTGCATTGTGTCTTTGCCTAATTTTTGGTAAATTGCTATTTTTCCTTCCCCCCCGACAATCAGCTGATCCAACTATCAGCTAGATTAGCTAGAAAGCAGGAAATCGTTGGATTTCTTGCTTTCTAGCTAATCTGAATTGCTTTTGTACTGCTTTGCCTTCACCCAGGAGGCTTCCCTGAGCCCCAGTCAGGGGTAGTATTCAGGGGGTTGGGTACAGGAAGAAGTGGCCTGAGAGCAGAGCTTAGGACTGAAGCTTCTATTTTTCAGTGCAGACTCAGGCAGCAAATTGCAGAAAGGTAGATCTGTGAGGGACTCTGTGATTCTGCAAGCAACTCAATCTGACTGCCTGCTTTGCCTGATTTTGGATAAAAGTTGCTCTTTTTAAAATAAAAAATTCAATATTTACATAAATATCTACAATATTTACATACAAGCCATGCCCAGCCAGTCACATGACCACCAAGCCACACCCACAAATTTGGCCACACCCACAGAACCAGTTGTTAAGAAATTTGAATCCCACCCCTGCTGGAAGCTAAGTATTATTTATTTATTTATTTATTAATTCGACTTATATGCTGCCCCCTCTCCCAAAGGACTCGGGGCGGCTCACAGATTAAAAGAAAATACAACAATAAATTACCTAAAAAGCGTATTAAACAAACTAAGCCGAATTAACATTAATTAACACCCCCAAAGATTAAAATCAAGAAAACCCAAGGAGTCAGCATAGCCCAGATTGTAAAACAGCCAGGTTTTAACTCGTGGTGGAAGGTACGGAGATCAGGAGCAAGCCGGAGCTCCAGTGAAAGGAGATTCCATAAAGTGGGGGCCGCCACAGAATAGGCTCTCCCCCAAGTCCCCGCCAAGCGACATTGAGTCGCGGACGGCACCCTGAGGAGGCCCTGCCTATGCGCCCGTACCGGGTGGTTGGTACTTGAAACTGGGAGGAGTCGTTCTCATAAGTACCCTGGACCCATGCCATGTAGGACTTTGAATGTTAACACTAAAACCTTGAATCTCACCCGGAGGGCAACGAAGCCAATGCAAGTCGCGCAGGAGGGGTGTAACATGGGAGTATCGGGAGGCTCCAACACTACCCACCGTGCCGCATTCTGCACCAGCTGAAGCCTTCGAGTGGTATGCAAGGCCAATCCTAAGTAGAGAGCGTTACAGTAGTCCAGTCGGGAGACAACGAGGGCCTGAGTAATCGGCGCAGGGCATCCTGGTCCAGATATGGGCACAGCTGGCGAACCAGCTGGACCTGGACAAAGGCCCCCCTGGCCATGGCTCCCACCTGCTCCTCCAACTTGAGCCACGAGTCCAGGAGGACCCCCAGGTTCCGTGCCCTGTCCACGGGGGTAACACCTCCCCCATGACTAAAGATGGAACCTCAGAACTGGACCGGATGTCGGTATGCACAACACTCTGTCTTGGCTGGATTGAGTCGGAGCATGTTCCTGTCCATCCAGATCCGCACCGCTTCCAAACAACGGGACATCACGGAGAGCATCACTGATGTGGTCCGGGTGGAGATATATACTGCGTACCATCAGCATACTGATGATAACTCACCCTGAAACCACGGATGATCTCCCCCAGTGGCTTCATATAAATGTTGAACAAGAGAGGCGAGGAACCGACCCCTGAGGTACCCCACAAGTGAGAGACCTCGAGTCGATCTCTGCCCCCCTGCCAACACTGTTTGTGAGCGTCCCGAGAGGTAGGAGGAGAACCACTGTAAAACAGTGCTGCCCACTCCCAACCCCCAAGACACGCAACAAGATACCATGGCGATGGTATCGAAGCCCCTGAGATCTAACAGGACCAGGACAGAGGAAAAACCCTGTCCCGAGCCCTAGAGAGATCA